>JBBGZY010000830.1:1327500-1880000 GCA_037952925.1 Lithobates clamitans
TGCACACAGTGGGGACGGAAAGTATTCAGACCCCTTTAAATTTTCCAATCTTTGTTATATTGCAGTCATTTGCTAAAATCATTTAAGTTAATTTTTTTCCCTCATTAATGTACACACAGCACCCCATATTGACAGAAAAACACAGAATTGTTGACATTTTTGCGGATTTATTAAAAAAGAAAAACTGAAATATCACATGGTCCTAAGTATTCAGACCCTTTGCTCAGTATTTAGTAGAAGCACCCTTTTGATCTAATACAGCCATGAGTCTTTTTGGGAAAGACGCAGCAAGTTTTTCACACCTGGATTTGGGGATCCTCTGCCATTCCTCCTTGCAGATCCTCTCCAGTTCTGTCAGGTTGGATGGTAAACATTGGTGGACAGCCATTTTTAGGTCTCTCCAGAGATGCTCAATTGGTCAGGGCTCTGGCTGGGTCATTCAAGAACAGTCACGGAGTTGTTGTGAAGACACTCCTTTTATTTTAGCTGTGTGCTTTGGGTCATTGTCTTGTTGGAAGGTAGACCTTTGACCCAGTCTGAGGTCCTGAGAACTCTGGAGAAGGCTTTCGTCCAGGATATCCCTGTACTTGGCCGCATTCATCATTTTCCCTCGATTGCAACCAGTCGACCTGTCCCTGCAGCTGAAAAACACCCCCACAGCATGATGCTGCCACCACCATGCTTCACTGTTGGGACTGTATTGAACAGGTGAAGAGCAGTGCCTGGTTTTCTCCGCACATACCGCTTAGAATTAAGGCCAAAAAGTTCTATCTTGGTCTCATCAGACCAAAGAATCTTATTTCTCACTATCTTGGAGTCCTTCAGGTGTTTTTTTAGCAAACTCCATGCAGGCTTTCATGTGTCTTGCACTGAGAGGCTTTCGTCGGGCCACTCTGCCATAAGGCCCCGACTGGTGGAGGGCTGCAGTGATGGTTGACTTTCTATAACTTTCTCCCATCTCCCGACTGCATCTCTGGAGCTCAGCCACAGTGATCTTTGAGTTCTTCTTTACCTCTCTCACCAAGGCTCTTCTCCCCTCATAGCTCAGTTTGGCCAGATGGCCAGCTCTAGGAAGGGTTCTGGTCATCCCAAACCTGTGTCTTGCCACAATTCTGTCTCTAAGCTCTTCAGGCAGTTCATTTTGACCTCATGATTTTCATTTGCTCTGACATGCAATGTGAGCTGTAAGGTCTTGTATAGACAGGTGTGTGGCTTTCCTAATCAAGTCCAATCAGTATAATCAAACACAGCTGGACTCAAATGAAGGTGTAGAACCAATGCAAGGATGATCAGAAGAAATGGACAGCACCTGAGTTAAATATGAGTGTCACAGCAAAGGGTCTGAATACTAAGGACCATGTGATATTTCAGTTTTTCTTTTTTAATAAATCTGTAAAAATGTCAACAATTCAGTGTTTTTCTGTCAATATGGGGTGCTGTATGTACATTAATGAACTTAAATGATTTGAGCAAATGGCCGCAATATAACAAAGAGTGAAAAATTTAAGGGGGTCTGAATACTTTCCGTCCCCACTGTGTGTGTGTGTGTGTATATATAATATAATATACATAATATATTTTGGTCTTTTATCATTTATATAATAAAAAAGGAGAGCTCTATTTGTGTGAAAAAATATATACATTTTATTTGCATGCAGTGTTGCATGACCAAGCAATTGCCATTTAAAGAAGCACAGTGCTGAATAGCAAAAAATGCAATGGTCACGAAGGGGAGTAAAACCTTCCGGAGGTCAAGTGGTCAAGTTACGTGTCCTAGTTTTACACATGATATTGTTTGGAACTGTGGAACAGGATGCAATGTATTTATTATTGTGACATAGTATTCTTTAACCACTTCAATACCAGGAACTCCCCCCCCTTCCTGCCCAAGCCAATTTTTAGCTTTCAGCGCTGTCGCACTTTGAATGACAATTGCACGGTCATGCAACACTGTACCCAAACAATGATTCCTCATTTGATTGTAGCATCAGTTGTTGTTGAGAAGTTGTCTGTAAAATGCCATTACCAAAGCATAACAAATTTTAAACAAACTACTTTCTTTACTGCAGTATGTTTCTCTTATCTGCCACCATCCCGATACATGATACATGCATGCCTGTGACAGGGTGGTGTAAACAGGCCTAGGATCATTTATTATCCAAGCTTTCCCAGATGGTCTCTTTCCTACAGAGGTGAATACAAGGCCTGTCTCTATTCCTGACAACTAGATTAAATTACCCTATTCACCAAATGCTTCCTGCATTTTTAGATAGCAGTACAAAAGCATTATTCTTTATCCTGATCTATAGCCTGAAATCTCTTGTAAGATAAATGAATGTGAAGCTCAGGTATTCCAAGCGATAAGGTAGATTTTTGAACGATCCATCTGTAATTTTTAAATGCTCTGTATTAAACACCAATCATATTTATTGCATAATGGTATTTATGGACATATAATAAAGATTTTGTATTATTCTCATCAGGGGCGGACTGACCATTCGGGCACTCAGGCACTGCTCGAGGTCCCGGCATCGGGGGGGCCCATGAGCGGCTCAGTCTGCCCCTGGATTTGCCCACAGCTTATCATGCAGGAATGAAGCTGAAGTTGGCTCTTATTCAAAAGCGGAAGTTGGCTCCTTATTCGGCCAGCTTCTTATTCAAATGCAGAAGTTGGCTCCTTTTTCGGCCAGCTTCTTATTCAGGTTGGATCTTTATTCACAAAAGTGATTATTTACTAAACAATTATCTGCAACGTTTATAATAAAATTGTGAACTTTAGCAACAATTTTGTCTCCCTCACTGCCATGTATTTAAAGGGGTAATTCTGAATAAATAACTTTTTTTTTCTTTTATGAAAACCATCTTTGGCTCACCCAAATTTCACTTGTTTTATACTCATTGGGTGTCTGGTCACCTGAGACCAGGTGACAGATGCACTCCGTGGGAGTCAGGAGAGCACCACTAAAGTAGTGGACCCTAGGACTGACTGCTGCGGATTGAACCCTGGGAGGTTCAGGAAGCAGGTCTACTGGATCACTAACACAGATCCCACTGGGAGCTAGAGCATAGATTCTAGGGGTGCAACGGATCGTCACCGATCCGTGATCCGAACGGTTCAGCCTGTACGGATCGGCACACATGCGCTCCGCGGAGCGCACAGCCTCGGCCTTGGGAAAGGCCGCGGCTTCTGCCTAGCTCCGGAGCAGCGGCCATCTTGGTACACTCGACAGCCGTTTACCACATGATCGCTCCGTCAAATGACGTTGTGACGCCGGTTCCTCTCTACCCTCTGTGTACTGATCTGTATAGTGGAGGGGAGAGATCAGATTGCAGCAGTACCAATACCCTGCCAATACTCTGCAATACTCTGCCAATACTCTGCCAATACTCTGCCAATACTCTGCCAATACTCTGCAATACCCTGCCAATACTCTGCTAATATATTATTACAGTGGGGGAGATTTTTTTTTGTTGATCCGAAAAATGATCCGAATCGTGACTCCTGATCCGAGGAGCGATCCGAACCATGAATTGTTTGATCCGTTGCACCCCTAATATATTCCCCAGAGCACGGAGTCTAAGAGCCAGCAGGTGTTCACCAGAGCCTCTAGTGGTGAGGATGGACTGCGCTGCAGTCTGGCTCCATGTCGCGGCCCCCAGGGTCTCACAGCTCACTCTCACGGTAGACTACAGGAGAGAAGGAAGGATGCAGCAGGCTGGAACAACAAGGATAATAAAGGGATAAGCCAAATGTCGGGGCAACTAGCAGACAAAGATAAACATAACACGCCAAAGGTCAGGATCACAAGCAGACAGGGATAGTCGAGAACAGGCCAAGGTCGGTAACTGAAATCAGACGTAGGAAACACAGCAAGTACACACGAAAGCTAACACACAATGGTCGATCAGCAAGTTGGCTTGCAATGCCCAGGTTATTATATTGTGTTCCTAATTAGAGGCTGGGGTGGAGCTATGCTGAGGGAAGATTATTTAAACAGTCAGATGAGGGTGGCTTACCTCTAAAGGTGAACACAGGAGGAAAGGTGAGCTGACAGACACGCGTTACCGCATAACCATGACATTGGGCATCCTACTATATCTGAAAGTTCAATTTGGCCCGAGCCAAGTGAAATAAACCATAAAATATAGCACCAAACGTAGCACCATGACAGCCATGCATTTCAATGGGAAATTCTGAATAAGAAGCAAAGTTATTCCTATATGAAAACCATCTTGGCCCACCCAAATTCCACTTGTTTTTTACTCATTGGGCATCCTACTATATAGGAAAGTTCAACTTGGCACAAGCCAAGTGATCTGAATCAAAAATATGGCACCAAACTTGTCACCCTTTCACCCATACATTTCAATGGGAAATTTTGAATAAGAAGCCAAGCTATTTCTATATGAAAACCATCTTGGCTCACTCAAATTTCAATTGTTTTATACGCATTGGGCATCCTACTCTATAGAAAAACTGAAAATTTCATGGCAGCCTACGTGTGGGTTTTCCCCTGCCTCCTCTCCAATGCTAAAGGACCCCATTCCCATAAATGTGAGCTCTCAGTCAGACACTGCATTCCGTAACTAGCCAACTCTTGATCCATGAGTGGGAACTCCATCTGCCATGGAGTCCATCAGGAAAGGAAAATTCTGCTAAGTAATTTTATAGGAAATTTTCCATTTTCCTGACAGACTCCATGGCAGCCTCTGTGTGGGGAAATAACTAGCCAAACCACATGGGTGGGTATGCTGATCAAAAAAAAGCACTTTAACCGTCAACCGACAGGATACTTAAACCAAAGTTTATAGAAGATGAGAATGCAGGTTCCACATAATAGGAAAGGTGTTTATGGAGGCCCATGAGGCCACCCGGCAGATGACATCTGGAGCCACATGTCAGGCTGCTGCCCAGGAAGTTGCAATGCCCCTGGTCGAATGTGCTGTCAAGCTCTTAGCCCTGTAGGTCTGCTGGGTAGTCTGGATGATCCAGGATGCGATCGTTTGGGAAGAAGCATGTTTCCCCTTATTTTTCCCAGAGAATAAGACAAACAAGTGGACCGAACGCCTAAAGGGTCACTTGTTTGTCTTATTCTCAGCGTAATCTTCTAGTGTTTCCCCCACGTCTAGTGGATGAGCCTCCGAGGCCCCTGGAGTTTTGAACGTGGGCAGGACAATCTCTTGATTCTCATGGAAGACCGTCGTGACGTTAGGCTTTGAAATTGAGCATGGGTATGAGCACCACCTGGTTTGGAAAAAAGGTGAGAAATGGTTCATTGTGACCAAAGGCCCCGATGTCTGAAACTCTCTTAGCCGAAGTGAAGGCCACAAGGAAAGCGGCCTTCGCCGAGAGATCCTTAATGGAAGACAAGTCAGATCCCATGGAACTAGATTCTGCAAGTCCAGGACAAGGGGAAGATCCCCTTTGGAGACTCTGTTTTCTTTGGGGCCTAAGTCTTGCCTCTAAAGAACTGCCGGACCAGCGGGTGGATGGCCCTAGAAACACCCGAGAAGGCTGACAGGGCTGAAACCTGGACCTTCAGGGAGCTGACCCACAGAGCCAGATCTAGTCCCGACTGTAAAAATTCTAGGATTTCCTGTACTCCCAGGTCTCTGTATGATCTTCTCATGGAGGAGGAGAATTCCACAAACTTGGCCCATATTCTTCCATAGACTTTATCCTCCTTTATTTCCTCTATGTCTTCCTGGAACTCATGAGGGTGGAAACAACCCCTGAGGCACAGCCAAGGGCCTCCAGCCTCTCCTTCAAAACCAGACCATCAGCTTCAATGGCACTGGGCATGGGTGCAGGACTGCGGGGGCGAGGTACTGGGTCCCAAAAGCTGAGCTGGGTCAGGGGGGGAAACCACGGCCTGTTCGACCAGTAAGGAGCAACTACCACTATCTCGATGGCCTCTGCACAGAGTCTCTGCAGAAATTTGAGAATGACCAGGAACGGGGGAAAGGCATACGCCCAGTTGAAGCACCACTGATCTGCTAAGGCATCCACCCCGAAAGCCTGGCTGCAGGGGCTCCTAGTGTAATACTTCTTGATTTTGCAGTTGCAGGAGAATGCAAACAGGTCTACTTCAGGATCAGCTCCCAAGAACAGGATCCATTTTAACATCTCCGAGTGGAGTGACCACTAGTTCTTTAGTTGCACATTGGACAAAAGTCCGCCTGGACATTTTGGGCATTGAGAAGATAAACTGCCGAAATGTTGGCAAAATTCTTCTGGGCCCATGCCATGATTGGCTCAACCCCTTGGACTAAGGTAGAGCTCTGTGTCCCCCCCTTGTCTTTTCACGTAGGAGACTACTGTGCTGTTTTCCATTCTTAGCAATACTGCTTCCCCTTTTCAGGAAATGACTGAAAGCCTGCAGGTGCAAGAGACTGCTTGTAGTTCTAGGATGTTCGAGCCTGGATTGTGTAGGCAAAGATCCCATCTGCCCTGCGCCAGTTCTGTTTTGCAGAGGGCCCCCCCATTCAGCACCGCTGGCATCAGCCATGACCATGACCCATGAGATGGGGGCGATGGAGTGACACGTGAGCAGGTTCCTGCACTGTAGCCACCAAATGGCTTTTTTCTAGGTTTAATAACCATCCGAACTCCAGCAGTGTCACAATGACTTGAGCTCTGTGGATCAGCAGCTGCTCCTTGTCTTGGGATAGTACCAGGAGGTCGTCGAGATAATGGTATAGCTGTATTCCTTTTTGTTCTGATGAGAGCCACCACGGCCAAAAGAACTTTCGCGAATACCTGAGGTGAGGTTGTCAGCCCGAAAAGGAGGCAAGTGAACTGTTCTTGCCCAACTTTAGTATTTGCTAAATCCTTCCGCTACGGGCACATGGAAATGGGCATCTTTTAAGTCAATTGAAATTCGCCAGTTGTCTGACTGCATGGTTTGCTGGATGGGAGACAGGGTCTCCATTTTGAATCTTTCATAATTTACGAACTTGTTCAGGTATGTTAAAGCTATCATCGGGTGCCATGAGCGTTTTTTCTTCAGTACCTCAAAAAGGGGGTAGTACACTCCTTGAAACCCTTCGTCTTTTGGTATGGGTGTCACAGGTCCTTGCGCCACTAGTGAGTCCACATAGGACAGCAGCACCTGCTTCTGATCTTCTGGCCGAGGTAGTAGCATAGGAATAAACCTGAGGGGAGGACACGGCGTCCTCAAGAGGAAGCGTGACATGCTTTGCTAGACGCATTGCGTCCACTAGGGGAGCATTTTCCAGATGCTTCACGTCCTTGGCTTTAAAGGGGTAGTGCCTAGAAGTCTTGCCTGACAGAGAGGTTTTCCTATCTACCTTGCCCCATTCCTCCACGATCACGTCTTTCAATTCTGTCAGAAGTGGAAAGCTGAAATGCTCCTTCCCCAGGTGCCTGAAGAATTTTCTCTGTTAGGCTGGGGGTGTGGTAGGTTCCCCCCATTTCAGGGCTTCCTTGACCGCTTTAATTAGTGGTGAGACCAGGGAGAAATCAAAACCACAGAGGAATTTATCTCCTTTCACCTCGCTATCTGAAGACCTGGGAGATGTATCATATGGCTCGGATGGGCCCGGATCCTCCTGGGCCTTGTTAGCCATAGAGCCTGAGACAGTGGTGGTCTGGCTCTGCGTGTGGGTTTGTACCCCATTCCTTGAGGGACTGCTGCAACACACGTTTCACTAGAGTCTCCATCTGTTGATATCCAGTCTCTTTCCCTGACCGCCCGGACATAGCATGGTTCACACAATGACTTATGTCCCACATCCCCAGCAGGCTCTGCGATCAGAACGGCTGTCAGGGCAGTGGGTGCAGTGTCTGGAGGAGGAATGAGAATGTCTCCCCTGATGGGTCCTAGACAGGGAGTCGTGGCATCTGGACCTAGATGAAGAGTGCCGATGTTGTGGGCGGTCTGGCAGGGTCTCTTTCATCCCGTGTTAGGGAAAAGCACTCCGTGTATAGATGTCAGTTATATATAGGGAATAGCACTTGGGGAATATCACTATGTGCTACACTGATATCTATACACTGAGTGTTTTTCCCTAACACTGATATCTGTGTACTGAGAGCTATTCCTTATATACAACAGTGATATTTGTACACTTCGGCGGAAAGAACGATCAGTGAGAATAATCTTCCTTACGTTGGTGATCAGCGGGAAGAATGTTCCTTACATTGGTGGTCAGTAGGGATGGGCTTTATGTTCGGGTCGAACATGAGTTCGACTTGAACATTGGCTGTTCGCCGAATAGCGAACAATTTGGGTCTTCGCGGCAAATTCGAAAGCCGCGGAACACCCTTTAAAAGTCTATGGGAGAAATCAAAAGTGATAATATTAAAGGCTTATATGCAAGTTATTGTCATTTAAAAAGTGTTTGGGGACCTGGGTCCTGCCCCGGGGGACATGTATCAATGCAAAAAAAGTTTTAAAAACTTTTTCGGGAGCAGTGATTTTAATAATGCTTAAAGTGAAACCATAAAAGTGTAATATTCCTTTAAATTACGTTCCTGGGGGGGTGTCTATAGTATGCCGGTAAAGGGGCACATGTTTCCCGTGCTTAGAACAGTCTGACAGCAAAGTGACATTTCTAAAGGAAAAAAAGTCATTTAAAACTACTCGCGGCTATAATGAATTGTCGGTCCGGTAATGCACATAACAGTTCATTGATAAAAACAGCATAGGATTCCCCCACAGGGGAACCCTGAACCAAAATTTTAAAAATGCGTGGGGGTCCCCCCAAATTTCATACCAGGCCCTTCAGGTCTGGTATGGATATTAAGGGGAACCCCCGTGCCAAAATAAAAAAAAAAATGGTGTGGGGGTCCCCCTCAAAATTCATACCAGACCCCTCAGGTCTGGTATGGATTTTAAGGGGAACCTCAAGCCAAAATTTAAAAAAATGGCATGGGCTCCCCCCAAAAATCCATACCAGACCTTTATCCAAGCACGCAACCTGGCAGGCCGCAGGAAAAGAGAGGGGGCGAGAGTGCCCCCTCTCCTGAACCGTACCAGGCCACATGCCCTCAACATTGGGAGGGTGCTTTGGGGTAGCCCCTCAAAGCACCTTGTCCCCATGTTGATGGGGAGAAGGGCCTCATCCCCACAACCCTTGCCCGGTGGATGTGGGGGTCTGCGGGCAGGGGGCTTATCGGAATCTGGAAGCCCCCTTTAACAAGGGGGACCCCCCATATCCCGGGCCCCCCCCGTTTTGAAATGGTAAGGGGTATATTGTACCCGTACCATTTCACAAAAAAAGTGTGAAAATGGTAAAAAAAAACACACACCGTGGGAGAAGTATTTTATTAAGAAAAAAATAAAACTGTCCCATATGGTCCATTCACCTCCGCCGACGGGCCGTAAAAAAAAATAAGAAGATCTGCCTCCATGGGAGGCACACGCCATATGACGCGTCCTCTGACGCTACGGGGGAAGCCATAGAGATGTCGCTGTGTGTCAGAGGGGGGCGGGGTAACCCGGCGTCAAAACTGTGTGGCCCCGCCCACAGTTTTAAAAGAGCTGTCACCTGCGAGGATGTGTCATATGGCATGTGCCTACCATGGAGGCAGATCTTCTTTATTTTTTTTTCGGTCCATCAGCGGAGGTGAATGGACTACGTGGGACAGTTACTTTTTTATTTTTTAATAAAGGACTTCTCCCACGGTGTGTGTTTGTTTGTTTTTTTACCATTTTCACACTTTTTTTTGTGAAATGGTACGGGTACAATGTACCCGTTACCATTTCAAACAGGGGGGCCAGAATCTAGGGGTCCCCTTGTTAAAGGGCGCTTCCAGATTCGGATAAGCCCCCCGACCACAGACCCCCCCACAACCACCGGGCAAGGGTTGCGGGGATGAGGCCCTTCTCCCCATCAACATGGGGACAAGGTGCTTTGGGGGGCTACTCCAAAACACCCTCCCAATGTTGAGGGCATGTGGCCTGGTACGGTTTAGGAAAGGGGGCGCTTTCTCTACCCCCCTCTTTTCCTGCAGCCTGCCAGGTTGCGTGCTTGGATAAGGGCCTGGTATGGAATTTGGGGGGACCCCCACGCATTTTTTCTTTTTTTTTAAATTTTGGTTCGAGGCTCCCCTGTGGGGGAATCTCATCATAAACTTTTATGTCTTGCTGGACCGACAATTGATTATAGCCGCGCATAGTTTTAAATGACTTTTTTTCCTTTAGAAATGTCATTTTGCTGTCAGACTGTTCTAAACACAGGAAACATGCGCCCCTTTACAGGCATATTATAGACACCCCCGAGGTACGAGATTTAAAGGAATATTACACGTTTATTGTTTCACTTTGAGCATTATTAAAATCACTGCTCCCGAAAAAATGGCCGTTTTTAAAACTTTTTTTTTTTTTGCATTGATACATGTCCCCTGGGGCAGGACCCAGGTCCCCAAACACTTTTTTTTAAGACAATACCATGCATATAAGCCTTTAAAATTAGTACTTTTGATTTTTCATGTTCGTGTCCCATAGATTTTAACATTGTTCGCGTTCAAATTCATTTTTTGCCTGTTCACATGTTCTGGTGCGAACCGAACGGGCGGTGTTCAGCCCATCCCTAGTGGTCAGTGAGAATAATGTTCCTTACATTGGTGGTCAGCGGAAAGAATGTTCCTTACATTGGTGGTCAGCGGAAGAATGTTCCTTACATTGGTGGTCAGCAGGAAGAATGTTCCTTACATTGGTGGTCAGTGAGAATTTATGTTGCTTACATTGGTGGTCAGAGAGAATAATGTTCCTTACATTGGTGGTCAGAGAGAATAATGTTCCTTACATTGGGGGTCAGTGAGAATAATGTTCCTTACATTGGTGGTCAGTGAGAATAATGTTCCTTACATTGGTGGTCAGCAGAAAGAATGTTCCTTACATTGGTGGTCAGCAGAAAGAATGTTCCTTACATTGGTGGTCAGCAGAAAGAATGTTCCTTACATTGGTGGTCAGTGAGAAGAATGTTCCTTAAGCCGCGTACACACGGTAGGACTTTTCGTCTACAAAAGTCCAACGGACGCTGACGGACTAAAGCTGGCTGGTAATCCGATCGTGTGTGGGCTTCTCCGGACTTTCAACGTACTTTTTTAGCCTCAAATCCGACGTACTTTAGATTTGAAACATGCTTTAAATCTTTACGTCGTAACTACGACGGACCCCGAAATCCGCTCGTCTGTGTGCTAGTCCGACGGACAAAAACCCACGCTAGGGCAGCTATTGGCTACTGGCTATGAACTTCCTTATTTTAGTCTGGTGTACGTCATCACGTACGAATCCATCGGACTTTTGTGTGGTCGTGTGTAGGCAAGTCCGTTCGTTAGAAAGTCTGCCACAAGTCCGCCGCAAGTCTGCCGAAAGTCCTCCGGAAGTCTGTTGGACAGGCTGCCGGACTTTTGTAGCTGAAAAGTCCGACCGTGTGTACGCGGCATTACATTGGTGGTCAGTGAGAATGTTCCTTACATTGGTGGTCAGCGGGAAGAATGTTCCTTACATTGGTGGTCAGAGAGAATAATGTTTCTCACATTGGTGGTCAGTGGGAAGAATGCTCCTTACATTGGTGGCCTATAGAAAGCATGCCCCTTACATTGGTGGTCGATGGGAGGAATGCCTCTTACATTGGTGGTCAGTGGGAAGAATGCCTCTTACATTGATGGTCAGTGGGAAGAATGCCCCTTACATTGGTGATTGATGGGAGGAATGCCCCTTACATTAGTGGTTAATAGGAGGAATGCCCCTTAGATTGGTGGTCAATGGAAGGAATGCCCCTTACATTGGTGGTCAGTGGGAAGAATGTCCCTTACATTGGTGGTCAGTGAAAATGATATAAAGTAAATAAAAGTGATTTAAAAAAAATGTAAAGCACTCCCATGCCCTCGCACACACGCTATATGAAAATCCTTATGTAGGACAAGCACATGTAGGTAAACAATAATGGCTCCACACATGTATTGTATCGTCGGGAACATTTGAATAAGAGCAATTCTAGAGCAATAATTTTGGAACATGCTGGTCAGAGCTTTTTATTTTTTGTATATTTTTTATCAAACTGTTCAGCTAAGAAGACGTGTTGCACCTGTTATATTGTGTTAATTTATAAAATGATTTAATTTTGGAAATGTACCATTGTTGCACTTTCTTTAATGTAAGTTTATTTTTCTTTATATTCTATAATAAACATTTATTTTGAACATAGTGCAGAGAAATTCTGTGACGAACGCATGTAGTGTGGGCAGTGCAATATGTAGGTGGGGATTTGTGTGGGTGTGGCTTGAGTGTGGACGGGACAGGGGGCCCCAGGATCTCCTATTGCCCGGGGGCCCCATGAGTAGTCAGTCCGCCCCTGCTTATCATAGTAGTGGCAGAGCAAGAGAGCTGTAGCAAAATAGATGTAGCAAGAGCTTGTATCTAATTTTACACCATTACATAACCCCTCTATAATTTCAACTGCTTTCACAATGCAAGGAAAGTAGATGAAAGTCTGGTTAAAATGGTTCAAACGACTAAACTGTTGTATTTAGCAATTCCAACAGCTCTGCAATTCAAAAACCTGCTTTATATTTATTCTGTGGTTCTTAAAAATAAATTTAATGACAATAAGCTTTGCTTATACTATTAGAGAATTTCTCTAGTGTGTGTGTGTGTGTGTGTGTGTATGCTTTATTTACATTGTTGGTAAGGTTGAAGAAAGACGTGTCCATTCAGTTCAACCTATATATGTGTTTGTCCCCAAATTGGCCATTAGATGTCACCATAGTTATTGTTGGGAACCTTGTGGTGAAAAGTAGGCAGTATAAGTGCTTTGGTAGCCGATAAGCTTTCAAGGGCTGTGAGTGGGTTGTACCCTAGAAAGCTAGGAAGTTCCAGCCCTGCTTCTGCTTTTGTGGGGCATCTTGAGAAAGAGGGCTCTGTAGAAATCATCTAGTTGGAGTCCGCCTGTTGTTGGTTGGTCATGGGTGTTAGTGCAGGGTCAAGGCATACAAAGATGCCATCTTCGAGGCCCTAGCTTCTGGGAGCTTCTCCTTAGGGATGACTAATGGGACTACTCACAGCCCTTTGGCAAATCCTGAAGGCTGGGTTCAGACTGGAGAACGCAGCGGCTCACAGCAGGGGCTCAGTGCGTCTCCATTCACTGTTTCAGGTCCGATTGTTGTTGCTACGAAATACAGATTGCTGCATTCAGCTTAAAGGCCCTTTTTTCTGTATTGCTGTCTGCCTAGTTCTATTTTTGTCTACGGAGTCTGCCTATTGCTGTTGCATTTGCCTAAGGGTGCCCTGTGCCCTACCCCTCTCTCCCCCTGTTCTTGTTAAAAAAAAATTAACTCTTTGTTCATTTTTAAAAGTGACTGGCGCCCATCTTTCCACCTTGCACTAGACCCACCATGCCTGGTAACCTGCACCCTGTGGAAGAATGTCAGCCTTCCCTGACTCTGGGGGTCACCACCAGGCCTTTGGAGGTCGGGGAGAGAGCTACATTCACATTATCAGAGAGTGACAAAAAATACCATAGCATGGATGACTCTTTTACCTATAAATGCATCAGTACTTTTAAAGATCTTTTCTAAGATCATTTATTGTTAATGATTTATCCAAGGAGGCAGAAGCTGTCTTTTATTTCTCTGTCTTCACCATCAGTTTTGATGTTAGCTGTCCTTCCTGTTGTCCTTTTTTTTTTTCATAACCTATAACTTTTTTACATTTACAAATATTTCCCTATTTTGCTTGTAAAGTGCATGAGTTGTGTCCATCTATGCACTCCCCTTGGTTGCCTCCACTGTGTAAACCTGTGCCATATAGCTAAGGACTTGTTACTCTTCAATGTTGTTGTCATCCAAAAAATTTACACACACTTTATAAATGTAAAGAAACATTTTAAAATGTGTTAAAATATGGTTAGTGTCAGTTGGGTAGTGACAGTAGTTTATTATTTATTTTGGTGAAATATCAGGGGTCTAAACAGACCCCAGATTTCTCAGTTTTGCGACAGAGAAAGGGGCTGAAGACAGGGATTCCACAGCCCATTTCTCTGCAGCATCAGCTGCACTGGACAGTGTATGAATGGGAAATGCTCTGTACTGAGCTGCTTCCTGTTCATTTACAAACTGAAGCATAGTAAACACAGTTTACTAAACTTCAGTGACCTATACCAAACGCTCATTCAGAAAAGGAAGTGGCCGGTAAATGACACGGACCCAGGCAGCAGGGGGAATCTATGCCCCACGGGGGTGATTAGGGTGTGCACGCCTAAAGCGTGAATTGTAGTGATGGTGACAACACTGCTTCTCCTTAGGGAGTCCCACAGGCAGTGTTAAGGAAAGTGGAAAGATAGTGCTGGACCTGTAAGATTATCTTATTGCTATTTTTAAGTATTGATGTTGATATAAGCAATGTGGTTCCTGGACAGGCGGTTTCTATACCCCAGAGGATTTAAGAGATTCAGATATGACTTTATTCCAATAAAATCATGGGGACAATCCAAAGAGTATCCAACATATTTCGGGGTGTTCCAAGAACACCCCCTTCTTCAGGGCTTGACATTGAAAACAATATAAAAGGACCAGAAGTGAACTGGACCTTTTTAATGGTATTTCTTTTGGTTTGATTAAAAGCACAGGTTTCATCAGGAACTGGTTTGGCATTTTTAGACCCCCAGAACATATATACTCTTTGTATGGTCCCCCTGACTTTTATTGGAATAGAATCATATCTGGACTTTTTAGCAGTGATGTGGAGATTCGGTTCACATTTTTGTTAGTAAGTTGAGGAACCAGCCAGATTATCAGGTAAAAAAAGGAAATAGAAGAAAAGGGGACACCAATAAAGCAGCTGGAATGAATGTAAAGGAGAGAGGGTAAAATCTACTAGTTTAGAATTTTCTAGGTATCTTCTAGTGCAGGGGTGTCGAACTCCATTTCATCGTGGACCTCATTAGCATTAAGGTCACCTTCAAAGTTGTATCTGTAAGACTAGATGTCCAGAGCACCCCCCCCCTTTACATCAGCTGCCAAGAGTCCCCACCGTCCCTTACATCACAGTGCACACCCTGACTACTGAGATGGGGGGGAGGCAGAGACGAGCCGCTCCGCAGCTGCATGGAGAAGCGCGGGATCTGGCGGAGGAGTTCTGCCGTCCTTTCTGCTGCCAACTGCTGGGACAAGGTGGGGGTGGAGACTAGGTGGGTGCCGCAGCTGCAGGAAAGGTGCAAAGGCTACATGAAAGGGCCTGGAGTGCTGGATTCGTCCTGCGGGTCTTTTTGTGTTTGGCATATGTGTTCTAGTGCAAAGCATTGCACCCGTTATCAGTGGATAATAGGTGCCATGTCAGGCTCCTGCAGACAAGCTCTACAGCTTTCAGCCTGTACCTCTGCACAGGCTGTCAGTTTGAAAGCTGCAGAGCTTGTAAGTAGACTACAAGGCCACTCATCTGCACCAGGGGGTCAAGGGGTGAGGAGAACATGTGCTAGAGCATGTTACACATTACACTCTAAATATGGGTGTAAAGTAACATGCTCCAAAAAGTGAACTTATCCTTTAAAGAATAACAACAATGGTGGAGTTGGTTATATGTGCAAAATAAATAAAATAAAAGACGGCTATACCATTGCACTGATTCCATATCACAACAATTGTTGGAAAGCTTTTTTGCTTTTAATGGGGACTACCTCAATGTTTGTAGTCGGTAAAAGAGAATAATATGACTTTCCATCACAGCCGCAGACACCGTGCCAGTATTTGAATGCTGCTCTTAGTAACGTATCCAGTAAAATAAGTAAAGGTTTATCTTTCTATTATTACATTGTGTCAGAGGATCATGTGATGGATTAGCTAATTATCTGGTCCTCTTTCGAATCAAATGAGACAGCAATTACACTCCTCTCTCCTTAAATTAAGGAACCCTCAGACAGGAGATGGCCATCACCTGATCCTGATGATTTCAGAAACACTGGGCGGTGGAAAGTCTATGGGCATCATCCCATCGAAGCAGATAGCCAGACCTGGGAAGAAGTAGTTAAACTGGTCAGGCTTTCCTGGTCAGAAAAGGAAAAAAAACACAGCGCCTCTAAGTGCGGTATTGGTAAACTATTTATTTATTAATAAGTCAAAAGTAAAACTACTCACAAAGTGAGCATAAACACAAGCATGATAGTAATCCTGCAGAAAAATCCGGGGGTTTTCTCCTAAACGTCCATGTCTCTGAAGTGCAGCTGACAGCTCGTGCGGATGGATTCTTAAATTCGCAGCCAATGGGAACAGCAGAGAACACGGGTGATCGGAGATGACGTCACTTTTGGGTGCAGAGGAGAGAAGGCTTCACGTTCGGAGCATGCTTGCTCCTTCCTCAGGCCTGCACTGCACTTAGAGGCATTATTATTATTATTATACAGGATTTATATAGCGCCAACAGTTTACGTAGCACTTTACAACTTGAGGGTAGACAGTACAAAGACAATACACTTTGATACAGTAGGAATTAGAGGGCCCTGCTCCTTAGAGCTTACAATCTAAGAGGGAAGGTCAAGAGATACAAGAGGTAATAACTGTGGGTGATGTGCTGATTGAGAAGATAAATGTACAGTTGTTGGGGGCCAGATAGGCTTCTCTGAAGAGATGAGTTTTCAGGGATCGTCTGAAAGTGGATAAAGTAGGAGAAAATCGGATGGATTGGGGTAGAGCATTTCAGAGGATGGGGGAGGCTCTGGAAAAGTCCTGAAGGCGAGCATGGGATGAGGTGACAAGGGAGTTTGCGAGCAGGAGGTCTTGGGAGGAGCGAAGAGAACGATTAGGTTGGTATTTTGTGACTAGGTTAGAGATGTAGCTGGGGGCCAGGTTGTGGATGGCTTTGTAAGGTATAGTTAGTATCTTGAATTTAATTCGGTGACTGAGTGGCAGCCAATGGAGGGATTGGCAGAGGGGTGTAGCAGACGCTGAGCAGTTTGTGTGATGGATGAGCCTGGCAGCAGCGTTCATGACGGACTGAAGTGGGGATAGCCTACTTAAAGGTAAACCAATGAGGAGGGAGTTGCAGTAGTCGAGGCGGGAGATGACCAGGGAGTGGATTAGAAGCTTTGTGGTGACATTGGTTAGGAAGGGGCGTATCTTGGAGATGTTGCGGAGATTGAGACGGCAAGCTTTGGATAGTGATAGAATGTGGGGTCGAAAGGTTAGTTCAGAGTCCAGGATTACACCTAGGACCCTGGCGTGGGGAGATGGGTTGATAGTTGAGCCGTTGATATTGACAATGGAAGTGGCACCTGAGGGAGGAAATATCATGAGCTCAGTTTTGGATAGGTTGAGTTTGAGGAAGTGATGTGACATCCAGGCTGATATGTCTGCTAGTAAGTTGGTAATGCGTGAGGAGACAGATGGAGAGAGCTGGGGGGTGGAGAGATAGATTTGGGTGTCATCAGCGTAGAGATGATATTTAAAGCCGTGGGAGGCAATCAACTGACCCAAGGAGGTGGTGTAGATTGAGAAAAGGAGAGGTCCAAGAACAGAACCTTGGGGGACCCCAACAGAAAAAGGAAGAGGAGAGGAGGAAGTAGAGTTGTAAGTGACACTGAAGGAGCGGTGTGATGGGTAGGATGAGAACCAGCGAAGAGTACAGTCACGGAGACCAAAGGAGTGGAGTTTTTTGAGGAGGAGGGGGTGGTCCACTGTGTCAAAGGCAGCAGAGATCCAGGAGAAGTAGTACAGAATAGTGTCCATTGGTTTTAGCCATTAGTAGGTCATTTGAGAGTTTAAGGAGAGCAGTTTCCTTGGAGTGTTGAGGGCGAAAACCGGACTGGAGGGGATGAAGAAGTTTATTCATGGTCAGATGGTCGCTTAGTCGGTTGTAGACCAGTCTTTCAAGAAGTTTGGAGGAGAAGGAGAGTAAGGAGATGGGACGTAAGTTGTTGAGATTGGTGGGATCCAGTGAGGGCTTTTTTAGTATGGGGATGACTAGCGCATGTTTTAGAGAGTTTGGGAAGAGGGAGAGGTTGAAAATGTGAGTTAGAGAGTGTAGAATCGAGTCAGAGGGTGAGCGTAGCATTTGCGAGGAAACAGGATCCAGGGGGCAAGTGGTTAGATGGGTGCTAGAAAAAAGTTTAGCAACCTCAGTAATAGTAGCAGGGTTGAGTGAGGGAAGTAATGATTGTATCTGTGGACATGGGGTGTTGCATGGGGGAGGTTTTTGCGCATTGGTGATCTCCTCATGAATTGTATCAATCTTAGTTTTGAAGTGATTGGCAATCTCCTGGGCAGTGAGTGAGTTGGTGGGTGGAGGCAGTGGAGGACAGAGTAGAGTGTTGAAGGTAGAGAAGAGTTGACGTGGACTGGATGAGAAGGTGTTAATGAGTGTGATAAAGTAGGTCTGTTTGGCAGTGTGAAGGCAGGAGTAGTATTTTAGGAGGGCAGATTTATATTGTGTGAAGTCTTCCTGGGTCTTAGTCTAATGCCACAGGCGCTCAAGAGCGCGGCTATGTTTTCTGAGACTTCTGGTGTCATCTGTGTGCCAGGGTTGTAGCAGTCGGGGCCTAATTCTGCGTGTAGTGAGGGGGGCAAGCTTGTCTAGGGAGAAAGACAGTGAGCTGTTGTAGATGAAAGTAGCTTGGTTGGGGCAGGACAGAGGTGAGATTTTGTCATAGAGGTGATCAGTAGCAGAGTAGAGAAGAGAGGGGTTGAGGTGGCGAAGGTTTCTACGTGTAATTGTTAGGCGGTTGGAGGGAGAAGAGATGGAAGACAGGGAGAGAGCAAAACTAATAAGGTGGTGATCAGAGAGTGGGAGTGGATTGTTGGAAAGGTTGCACGGAGTGCACAGATAGGAGAAGGCAAGGTCAAGGGTGTTGCCATTGGAGTGGGTAGGAGCCTGTATCCATTGCTTCAGGTCAAGCGATGAGGTTAGACTGAGAAGTTTAGAAGTAATAGTAGTGTTAGTGTTAACAGGGATGTTGAAGTCCCCAAGAATGATTGTGGGGATTTCAGCAGAGAGAAAGTAGGGTAGCCAGGCAGAGAAGTCATCAATAAAGGCTGATACTGGTCCAGGGGGACGGTAGATGACAGCAATTCTTAGAGAAATGGGAGAGAATAGACAAATGCAATGTGCCTCAAAAGAGGAGAGTGTCAGAGAGGGAGGTGGGTGAAGTACCTGATAGGTGCTACATGGGGCTAGAAGGATTCCCACACCACCTCCCTTCTGTCCACTTGGTCTGGGGGAGTGAGTCCAGAGAAGGCCCCCATGGGAGAGGGAAGCAGGAGAAATAGTATCCGATTCATGAAGCTGGGTTTCAGTAATGGCAAGTAGGTTAAAGGAATTTGTGATAAAGAGGTTGTGAAGGGCGGTTATGTTTCTTTTCCTTTGTTACATTGCAGAGACTGCTTCTAGCTCTTTACACTAGCTGCCCTTAGTGCTGGTACATGGATTCCTCTCCCTCTTCATCTTAGAGACTTTTGCTATGGACTTTGTCACTCTTATTGAGAGACTTTTTTAAACACATTTATTTGATTCGTGTACACCTCCAGGGTCTCTCCTCAAATGAGTGCCGAGTTCATTTTTCTTCTGTTTCCTGGTCAGAAGGTTACTTGCTTGAAATAGCAACAGCATCAGGAATCTCCACTGGACCCAAAGGCATGTGCACTCAAGGAAGTACCAGCATCCATATTGTTGAATTAAGCAGTTATAAAGGCTTTTTTTTTTTCTTAACCACTTCAATACCAGGCACTTGCACCCCCTTCCTGCCCAAGCCAATTTTTAGCTTTCAGCGCTGTCACTTTTTAAATGACAATTGCACGGTCATGCTACACTGTACACAAACTATATTTTTATCTTTTTGTTCCCATAAATAGAGCTTTCTTTTGGTGGTATTTGATCACCTCTGCGGTTTTTATTTTTTGCTAAACAAATTTAAAAAAAGACCGAAAAGTTTGAAAAAAATTTTTTCTTTGTTTCTGTTATAAAATTTTGTAAATAAGTAGGTTTTCTCCACTGATAAGCTGCGCCGATGAGGTGGCATTGACAATGGGCATATATAGGTAGCACTGGTGGGTGACACTGATATGCAGCACTGATGGGCACTCATAGGTGGCACTGATGGGAGACACTGATGGGCACTGAAAGGCTGCACTTATGGGTGGGACTGATAGGCGGCACTGGGCACTAAAAGGTGGCAATGAAGGGCACTGATGGCTGGCACTGGCAGGCATTTTTAATTGCCACTGATTGGTAGCTGCCTAGGCACTGATTGGCATATTCCTGGTGGTCTAGGGTGGCATACCTGGTGGTCCAGCGTGGTGGCCTTCCCTGGTGGCCCTGGTGGCATCCTGGTGGTCCTGGGCGGGCATCTGAGAGGGGGCTGCGCTGATACACAATCAGCACAGAACCCCCCCTGTCAGGAGAGCAGCTGATCGGCTCTCCTCTACTCACATCTGTCAGACGCAAGTGAGGAAAAGTCTATCAACGGCTCTTCCTGTTTACATCGTGATCAGCCGTGATTGGACACGGCTGATCACGTGGTAAAGAGCCTCCGTCAGAGGCTTTTTACCGAGATATGTGTAGCGGTGTGTCAAACTGACACACCGCACCACTGATCGCCGAAATGCTTGCCTGGCATCCTGCTGGACGTCGTATGGCGCTCAGTCAGGATAACTGAACCACCACCGGGCCGTCATTCTGCTTCAGCCCGGGCGGGAAGTGGTTAAATAACAAACCTGTTATACACACCTGCTTTGTGCAATGGACTTGCACAGAATGTTCCTGAACCTCCTCTTCTGGGGTCCCCCGGCTGTCCCTCTCCACTACTCCTTTTCAGTGTCTACCACCATAGCAAGCCACTGCTACTTTGTTGCATTTGTTGGTCCCAAGACTTCAATGAAAATGCACCAAAAAGCATGTACATGTGTTTTTTACACGTTTTTGCAGGATAAGGCTACTGCCGCCTGAACACTGTTTTGCAACTTTGACGTGTGTTAGTAAAGCTGCTTTGTGTATCCAGGTGGGGTTTTTTTGTTTTTTTGTTTTTTCAGAACAATTGGGCTTTCATTTGGTGGTAAATAATAATGAATATCTCCCTGATATTTTTTTTTTTTTTATGCAACATGCCTCCAGCACAAATACATGTACGGATATCTGCGGCCCCACGGAAGAAGACTCACTTTTGTGAGGACACATACAGTATCTCACAAAAGTGAGTACACCCCTCACATTTTTTAAAATATTTTATTATATCTTTTCATGTGATAACACTAAAGAAATCACACTTTGCTACAATGTAAATTAGTGAGTGTACAGCTTGTATAAAACTGCAAATTTGCTGTCCACTAAAAATAACTCAACACACAACCATTAATGTCTAAACCGCTGGCAACAAAAGTGAGTACACTCCTAAGTGAAAATGTGCAAATTGGGCCCAAAGTGTTAAAATTTCGTATGGCCACCATTATTTTCCAGCATATCCCTTGGGCATGGAGTTCACCAGAGCTTCACAGGTTGCCACTGGAGTCCTCTTCCACTCCTCCATAACAACATCACAGAGCTGATGGATGTTAGAGAGCTTGCGCTCTAACAACTTCCTTTTTTAGGATGCCCCACAGATGCTCAACAGGGTTTTGGTCTGGAGACATGCTTGGCCAGTCCATCACCTTTACCCTCAGCTTCTTTAGCAAGGCATTGGTCATATTGGAGGCATGTTTGGGGTTGTTATGTTGAAATACTGCCCTGCGGCCCAGTCTCTGACGGGAGGGGATCATACTCTGCTTCAGTATGTCACAGTACATGATGGCATTCATGGTTCCCTCAATGAACTGTAGCTCCCCAGTGCCGGAAGCATTCATGCAGCCCCAGACCATGACACTTCCACCACCATGCTGGACTGTAGGCAAGACACACTTGTCTTTGTACTGCTCACCTGGTTGCCGCCACACACGCTTGACACCATCTGAACCAAATAAGTTTATCTTGGTCTCATCAGACCACAGGACATGGTTCCAGTAATCCATGTCCTTAGTCTGCTTGTCTTCAGCAAACGGGCTTTCTCTTGTGTCATCTTTAGAAGAGGCTTCCCTCTGGGATAACAGCCATGCAGACCAATTTGATGCAGTGTGCAGCATATGGTCTGAGCACTGACAGGCTGACCCCCCCCACCCCTTCAACCTCTGCAGCAATGCTGGCAGCACTCATATGTCTATTTCCCAAAGACAACCTCTGGATATGATGCTGAGCACGTGCACTCAATTTCTTTGGTCGACCATGGCGAGGTCTGTTCTGAATGGAACCTGTCCTATTAAACCGCTGTATGGTCTTGGCCACCGTGCTGCAGCTCAGTTTCAGGGTCTTCTTATAGCCTAGGCTATTTTTATGTAGAGCAACAATTCTTTTTTTCAGATCCTCAGAGTTCTTTGCCATGAGGTGCGATGTTGAACTTCCAGTGACCAGGTATAAGAGTGAGAGCGATAACACCAAACACACCTGCTCCCTATTCATACCTGAGACCTTGTAACACTAACGAGTCACATGACACCGGGGAGGGAAAATGGCTAAATGGGCCCAATTTGGACATTTTCCTTAGGGCTGTACTCACTTTTGTTGCCAGTGGTTTAGACATCAATGGCTGTGTGTTGGGTTATTTTGAGGGGACAGCAAATTGACACTATTATACAAGCTTTACACTCACTACTTTACATTGTAGCAGTGTCATTTCTTCAGTGTTGTCACATGAAAAGCTATAATACAATATTTACAAAAATATGAGGGGTGTACTCACTTTTGTGAGATAGTGTATGTAAACACACAGCTGTAACCAGTCTCCTTCCTACCAAAAAAAATGCAGTGGTGTGAAAAGGGCATCAAAAATGTGTTTGCCAATTCTACTGACCAAATTGAACGACTTCAGTTATATTTTGTTCTATAAGCGAGTGATATATTAACTGTTGTTTATTGCTCTTATTTTGTTTGCTTTTTGGAAAACTGGACAAAACTGTTGATTTTCAGCTTTGTGTCCAGCTATATGTTATGTATCACTGCTGTTTTCTATATTGCTTTAAAAAAAAAAGTTGAAATAAAAATGCATCAAAAATGCAAAAAGTGCACTACATAATTGCACTGAAAATCGGATCAAATCACAGGTGCACTAGTGTGAACCTAGTCTAAATGTAAAAATTAAACAGAAGGGTATGAAGTCACACTTCACATTTTAGATATATAAACTTGACCTTTCCATTGTAAGATGCAGTAAAATGCATGAGTGTAAATACAAAATGCAGTTTGTAGCCCTGGTTCACATTGGAGCGATTTGGCACGCGTTTTGACATGTCAATTTGCAAAATGCATTTGCATTTACGGCAATGGCACGTCCGAATCGGTGTGACTCCGCACCATTCCTAAAGGTAGTTTCTGTACTACCTTTGGCAACTTCAGGGTGCGATTTCCATAGACATCTGTGCTGCAACCCACACAGATGTCTTTGAAATCTGCCCTGAAGTCGGGACTGACATGCGGGAATGAAATCGTGGGAGTTCAGCTGAACTCGCACGATTTTTTCCTGCTGTTGGTGTGAACCTGGGCTTAAATGAGGATTTCATTAAGAAAAAAAATTTGACCAAACCTGCCTGGCCCTATGTGAAAAAAGTAATTGCCCCCTAAATCTAATAACTGGTTGTGCCACCCATTGATGATCCAGATCATGAAACAAATTTTAGCTGTCCAAACCTGCATGGCCCTATGTAAAAAAAGTAATTGCCCACCCCTGCTAAATCATGAATGAACTGTGATTAACCACATATTTTGGAAAGCTTTAAATTTCACTTGCCACGCCCAGGCCTGATTACTGCCAGACCTGTTGAATCAAGAAATCACTTAAAGTGATATTTAGGTAAAAAAAAAAACATGTTATACTTGCCTACTATGTGCAGTGTTTTTGCACAGAGCAGCCCCGATTCTCCTCTTCATGGGTCCTCTGCCGGCACTCCTGGCCCCTCCCTCCTGCCCAGTGCCCCCAGATCAAGCAATTGCAATGGGGGCACCCGAGAAGCGTGTCTGTTCACACACAGTGCTGCAGCTTGGCCCTGCCCCCTTTCTCCCCTTATTGGCTTTACTGGCTGTGATTGACAGCAGTGGGAGCCAATGGCTTCCACTGTTGTCTTGGCCAATGACCAGGAAGAGTCCCCATAGAGCCAAGGCTCTCGTGCACATAGCTGGGGGAAGATGGGGCTCAAGTAAGTATTAGGGGGGCTGCTACACAGAGGTTTTTTACCTTCATGCATAAAGGTAAAAACATTCAGCCTTTACAAACACATTAAATAGGGGCTGTCTAACAAAATGAAGCGCGCTAAAAGATCTAAAAAACAACACATCATGAGATGAGAATTAAGGTAACTGACATGTATCCATCTGAAAATGTTTACAAAGCCATTTCTAAGGCTTTGGGACTCCAGCGAACCAATGTTTATGATTCCACAATAAGAAAGAGACTTGGCAAAAAATGTCATCCATGGGAGAGTTCCAAAGCGAAAACAACTGCTGACCAAAAAGAACACAAAGGCTCATCTCATATTTGCTAAAAACATCTTGATCATCCCCAAGACTTTTGGGCAAATATTCTGTGGACTGATGAGACAAAAGTTTAACTTTTTTGGAAGGTGTGCGTCTCTTTACATCTGGTGTGAAACTAACACAGCATTTCATAAAAAGAACATCATATCAACAGTCAAACATGGTGGTGGTAGTGTGATGGTCTGGGGCTGCTTTGCAGCTTCAGGACCTGGATGACTTGCCATAATTGATGGAAACATGAATTCTGCGCTCTACCAGAAAGTCCGACCATCATTTCATGACCTCAATCGCACTTGGGTTATGCAGCAGGACAGTGATCCAAAACACATCAGCAAGTTCACAAAATAAAATAAATTAAGGTTTTGGAGTGGCCTAGTCAAAGTCCAGTCTTAAATCTGATTAAGATGCTGTGGCTAGGGCTGGGAAAAAAATCGATTTAAATCTTGATCGAGTTGAGAGGTCAAATCGATTCAAAATTTAAGCAAATCGATTTTTTTAGATTTTTTTTTTTTTTTTTTTTTTTTTTCAACACGCCGGCCCCGAGGCGCTGCGGGCATGAGTTTTTAGGCGAGGCCGCGGCTTCGGCCTAGTCACCTAAAAACTCATGCCCGCAGCGCCTCCGGACCGGCGCGGACACTGCGCCGGGCCTGAAGAGCTGCGGGCAAGGAGTTTTTAGGTGAGGCCGCGGCTTCGGCCTAGTCCGCTAGGCCGGACCCTGCGGACTAGGCCGAAGCCGCGGCCTTGCCTAAAAGCTCATGCCCGCAGCGCCTCGGGACCGGCGCGGTTTCCAAAAAAAAAAAAACTTGATTCGAATCGTGAATCGAGTTTTTTTTTTTAAGAGAATCGAAGATTTTTTTTTTTTAAGAAAGTCTCCCAGCCCTAGCTGTGGCATGACCTTAAACAGGCCATTCATACTGAAAAACCCTCCTATGTTGCTGAATTAAAACAATTCTGCAGAGTGGGGACAAAATTCCTCCACGTGAGAGATTCATTGCCATTTATCACAAACGCACTGCCAAGGGTGGCACAACTAGTAATTAGGTTTAGGGGGCAATTATTTTTTTCACATAGGGCCTGACAGGTTTGGACACCGTTTTTTAACCACTTGCCTACTGGGCACTTTTATCCTTTTCCTGCCCAGGCCAATTTTCAGGTTTCAGCGCTGTCACACTTTTAATGACAATTGCATGGTCATGCAACACTATACTCATATGAAATTTTCATCATTTTTTTTTTTTTTTTTTTTCAGAGTATTTTTTTTTTGGTGGTATTTAATCACCACCGTTTTTTTGTTTTGTTTTTTTCTTTTTTCCTAAACAAATGATAAAAAGACCAAACGTTTTGAAAAAAACAAAACAAAGTTTTTCTTAGGCCCCTTTCACATGTGTGAATCCATATTTAGCCATCCGCTTGCTCGGCAGGGATCGCTCCATTGATCCCCGCTGAGCCGGCGGATGACAAGTCCGTCTCTGCACGGCGTGAGGAAAGAAATGCCGATAACTAGCATCGGGATCAGCTATGATTTGACACAGCTGATTACGTGGTAAAGAGCCATTGTGATTGGCTATTTACCCTGATCCGTGATCAGCTATGTCCGAAGGACACGGCGTTCACAGAGTGCCCTGCAGCGGGCATGAGGGTGTCTCAGTTCTGGGAGGACATCAATAGACGCCCTCCCATAATTGGACAACTGTGCTGTAGCCGTCATTTGGCTATAGTGAAGTCGGAAATCCTCATTTAAAAATTGCATTTTGTGTTTACACAGGTTAACTTTGTGTAATACCAACATTTTTTTGATGATTTGAACCGTTAAAGTGTGACAAATATATGCAAAAAATTAAAAAATCAGGAAGGAGGCAAATACATTTTCACAGCACTGTAGGTAATGTAAATACTGTTCTATTTAAATTGATGGTCCTTAATCTGTTGAAAATATAAAGCAATGTCCTGCTATTACTGGGGTTCTGGGAAGCTTCGGAGAGGAAGCAGCTCAATGTAAAGGTGTTTTAACCGTTTGAGATATAGATGGATATTTATATACTGTGTGTGTGTGTGTGTGTATATACACTGTGAGATATATAAAATCTCTCTCACACACACATATATATATATATTGATGTATATATATATTGTGGGGAGATTAGCTTGTGGGGATCACCTTTTCTCAGAATGAAGATCAGTGTACAGGCAGTTTCTTTAAAATCTGGCAGATTGCCAGATTTATTTACAGGTGGTTTGCAAAGTCATAAAAATAAACAAAACATTAAAACAAATCCTTGCTGTCCGGTGCTAAACTAAACAGTACACTGCTCTCTATACGGTGAGGGGCTGGTCCTCGTCGCCCATAAAATATGAGGTAAAACAAACCTTTGTTTTCAATCCAAACAAATAGGGCTCCTATCCTCTCAGATTCCCTTCTGAGTCTCAGGCCAGAGCATTGCTGTGCTCTTTTCCTGGTCATTTAAAGTTCACCTGAGCATGGACTCAAGTGTACCAGAAGACCTGGACCGGAACCAAGCCTGCTACAGAGGCTGGAAAAATCCGGGCCAGATTCTGGTTCAGTCTCTGACAATAGAACAAATGTGAAGTGAAATATACAGATTATCAATGAACTCACCTCGCATACTGTCAATATATATAATCTCTATCTCTAATATATCTATCAAGTGTCATCATATTGTGCTCCTTGAAAAAACAACCACACCATCTTTTTCCAGAGAAGCCTGTATTTCTCCTGAGGTTACCTGTGGGTTTTTCTTTGTATCCCGAACAGTTCCTGTGGCAATTGTGGCTGCCATATTTCTTGGTCTACCTGACCTTGGCTTGGTATCAAAAGAGCCCCTAATTTTGCACTTCTTAATAAGTGATTAAACAGTACTGACTGGCATATTCAAGGCTTTGGATATCTTTTTATATCCTTTTCCATCTTTGTAAAGGCTCATTACCTTGTTACGCGGGTCTTTTGACTGATCTTTTCTACCTCCTCATGGCCCAGTGTCTAGCCTGCTTGGTGCATCCATGTGATAACTATTGATACACAGACTCTAATTGTGAGTTAAAAAGCCACAAATGTGGGAAACTAACCTTTATTTGCCATTTTAACCTGTGTTTGCCACTTTCTGTGGCTGTACCAGGGCCAAACATTCCAGGGTATTTTAACTTTTTATCAGGGCCATTTGGGTGATCTCTGTTGTTATGATTTAAAAATGTATGTATTAAAATGGCTTAATGTGATTGCTATCCTTTGTAAAATAAAAGCAAATGTTTTTTTGGCATGATCAGTCATATTTTCAATAATAATGCCAAAATTTCACAATTTCTGCCAGGGTATGCAAACTTTTGAGCACGACTGTATATACAGTTAGGTCCATATACATTTGGACACAAGCACAGTTTTATTTCTTTTCAGGTATCTACCAAAACATACCGTATATACTCGAGTATAAGTCGAGGCCCCTAATTTACCACAAAAAACTGGGGAAAACGTATTGACCCGAGTATAAGACGAGGGTGAGAAATGCAGCAGTTACTGTAAGTGGAAAAAGAGGGTCAACAATGCTCATCTGCAGCTGCATGCCTCCCTGTGTCCTGTGCATGTGTCCTATGTGCCTGTGTCCTGTACATGTGCTTGTGTCCTGTGTACTGTACATGTGCCTGTGTCCTGTACATGTGCTTGTGTCCTGTGTCCTGTGTCCTGTGTGCTGTACATGTACATGTGAATGTGCATGTGTCCTGTGTCCTGTGTATGTGCATGTGTCCTGTGTCCCTGTGCAACCTCCGTGTGGCGATCTCCATCCTCCCTGTGGCAATCTCCATCCTCCGATCAGCGTGTGTATAATACAATTCGGCGGCCATTCCACTGTTCAAAAGCCGCGCCGCCTCCTCGTCTGTGATAGGCTGAACACTCCATTTCCCAGCAGTCAGCGGTCAGCCTATCACGGACATTCTCTCATTCTCATACCACGGACGAGGATGAGAGAATGTCCGTGATAGGCTGTACACTGACTGCTGGGAAATGGAGTGTTCAGCCTTTGACAGGAGGCTCGGCTTGTGAAAGCTGGAATAGCCTCCGAACTTTATTATCACACACTGGCTGCGACTGTGGCTGGGCTGCTCTCGACTTATACTCGAGTATATACGGTATTCAAGCTATAGTTATATAATGGGTATGGACTGAAAGTGCACACTCTCAGGTTTAATTTGAGGGTATGTATATCCAAATCGGAGGAAGGGTTTAGGAATTACAGCTCTTAAGAATGGCCATCCCCTTTTTTCAAGGGACCAAAAGTAAGTGAACAATTGAATCAAAAGCTGTTTCATTGCTAGGTGTGGTCTACTCCTTCGTTATTTCCTCATCAATTAAACCGGTAAAAGGTCTGGAATTGATTCGAAGTGTGGTATTTGCATTTGGAATCTATTGCTGTTAACCTACACCATGCATTCAAAGGAGCTGTCCATGCAAGTGAAACAGGCCATTATAAGGCTTCAAAAAGCAAACATCCATCAGAGAGATAGCAGCAACATTAGAAGTGTCCAAATCAACTGTTTGGTACATTCTGAGGAAAGAAGAATGCACTGATGAGCTCAGCAACATAAAAAGGCCTGCACGTCCACAGAAGACAACAGTGGTGGATGATCGCAGGATCCTCTCTTTGGTAAAGAAAAACCCATTCACAACATCCAGACAAGTGAAGGACACTCTCCAGGAGGTGGGCGTATCATTTTCAAAGTCTACAATCAAGAGAAGACTTCATGAGTGCAAATACAGAGGGTTCACCACAAGGTGCAAACCGTTCATAAGCCTGACGAATAGAAAAGCCAGATTAGACTTTGCCAAAAAACATCTAAAAAAAAAAAGCCAGACCAGTTCTGAAAAAGCATTCTTTGGACGGATGAAACGAAAATTAATCTGTACTAGAATGACAGGAGGGAAAAATGTGTGGAGAAGGCTTGGAACAGCTCATGATCCAAAGCACACAATGTCATCTGTAAAGCATGGAGGAGGCAGTGTGATGGCATTGGGCATGCATGGCTTCCAGTGGCACTGGGTCGTTGGTGTTTATTGATGATGTGGCAGAAGCAGCCAGATGAATTCTGCAGTGTTTAGAGATGAACTGTCAGCCCAGATTCAGCTAAACGCAGCAAAGTTGATTGGATGGCGCTTCGCAGTACAGATGGGCAATGATCCAAAACGCACTGCAAAAACAGCCCAGGAGCTTTTGAAGGAAAAGTGGAATATTCTGCAATGGCCGAGTCACTCAATTGATCTCAGCCCAATTGAGCATGCATTTCACTTGCTGAAGGCAAAACTAAAGGCAGAAAGACCCACAACCAAAGAACTGAAGACAGCTGAAGTTAGAGCCAGGCAAAGCATCAGAAAGGAGGAAACAGTCTTTGGTAATGTCCATGGGTTCCAGACTTCAGGCAGTCATTGCCAGTAAAGGATTCTCAACAAAATATTAAAAATGAACATTTTATTTATGATTATTATTTTGTCCAATTGAATTTGAGCCCCTGAAAATGGGGTGGGGGGTGGGGGGAGGGGCGCTGTCTATAAAAAATGGTTGCAGTTCTTTAAATTTGTACTTGATATTTATGTTCAACACCTTGAGGCTGGGTTCACACTGGTGCGACACGACAGCCGTCCTACTTTGGATCCGACTTTGCCCTGCGACATGAAGCCGGCAAGTGTCCGACTTTCAATGAACGGGGATCCGACTTGGATCCCCGCCAATGCCCGGCACTGTTTGGTATGAATCTTTAGGGGGAACTCTGCGCCAAATTTTAAATAAAAAACCGGCATGGGTTCCCCCTCCAAGAGCATACCAGGCCCTTGGGTCTGGTGTGGACCTTAAGGAGAACCCCCACGCCGAAAAAAACGGCGTGGGGGTCCCCCCCAATCCATACCAGGACCTTACCCGAGCACGCAGCCCGGCTGGACAGGAATGGGGGTGGGGACGAGCGAGCGCCCCCCCTCCTGAACCGTACCAGGCCGCATGCCCTCAACATGGGGGGTTGGTGCCTTGGGGGAGAGGGGCGCGCTGCGGGCCCCCCCACCCCAAAGCACCTTGTCCCCATGTTGATGAGGGCAAGGGCCTCTTCCCGACAACCCTGGCCGTTGGTTGTCGGGGTCTGCGGGCGGAGGGCTTATCGGAACCTGGGAGCCCCCTTTAATAAGGGGCCCCCAGATCCCGGCCCCCCACCCTATGTGAATGAGTATGGGGTACATGGTACCCCTACCCATTCACCTAGGGAAAAGTGTCAAAAAAAAACCACAGTACACAGGTTTCTAAATTAATTTATTGGGCAGCTCCGGTATCTTCTTCCGACTTCTCCCGGTGTTCCGCCTCTTCTCCCGGGCCCCGCCGCTATCTTCTTCCAGCTCTATTGCCAGCGAGGGGCCCAGTCTGCTGCCGCTGTCTTGTCGCCGCTGTCTCGCCGCTTCTTCTCTTCATCTCTTCTTCCGATGTTGACACGACGCTCTCTCCGGCTAGAATGCTCTCTGTGCGCTCTGCTCTGACTTATATATATGCGGTGACCCCGCCCCCTTATGCCGTCACAGTCTCTGGGCATGCTGGGACTGTGACGCATAAGGGGGCGTGGTCATCGGGTGATGACCACGCCTCCTAAAACGTCACAGTCCCAGCATGCCCAGGGACTGTGACGGCATAAGGGGGCGGGGTCACCGCCTATATAAGTCAGAGCGGAGCGCCCAGAGTGCATTCCAGCCCCAGAGAGCGTCGTGTCAACATCAGGAGAAGAGGGCAGAAGGCAGAAGATTGAAGACCGGGCTCCTCCGCTTTAGCAAAAGAGCGGCAATATGGATTGGGGGGGACCCCCACGCCGTTTTTTCGGCGTAGGGGGTTCCCCTCAAGGTCCATACCAGATCTAAGGGCCTGGTATGCTCTTGGGGGGGGAACCCATGACGGTTTTTTATTTAAAATTTGGCGTGGAGTTCCCCCTCAAGATCATCTGAGTACAACTCGCGTGCCGAAGTCGGATCATGCAAGACTATATATAGTGTGTAAACTATGTATTATCTGGTATAACATAGTTAAAAGGTCAGTGCACCTAATGTTACAGGTGGAGCCTGGTGGACTAATCAGTCTCTTGATTGTTTCGGATACTGTTCTTGTCCACCTGGAAGTTTTAAGCATTTCCATACTTTAGCACCTCCTGTTGCAGTCTTCATAATATGCAGTAAAAAAAAAATGTAACCAAGCCTCATAATTACCACAGCAGGTATGCTGCCTCAGTAATTGAGATGGGGTAGGCATCCTTTTATGAGGTGGAGATCTATCTGAACAACATGGAGGAAGTCCCAGGATCACCAGGCACAGTCTTGCTGCCTCAAACCTGATTTAAATCTTTAATTGCCGTACTACCACGTTGCAATTACATGCATTGCACTGCAATCATGGGTTTAAAACATATTGCCTCCTAACCACCTTTTAAACGAATCAAATCGCTTTTCAGGGGAGCAGTAGTGCCTGCCGCACTTGTGACTGAGCCCTTAGTTGCATTCTGCAGCGGCACCCTTAAAGCTCATTCATGCGTATAGTTGGGGGTGGTGAAACCCTGAGGTTGCCGCACATATGCCGGAAAAGGAATTAAGCCCCCAGTTGCTACCACCTGCCAATTGTGACCCATTCAAGTAAATGAGCCCACTCTGCAAGCACCCCACAACTGCATGCTTCTGCGGGGTCCAAGAGTTAAAGCAGGTGGTGATAAAGCAACACAATGCTGCCTGCTTTAACCCCTTATTTGCACAAGGTTGCAGGGCACTTGCAGAGTGGCCTAATTCACTTGAAAGGGTCATGCTTGGCAGGTGCTACGCCCAATCATGACCGGGCGTATAACTCCTTCTGCAGCTGCAAAATGTGTGCACCCCTGGCCACTGCAGCTAAAGGGTGTGAAGTGGTAAAAACACATCTTAACTATGGCATTTTACCACCCCCCCAGACTGCATATGTAAATGAACCCTTACTGTTCTAAGCCTCCTATTAGCCTGTTTTCACACTGATGTGCTGCAGTTTACCTGCATTGTGGCTGCAGGGCAGTGCAATTGCAACTTTCCTGGGTTAGCTGTGCTTGCCATAGACTTATATTATATCCTGCAGGTGTGGTACACTTTCTGAAAGTGCACAAACTCCTGTATTCAGGAGTTTGTGTTTTTTTCAGAAGGTGCACCAAAACTGCAGGATATAATTGAAGTCTACAGCAATGTGCAGGAAAGCTGCAGGTACACTGACCTGCATCGGCGGTGTGGGTAAACCGCAGCACATCAGTGTGAAATCAGCCCTATACTATTATGCCCAGTGTATTGCTTCATACTGAACTGAAGATCTTCTTCTCTGCTGCTGGCACCACTCTGGAGACCGATAGCCGGGATAAGCGGTGGAGTGCAGTTGGTATCAATCTGCATGGGACAGGAGCCAGTACTACAGAGGAGGCATCAGATTATGCGGCTCTTGCTCTCTACTACAGCTCCAACTTTACAAGTAGTCCCTCTGCATTGCACTCTGTTTGATGCTGTGGGATGGCGGGTCAGCAAGCCCAGACCATAATCTACCAGTCACCTGTCCACGATCTACAAGTTGCTGACCCCTGCATAAAGAGATATAAAATGGGTAAACTGATCCGTAGATGTTAACTTATAATACTTAACTTTTTATTTTATTTTTATGTACTATAAATGTGTTTTAATTTTATGTAATATGATCTATATCTTGTTAGTGTTTAAAACTCGAACACTGCTGTTAAGGTCCTAGCTCTGATTGACCACAAATTATTTTAAGGAAGGTTACCAGGCTCAAATTGTTTCCGAAGGCAGGGCTGACGAATGATATTTAGACTATAAACAGACCATATTTTAATAGGTTTTCTATGTGTCTTAAAAAGCATTCCCAACCACTGTTTTAGTTCTTCTAAATCGATTTCCAAGCAAATCTAAAAAGAATATGGCAGAGAACTCTCTATTTTAATCATCCATATCGTAATTACGTTTTTTTTATTACATCCTGTAGTTACTGATGTAATTAAAGTGTGATAGTGACAGTGGAGGCTCTGAGAGAGACACCTGGAATTTGTAAAGATACCACAATTTAAGTTCTAAAATCATATTTTGGTATAGCTTTGCAGTTGTGTTTTTTTTTTTAAAGTCCTTAACGGTAACCAAAAATTATATTTTGAGTCAATAGTGAAAGTAGGTAAGGTGTTCAGAAATACCTTCTGACTGGTTTAATAGGTTTAATAAGGCTTGAGTCGCTGACCTGAATATATATTTGTAGAATCTGGCAACCTTTTGTGCATGCTTGTCACAGGTAAGAGTCGGAAAGTATTAAAACACTGCATAAATAGCAGAAGTAGAAATTACAGTCTCCATTATTTATCAGGAAAGGAAGTTTGCTTAGCAGCCCATTATCCTTACAGCTTTTTTCAGTCCCACATGTTATAGCCACATATAGCTTGTGCATCATTTAATCACTGTATGAACTTTGGAAGGTAGTATTAACAGAACTGCTAAGCAATCAGTGTCGCCAATCGATCACTTAGCCTTTTTATTTTCGACGTGAGGATGGCCAGACCAGTGGAAGGGTGTCTACTTTTGAGCTCACCTCAAAGTGGTGGACGAGGACACAGGACTTGCCACTAAGTTGGAGGGTTTTCAGCTGCCATCATGACTACACTTTGGTACATTTCAGTGACCTATTTTGTGTTGTAAAGGGGAAGTAAAGATCTGGCGCAAGCTGCAGGAACAGCTGAAGATCACTCAGCAATCACTTTAGAGTCCTAAAATGGTTCTGATTGACACTAATGCCAGTTCTGAAGATGGGTGCCCACATTTATGTCGTACAGACCCACGCTGAGCAGTATCCACATGCTGAGACATGCACATGTGCCCACGCCAGTGGTTTGATTGCCGCTCAGTGTAGGTAGAAGAAAATCTTGCACTTTTATTCAGGATACCATTCTCAGTTTTCCTACTGTGTTTTGGTTCCCTAAAATGGTCCAGTACTTCAAATTTAATTACATTTTAAATACATTTTTGAGAGTACATGGTCTTCTGGACTGAATAATGACAAGAGAAGTTGGAGCAAGGCTTTTCAACATCTGATCTGTCTTTTACTTTGATAGGATGGTCAAGTGCATGTAATTAATGGTTTTGTATAGGAATCATGAAACCATTTAAAGAGGGGTTTCTCTGTTTTGAGAGGAGAATTTGAGATAATTGGGTTTTATTGCTCTTCTTTTGAGGATGAACAAGGTACAAAATGCATAATGTATGTTGCCTCTACTGAATCCTGCACAGTAGTAAAGATATTCCAAAAGTGTCCTTACTGCGCTATCCCAAAACCCCCCAAAATTATAAATTTAAGTATAAATTAAACTTGATATCTGTGAATTAGCTGCAACTAATAAATGCAAGACACACGCATTCAAAATAACATACAAAATATTAAGCTGTGCTGTATATTATGATTCTCTACATGAATCTTTCTGAGTCATGCCAATATACACTTATATATAAAAAGTGTTCACTATCGCCTGTGATAACTACACAGAAAACAAGATAGTGAAAAGATATATAGCAAAACATTTCATAAATAAAATAAAAATTGTTTGAATATATAAGTCCGCTACAACAGACCAAAAAATAATCAAAAACAAAAAGTCCACTGATGTAGACACTCTTCCAGGGGGTGGCTTAAAGATCTTTCATAAATGGTGACATGCAGTTCCAACACTGGACGTGATTAGTGTGGGGGTATGTTGCAAAAAGTGTCTCCACCACAGGTAATACTGCCGCTTAAGCCACCCCCTGGAAGAGTGTCTACATCAGTGGACTTTTTGTTTTTGATTATTTTTTGGTCTGTTGTAGCGGACTTATATATTCAAACAATTTTTATTTTATTTATGAAATGTTTTGCTATATATCTTTTCACTATCTTGTTTTCTGTGCAGTTATCATGGGTGATAGTGAACACTTTTTATATATAAGTGTATATTGGCATGACTCAGAAAGACTCATGTAGAGAATCATAATATACAGCGCAGCTTATTATTTTGTAAGCAGTTATAAAGATATAATGGGGTCTCAAACGCTGGCCTGCAACTCCCAAACACATAAATTGGATAAGCTGTAGTTTTACTTTGAATTTCTCTAGACTTGTAGCAGTCTCTGAATATTTTTTATGACTTTTTTAAAGACTGCAAGCCACAAAGACTTAATGCAAGAACCTTTTTTGGAGTCGCTGCAACTTGAGTCGCACCAATTAGAACAGGGACCATTGAAATACCTGGGTTTTGACTTGTCATGCGACTTGACATGTGTCAAGTCCCAAAACAACTCGCAGTAGTGGAAACAGAGCCTTAACCTGACTCCTCTGTCATGTGATTCCCATGTTCCCTTTCCCAGAAGCTTTGATATGCGATAGGAAACTCCTTTCCTTGCTCTCCTCTACACAGATGGCTGGTCTTGTGTCCACCTCCCATTGTGGCATGACACTTTAAAACTTTGGGAACTAGTGATGGACCAATGGGCATTGTCTACATCACTAGAAAATTATGTGGGCACTGTAGACTAGACCTAAAACTTCATTCTAAATGAAAGAAGACCTTAGACAGAAACTGTCATGCGAACTGAGTCGCATAAGGTAAGGTTAGTTAAGCAATTTGGGCTTTTGAGGAGTTTTTTTTTTTTTTTAACAAGCCTTTTTAGGTAAAAATATACACTAGGTACAGGGCAGTGGAGTGGGAAAGGATAAGGATAAAAGCATAGCCGGTAATATTTTAAACTGTTTTATCCATTGTTTAACGATGTGGTTTAAAAAAAATCTGACTGCTAATTTTGGTAATAATGGTAGGCTGGTGCAAATGACTTCGCAATATTTGAGGGGTTTTTTTACCATTTACAGACAAAACACTTTTAAGCAGTGTTCAGCAGCTGTCAATGTGCTGTATGATTATCACACGCTTCTGGACTGTGGACTGTATGAATAATTTTACTAGCTTGGTGCTGAGTCACCAAGCTGCAACTGTAACCCAGTCATTGACCATATTAGCCATGATAAGTTCACCATTCTTTTAATGTGTGGTTTGTAAACCTAGGATGATCTCAGCTACAAATCATGCCACTGCTTGATACATATGTTCCAGTTTTCTTAAAGCAAAAGGTAGATTTGTAAACCGATATATAGAGGCAACAGTATTGGATTTGTACATTCTGCCTCTTTTAGGCCCAGTGGGTTTGGTACACATACATATCGGCCAAATTTTGGAATATCTTGTGATTTAATTTGGTATTTGTAACTCATTTTTATTTTAACCCAAAAGTTACAGTAGGTTTTAAAGCTTTACTTCATTTAGCTTTTACAAGACACAGATGCAGCTTGGTATTCTTTTAGAAATTATGAAATTTTCTTTTTTAACCAATTGTGTCCCCAGGCTTTTTTTGTCCTTAAACTCGGAGTCCTAGCATGGTTTTTTTTAAATTAATTTTGGCCATGTTTTGATTTTGCACAATATGCCTTTTTAGCGTTTTTATAGCCTACCCTAACCTATTTTATACAGTTTTTTTGGAATAGATAGAGCTTTAATATGGTGGTAGATTTGTTGAATATATTTTATCTCTTAAGCCGCGTACACACGAGCGGAATGTTCGACAGAAAATGTCAGACGGAAGCTTTTCATCATCTATTCCCATCGTGTATGTGCCTCATCGGACTTATTTTTTCAAAAATACTGACGGACCTAGAACTAGAACATGTTCTTATTATTTCCGACGGAACCAATTCCTATCTGGAAAACCGCTTGCCTGTTTGCTGTTCCGATGGACCAAAAACGACGCATCCTCTGAAGCAAGTACAAGATGGAAGCTATTGGCTACTGGCTGTTGAACTTCCTTTTTCTAGTTCCGTCGTACGTGCTGTACGTCACCGCGTTATAGACGGTCGGACTTTGGTCGAACTTTGGTTTGACCGTGTGTAGGCAAGACCTCTTGAATGGAATTCCGTCGGAGTTCTGTCTGAGAAACCTTCGGAGTTTATTCTGTTGGCAAAACTGGTCGTGTGTACGCGGCATTAGGGTTTTTGGAATTACGTATTGAAAAATTTGAAAAAAATTGCATTTTCCTGTAATTTTTGGGGGGCATTTGATGTTCGTACAGTAAAGGTATGGCATCCGAAAAATCCAATGTCATGGTTGGGGACCTGGAGAGGGAATATATTTATTTTAATAGTTTAAAATTTTAAAAAGTAATTAAAAAAATAATGTACTATACTTATTTTAGACCCAGTAAAATCATTCCTGTTTTTTTTACTTCTCTATGCAATGCAGGTAGATCATGCCTGGTGGCAGGGGCCAACAGGGTACTGTACATAGCTTTCCGAAAACCTCACAGCACCCTGCTTTAGTACTTAAAAAACAAAAAAACAAAAAAAAAAACCCCTAAGCTCTGATGCAAGCAGTGGGCTGGCACTTGGGAATAGCTATGCAAATATCAAAAGACATTAAAGGGTGGATGTCAGTTTGGAATAACAGCCATTCCTAGCAGGCTACCCTGGGTAATGCCCACATTTGACGCTAAACTCCATGGTTGAAAGAACTAAAATCCAATAACTGAAAGGGGGGAGGGGGTGGGGAAAGTAAGGCTAAGGAGGAAAGGATTAGATGAGGCTGAATGTTATCCAGCCAGAAAATAAGGTGGGCACTATCTGATTTGCTGCAGCATCTAATGTACACAATGAGAAGCTGAATGTGAGCAGTGAAATCAGAGTTTTTAATTCCAGTACATCAGAGAAGCCTGTAGAACTTTGCAAGTTCCAAGTTTAAACAAACTAAATACATATATTGGCTCAAAAATCAGTCCAAATCTCAGGAGCACTAATTTAACCAACTGTACAAAAAAAATAAAATAAAATAAAATATCATGCACTGAAAACTTAGTTCTTAAAGCTACAGAAAATGGAAAAATAATGAGAGATAATGAGAGAGCCAACTTTACGCATTCATTCATTTCCCAGTCTTCTCAGTAACGCAGTGTCAGTACTCAGGCATCATCCAGACCGGCAGTTCCGCCGCTTGATCGTTCTTACAGGCGACACCCCCCCATCCCGCCGCCTTCCGTGCTTCTCCGGGCTCTCCCGTGCTTTTACCGTGACCTGGAGAAAGAATCCGCTGCCGCCGGATGACGAGCATAGAGGTTTCCGGTGACCAGATTGTCGCCAGTCATCTCTATGACCGTTGAAGGCCCGGGCGCGACGTTATGACATTATGTTGTAAACAAAGCCGCGATCACGGCTGAAAAGCATTGGATCGTAAATCATTTTTTTTTTTTTTTTTATCTCATGTTTTCCAGCATCTTATAGACCCCATATCAGTCCAAAAAGAGGACCTGTCACACACTATTCCTATTACAAGGGATGTTTACATTCTTTGTAATAGGGATAAAAGTGATTAATTATTTATTTATTTATTTTTTTAAGAGAAAGTGTAAAAAAAAGTGAAATAAAAATAATAAAAAAAACCCAAAAAATGTAAAGCGTCCCCGTGTGCTCGCGCACAGAAGTGAACGCACACGAAAGTCCTGCCCACATATGTAAACGCCGTTAAAACCACACGTGAAGTATCGCAACGCGCGTTAGAGCGAGAGCAACAATTCTAGCACTAGACCGCCTATGTAACTCTAAACTGGTAACCTGTAAAAAAAAATGTAATCGCAGCCTATGGAGATTTTTAAGTACCGACGTTTGGTGCCATTCCATGAGTGTGTTCAATTTTAAAGCATGACATGTTGGGTATCTATTTGCTCAGTGTAACATCATCGTTCACATTATGCAAAGTAATTGGGCTAACTTTACTGTTTTGTTATTTTTTAATTCATGAAAAATTGTTGCGCAAATACTGCGCAACATAAAAACATAAAAAGTTGCAAGGACTGCCATTTTATTCCCTAGGGTGTCTGCTAAAAAAAACATGTAATGTTTGGGGGTTCTGAGTAATTTTTTAGCAAAAAAATTATGATTTTTACATGGAGAGGAGTGCCAGAATAGGCCTGGATGGGAAGTGGTTAAATATAACCATATTGCTACACTTCGAGGCGCTTCTCTTCTCTTTTATGCTCTGTAGCTCCTGCTGGATTTTGCTTTTAATCCCCTTGTGGATGGACACGTAAGGCTACTTTCACACTGGAGCGTCGCCGGCGTTGTCGGTAAAGCGGCGCTATATTTAACAACTGCGCTGTTCGGGTGCTAGCGGGGCGGTTTTAACCCCCGCTAGCGGCCTGAAAAAGGGTTAAAACCGCCCGCAAGCCAGCGCCGCTTTGCCGGCGGGTTTGTAGCGCTGCCCCATTGTTTTCAATAGGAAGGGGGTGCTTTGTGAGCGGTAAATACACCCCTCCTACAGCGCTCCAAAGATGCGGCTTGCAGGACTTTTTGGACCGTCCTGCAAACGCACCACTCCAGTGTGAAAGCCCTCAGGCTTTCACATTGGAGACACAGCAGCGGCTGTTTCAGGGCGCTTTGCAGTCGCTATTTTTAGCGCTGTAGCGCCTGCAAATCGCCCCAGTGTGAAAGGGGCCTTATGGTTACACAACCTATCACATTGCTAAAATCTTTTTATATGGACTATAAACTGAAAGACCTATGAATAAAATGGTTGTGGAACGAATTATCTGAGTTTCCATTACTTCTTATGGGGAAATTCGTATTGATATACAAGTGCTTTAGATAACTAGCATGTTTCCAGAACGAATTATGCTCGCAATCCAAGGTTTTACTGTATATTTAAAAATGTACTTTCCAAAGCATTTGTAATTCTATCCATTCAATTTTCTGATTTGCACACCTCTGCAAGACCGTTTTGAAGATTGTTGTTTCAGCTCTAGCCTGCTTACTGGCGAATTAATTCACATCATTATTTCTAATGTCTAATGAGCACAAAAGTAATCCTGCAAACAGCAAAAAACCTGTGACCCATAACCCTGGCTGAACAGGTGAAATACTTCACATATATATACTTCCACTGATAGGGTACACAACCCATGAGTCTCAATCCCAAGTGGAGATGTCTAGGAAATTGTGCTGATTGCTGGCCTTTCCCACACAAAAAAAAAAATACACACACCTCCGAGGGATTAAGGATGAAAAAAAAAGTGAAGAACACAGGAAACGGGGATTTTAGAGAGGAAAAAGTAAACCGATGAGGAGTACTGTGAATTTCGAGAAGCATCTTTAACCACTTCAATACAGGGCACCCCCCCCCCCCTTCCTGCCCAGGATAATTTTCTGCTTTCAGCGCTGTCACACTTTGAATGACAATTGCGTGCCATGCAACTACATTTTTATCATTTTTTTTCCCACAAATAGAGCTTTCTTTTGGTGGTAATTGATCACCACTGGGGTTTTATTTTTTTGCTAAACAAACCAAAAAAGACCGAGAACATTAGAGAACATTTTTTTTTCTTCGTTTCTGTTATAAAATTTAGTTTTCTCCTTCACTGATGGGCACTGATGAGGTGGCACAGATGAGGAGGCACTAATATGTAGAATTGATGGGCACTAATAGGAGGCACTGATATGCAGCACTGATGGGCGCTGATAGGTGCCACTGATGGGCACTGACGGGTGGCACTTAAAGTGACTTTATCTCTATATACATTTTTTATGTGGAGCTATACCTGTAAAAGAACAGTGTACATACCTGCAATTCCTACTGCCTGCACTTCTGAACGCCAATCTGATCATGAGAAATGGTCCCCCAAAATTCACTGGGGAACCAACACTTCTGGAGTGTCCATTTCCTCAGTCATCCGCAGCTTTCACTTGTTCCCCCTGCTGCCCTCCATATCCTCTACTGCCTCCAGTAATGTTGTGGAGGTTAGCAAGAGGAATCATTGTGGAGGACCCAGGAGATCGACACTCCTGAAATGTTGGTTTCCCAGCAGGCTTTGGGGAACCATTATTTTGGATTGGAGTGGCGATCAGCTGCGTGAGCAGCAGAAAAGGTGAGTTTGTAATTTTTTATTTTTTTTTGTTCTTTTACAGAATTGGCTTCAATGAGAAAACCTTGCACAGTGACAGTCCATTCCCAAATTCTGTAGGCCAGTTTTTCACACACTGGGTTACTCTTCCATTACATATCACACCTGCATTGTCACTTTATTTTGAAACAGATGTCTATTTAATCCCTGGGATAAATATACTCGTAAATCTCAATTTTCAAAAAACCCTACATAGAAACCTACTTGGCAAATACGTTTTGGGCAATGTACCAATACCAGATGATAGAGAACCAGATGTTGTATGTGTATGCCTATAAATAGGTACTTTTTTTTCAGGACCACATTTGTGTGTGTCTCACTGAAGCTGAATTTGACATCAAAATGTAGAACTCCATGACAGCCAAGCAGAAATGATCCAACCCTGATCAGGCTGCATGATTAAATGATGAAAGTCAGTTGCTGTTGGTAATTGAGCTACATCATTAAACAAAGGTTTGTTAATTATGAGTTTCATTGATGGAATACGTTGGCAGTATTCCAACTTGCTTCCTATATACTGCACGAAATACTGTGTAGTGGTAATTTGTGTGCAGTAAAATACCTAAGACTGCTGAAATCTGTGAGGCTCAGATATGCAAATAGTGATATGAATGAAAGTCAATGGCAGACCCACCCCAGCCTTCCAATCCTGCCTCGCTATTGATTCTTAAACAATATCGACTAACTCAGTAACTGACCAAGCGAGGGATGGTGGTAACCACTGATCTTTCTACAAGGCAATATATATATATATCAAACATTTGGAATGTACAAGAAGGCATCAGAGGGTGCCCACTTTACACTTATATTGGAGCTTTACAGATTATGTTATATGAAAAGTTGCTCTGACAGTATTGCAGTAAATTACATCATGGCAGATAAAGATTTCCTTTTAGTTTGTACTCACCCAGAGTCACATGTCCACTTAATAAAATTTGGAGAACTGCTTAATAATAAGCAATAAGCCAGTCATGAAAGGCTTATGGAACCACTTGGCACAGCTGTCTGACCATTTATATATAATCGCGCATTAGATTTCCATATAGTGTTGCCTGGAAGTCTGAAAAATAAAGATCGCAACATTTTTTTGATTTGTTGTAATAATAACAAATGGTTCATTTAAATATATAGCGAGGGAGGAACTCCCCACTTGGCAATGGAGGTTGGAAATTTTTTAGAAACCAGCTTGAAAGATCTTTTTTTTTTTTATCGTGGGACTCTCTGAAGTGGAAATTCTACACTTGGATATAAAAGAACACAGTGACTGTCTTCAACTTTGTGCCTAAAACTACGCTGAAAATGTGCAAGTCATTTTCTATTAACTGGTTGCTTAATTAAAGGGTTTGAAATGTGAAACCTTCCTTTTTTCAGAAACGACTGCTGGCACGTAAGCGCCAAAATGTATTTTTGTCTTTATATGTCCACATATTCAGACCCATGCCATAGAGACAGGCTAAAGAATTGCTTCTCTGTGTTATATGGGGGGGGTCTGCTGACTGGTGTCCATTTTGTCTATTTCTGTTAAAAGCATGCATAAATTATATAGCAAATACTTCTTTACACGCAATTAGAAGATGAGCAATAGGCTATTTGTCAGCTGTTTTTTTTTTTTTTTTTTTTTTTTTACAGATATTCGCTTTGTCCTGAAACAAACATGTATTTGCACATTTTACTTTTGTTCATTTTCATAATGTATTAAAATACACAGTGGCTGTTAGCAGCATAGTCGTTACTAAACGTACTAACTCTTAATATTTTGTTTTTAAAGAGCAATTTGGAAAGTCACTTCGATCAATGAGTTACTAATGCTCTTTAGCAACACTGCAAATGCGCTAACATCAGAAAAAAATGTAGTTTACTTTTTAAGTGATGTTTTAACCCACTGGAGCAAGAATTAGAGTGTACACATCGCTGGATCGGATGGGCTCAGGTAAGGAAAAGGGGGGGGGTGTCTGGGGACAGCTGCAGCGCAGAAGGTTTTTCACCTTAATGCAAAATGTAATATATTGCAGCTTTCCAGGCGTTAGATGTGGTGCTTGCATTAATTTTCATTTTGCAGCAAGTAGAACATTTGCTGTAATTGGAGACAATTCCTGTTGCTCTTGCCACTTCCTATGAGCTTTAAAGAAAGCACAAAGAACCTTATTATTGTGTAAACTATTACTCCCACCAAACCACCATGCAATGGGTTAAAACAAAGGCAGAAATGTTGGAAGTCCAGCCTGTGTGACCGGTTAAAAAAGTCTTGAAAAAAGAAAACAAATGCAGCCAACACATCTAAGGACCAGTACACTGCAATATATTACTCTTTTGTTTTGAGGTTTAGAAATGTTTTAAAACCACTTAACAAAAATGTACATTTTCTGAGCGAAAAGATATTAAAAACTTAACACTGTTCTAAATGTAAAATCTTGTCATGTACTAATTGTGGTGCCATTATGCTTAAAGTGATTTCTTGGACAAACTTGGTTGTTTTGCCTGACCACTAATTGAAACCGAAAACCGCCTGTGTTGATTGATTTTTTTTTTTTGTGTTTAATCATCAGATAAAAGTGTTGCTAATCATTCCAGCTGTAAAGGAAATGAGTTTGACCTGATGAGATGCCAGGGTAGGGCTGCCAGTCATAGTATGCCTGCTGTTTTGTTGTGTGTGTGTGAGAGCCATGCCCAGCGGACTGGAAAACTTGAGAGAGGCCTTGGACTCTGGCTTGTACCACCTGCGGGGTAGATATTTGTCCGTGCTCCAGCTATTGTCTTATGAAAGCCAAAACATGCATCTAGCTGTGAAAACGTCTATTGATTTTCAGTGGCGATAATAAGCTTCTGAAAGAAGGAATAACAATGCACTGAAATATTTATTTCAGTTTGCGATGAAATAATTACGGTATTTCTAATAAATATTCTAGCAGTTATACTTCATCTGGCATGAGGATTCCAATGCTTATTATTCTTGTAGGCATGCAAATTGATTGTGTAATTTGTATACCATGGCCAAATTTGGAAAGTTTAAAGTAGACCTTCACTTTGTTGATTCAGGACAAAGCAATAGGTTACCTAAAATAGAACTATAGGCAAAAATGTTTTATTCACCCATTTTGGATAGAGTAGGGGGAGGGGGGGCTATAAACCCTGTCAAGTTTTTTTTGTCAGCCAAAACAGGAAGTGAGAGGAAATATCTCCAAAGTCAGGGAATCCCTGGTTGTCACCAGCATCATCAGAACTAGGGTCTCCATTGGAAATTTTCCCTATAATCCAATACTGATTTAGCTGTGTAAACTAATACAAAAAAGTTTGCGTCCTCAATTTTATTTGATTCTGACTCTATTTTACGATGTATGCACGTGTTTGTGAAAATGTGTATATGAGCACATTGTACATGGACTATATCATTGCTGTTAGAATATACATGTCAATAATATGTAAGAGCCAGGTGCATGCCCAAAATTGAGTATGCATCTTACGTAATGGGTGTATATATTAACACATTAATATGTTTTGATTTAAACCATCCCATTGTAGCTCTGGCTGTATGTTTTAGGGTCATTGTCCTTCTGGAAGGTGAACCTTCGCCCCAGGCTCAAGTTTTTTGCAGACTCTAACAGGTTTTCTTCTAAGATTGCCCTGTATTTGGCTCCATCTTCCCATCAACTCAGAAGTTACCTGTCCCTGCTGAAGAAAACATCCCCACAACATAATGCTGCAACCACCATGTTTCACGGTGGGGATGGTGTGTTCAGGGTGATGTGCAGTTTTAGTTTTCTGCCACACATAGCGTTTTGCTTTTAGCCCAAAAAGTTCAATTTTGGTCTCATCTGACCAGAGCACCTTCTTCCACATGTTTGCTGTGTCCCCCACGTGGCTTCTTGCTAACTGCAAATGGGACTTCTTATGGCTTTCTTTCAACAATGGCTTCCTTCTAGCCACTCTTCCATAAAGGCCAGATTTGTGCAGTGCACGACTAATAGTTGTCCCGTGGACAGATCCGCCCACCTGAGCTGTGGATCTCTGAAGCTCCTCCAGATTTATCTCGGGGCTCTTTGCTGCTTCTCTGTTTAATGCTCTCCTTGACCGGCCTGTCAGTTTAGGTGGATGGCCATGTCTTGGTAGGTTTGGAGTTGTGCCATACTCTTCCCATTTTCGGATGATGGATTGAACAGTGCTTTGTGACATGTTCTAACCCTGCTTTAAACTTCTCCACAACTTTATCCCTGACATGTCTAATGTGTTCCTTTGCTTTTATCATGCTGTTTAACTAATGTTCTCTAACAAACCTCTGAGGACTTCACAGAACAGCTGTATTTTATACTGAGATTAAATAACACACAGGTAGACCATTTACTAATTAGGTGACTTCTGAAGGCATTTGGTTCCACTAGATTTTAGTTAGGGGAATCAGAGTAAAGGGGGCAGAATACAAATCAAGTCACACTTTTCAGATATTTGTAAAAAAATGTTGAAAACCATTTATCATTTTCTTTCCGCTTCATAATTATGTGCCACTTTGTGTTGGTCAATCTCATAAAATCCCAATAAAATACATTTTACATTTTTGGCTGTAATGTGACAAAATGTGGAAAATTTCAAGTGATACAGTTCTTTGAGAAAAGAATTCATAACTGCTTGTCCTGGTGAAAATGGTCATCAGGACTAATAGAAAGCGTGAATTTTCATAGACATGACGCAACCAACTATAAAACTCTGACTGCAATTACAACCTCTCCTGACTCTATCCATAGCTACAAAAAGGTTTGGCTTTAGATAAATATACTTGTTGGGTACACAGACTATTTAAATCCAATCTTCCATCTTTAATTGGACCGTATGGTTAATAAAAGCTGCTTCTGTTTTATTTGCAAGGTTATCCATTAGGCAAGCAAATCATTTTCTATAGAGAACAAAAAGAAATGTAGAAGGTCATGATAAAATAACAAACAGCACATTCACTATAGTGGTTACTACACTGTCCCCGTCAGAATTCATTTCTATTTTGTGAATTAAATAAAGATCTAGAAAGGAAAGGCCTCATCCTTGTTATCCGGACCCAAACTTCCTAGAATTCAGCATTTGTTTGGTCAAATTATGACCTCTAGCAGAGTCAACAATTCAGCAATGCTGAGAATGTACTAGTGAAAAAGGGCATTAGTTTCTATGCAAAGTATTGAAGTGATGAGGCTATGACAGCAACTGGGACTTTGTACGACAAGCCAAAATGAGTAAAAAATAGAAAAAATATGGAATGGCAATGCTGGAACAAGACCATTTAGCACCCACGGTGAAAAGCGGACAAAGTGCACCGCACCCCCACTTCCCCCAAACCTCCTATTGAACTACCTTAGCAGCATAGGTGGCAGGTCCTGCCCTCACCCCTTCTTCCCCTCCTGTTGAAGCACTCAAGGCTACCCCCTCTGCCTACCTCTCAGCCCAGCTCTGTGAGATGGTATAAAATATCTCTTTTCAAGCTTTTTTCAACACAAATAATCCCTTTAAATAATTTAGTTCTCAGAGACGTGGCAAGTGGACAATCCACAACTTGTGGCAAGTGGACAATCCACAACTTGTGGCAAATGACAATCCGAAACTTGTGGCAGGTGACGTGGCAAGTGGACAATCCACAACTTGTGGCAGGTGTCGTGGCAAGTGACAATCCACAACGTGTGGCAGGTGACGTGGCAAATGACAATCCGCAGCTTGTGACAGGTGATGTGGCAAGTGACAATCCACAACGTGTGGCGGGTGATGTGGCAAGTGGACAATCTGCAACTTGTGGAAGGTGATGTGGCAAATGACAATCTGCAACTTGTGGCAGGTGATGTGGCAAGTGGACAATCTGCAACTTGTGACAGGTGACATGGCAAATGACAATCCACAACTTGTGGCAGGTGACTTGGCAAGTGACAATCTGCAACATGTGGCAGGTGACTTGGCAAGTGACAATCTTGCTACATGTGGCAGGTGACGTGGCAAGTGGACAATCCGCAACGTGTGGCAAGTGACAATCCGTAACTTGTGCCAGGCGACGTGACAAGTGACACTCTAAATACAAGTACACTGCTGCTCTCTCAGCTGCTGCTACTCACTCTGGTCTCACAGAATGGCTGAAATAGTTAAATAATACTGTTTTTTTGAGCTTGGGGAGGGTCTTGTGATATCTTAACTAAACGCTTCTAGATGCAAACGCGGCTAAACATGGCATGCAAACGCGGCTAAACGGGCATTTTTAAACGCCGGTTTCAAGGTGTCAAAAAAAATTGTTCAGAGGACTTTGCCTCAGCGTCCCGTGTACATAGAGCCTTAAAGTAACCAATCAAGAAGTTATTGTTGCCTGTACACAGATTGTTTGCAATTTTATGAATGTTCAACAAAAGTATAGAGGTATAAAAGTACATTTTAATCAGTAGCACTACGAGAAGTAGTTTCAACTGCAAGATCCTGGTGTCCTCCCAATAATGGAGTATCTTATCTTCTAAAATTCTACTTTTTTGTGAAAGTTATAGGAAGAATTTGAAAGCTTGATACAGGCAGGGGCGTTGCTAGGGGGTGGCTTTTGGGGCTATAGCCCCGAATCTGAGGCCAATAGCCCCGAGTCTCTGCAGGGGTCCCCAAGGGGAGAGGAGGCTCTCTGGGGATCCTTATGTAAGTGGGGGGCTCTCTGGGGACCCTGATGTAAGGGAGAGGCTCTCTGGGGACCCTGATTTTAAGGCCTAGGCTCTCTGGGGACCCTAATGTAAGGGGGCCTCTCTGGGAACCCTGATGTAAGTGGGGGGGCCCTCTGGGTACCCTGATGGAAGGGAAAGGCTCTCTGAGGACTCTGATGTAAGGAGGAGGCTCTCTGGGGACCCTGATGTAAGGTGATGTAAGGGGGGGCTCTCTGGGGACCCTGATGTAAGCGGGGGCTCTCTGGGGATATATGTACACACACACACGTATATTACTGCATATACATGTGTATGCCCGCCCAAGCGTATGACTTTCTTTACTACGCTATGGGTTCTAGCCCCAGATCTTTTGTAGACCTAGCAATGCCCCTGGATACAGGTAACAGTAATTCCCTTTTCTACAGCATGCTTACGCAAGTCCAGGAAAGCTAATGATACGTAACCATCAAGATCTAAGCTTTCTGATATAAAAGATGTTTTCTGTTAGTTCAAAACCTCTCATTCACAATGAATGTTTCAAGCTGTCCTTAGAAATAATGTTGATTACAACTACAGCAAGTCAAGGACAAAGTTCTTAAAATGACATGACCCCCTTAAGTGAGCAGAGTGTATTCTGAATAAATGTAATCAAAACTACCCAATTAAATTTGATATGTCTTACAACATACAAATGCCCATCAATTTATTGGTGGTTATTCACTGCTTGAAGCTCATGTATAACTTGAGGAGGCCCATGACCACTTTACAGTTACTAATATGATTACGTTAAGATGGCAGTTTCTAGTTCAAGGAAGATTACATTCTATATTTTCCTCTTCCACCTTTCTGTAAAAGTATGTGTGGCCAGTTACAACAACAAAAAAAACCCCTCTTTCTATATTTATAGCTCAATATTTTCCGCTACTGCTACTAAGCAAATAATGTTTTCTGACTCTGTTGTTTGCAATTTATTACATGCGTACATTAGCTATGCATGTGTTGGTACAGTACCTTGAAAAAGTATTCATATCCCTTTAAAATTTTCCACATTTTGTCATGTTACAACCAAAAACGTAAATGTATTTTATTGGGATTTTATGTGATAGACCAACACAAAGTGGCACTGCGAAGTGGAAGAAAAATGATGAATGGTTTTCAATTTTTTTTACAAATAAATATCTGAAACATGTGATGTGCATTTGTATTCAGCCCCCGAGTCAATACTTTATAGAACCACCTTTCGCTGCAATTACAGCTGCAAGTCTTTTTGAGTATGTATCTACCAGCTTTGCACATCTAGAGAGTGACATTTTAGCCCATTCTTCTTTGGAAAATAGCTCAAGCTCTGTCAGATTGGATGTAGAACATTCGTGAATAGCAATTTTCAAGTCTTGCCACAAATTCTCAAATGGATTTAGGTCTGGACCTTGACTGGGCCATTCTAACATATTAATATGCTTTGATCTAAACCATTCCATTGTAGCTCTGGCTGCATGTTTAGGGCCGTTGTCCTGCTTGAAGGTGAACCTCCGTCTCAAGTCTTTAGCAGACTAACTAAGTTTTCTTCTAAGATTGCCATGTATTTGGCTCCAGCCATCTTCCCATAAATTCTGACCAGTTTCCCTGTCCCTGCTGAAGGAAAGCATCCCCATAACCTGATGCTGCCACCACGTTTCACAGTGGGGATGGTGTGTTCAGGGTGATGTAGAGTGTTAGTTTCCCACCATAAATAGCGTTTTGCTTTTAGGCCAAAAAAGTTAAATTTTGGTCTCATCTGACCAGAGCACCTTCTTCCACATGTTTGTTGTGTCCCCCACATGGCGTTTCACAAACTGCAAACGGGACTTCTAATGGTTTTCTTTTTAATAATGGCTTCCTTCTTGCCACTCTTCCAAAAAGGCCAGATTTGTGGAGTGCACGACTAATAGTTGTCCTGTGGACAGATTCTCTAGCCTGAGCTGTGGATCTCTGCAGTTCCTCCAGTGTTACCAGGGGCCTCTCGGCTGCTTCTCTGATTAATGCTCTCCTAGCCAGGCCTGTCAGTTTAGGTGGACGGCCATGTCTTGGTAGGTTTGCAGTTGTGCCATACTCTTTCCATTTTGGGATGATGGATTGAACAGTGCTTCATGAGGTGTTCAAAGCTTCTTTTTTTTTTTTATAACCTAACCCTGCTTTAAACTTCTCAACACCTTTATCCCTTGGCCTTCACGATGCTGTTTGTTCACTAAGGCTCCCTGACAAACCTCTGAGGGCTTCACAGAACAGCTGTATTTATAATGAGATTAAATTACTCACAAGTGGACTCTATTTACTAATTAGATGAGTTCTGAAGGCAATTGGTTCCACTAGATTTTAGTTAGAGGTATCAAAGTAAAGGAGGCTGAATACAAATGCACACCACACATTTTAGATAATTATGAATTGCAATTTTTTTACAAATAAATATGTGCCACTTTGTGTTGGTCTATCACATAAAATCCCAATACAATACATACGTTTTGGTTTTAACCTGACAAAATGTGGAAAATTTCAAGGGGCATGAATACTTTTTCAAAGCACTGTATATCTGTTAATTTTAGCATTTTATAGAACATATAACTCATGCAGATTCACTAACCATAAAGTTGCCAGTCTTTAAGGCTACGTAAATATCTGGTTTAGAAATTCCGGCACACCCAGGAATATATGTGTGAATGTTTAAATTGTGCTACCATCATAAAGCCATGTTTCAGTCATAATACATATTCTTGGCACATTTTCAGAGGATAAAATGCTGCATCTATAAACGCTGAAGTCAATAGTCAATAGCTCTCTTGAGATACGTTGATAACAGTTCAAGTTGCAGCGCTGCTATGTATACATGGTCATGTTCTACACCTTAAATACTCTAATGAAAGAGCTGATTCTTTACAAAAGTACACATGCAATCTACTTTCTTTCTGGTCCAAAGTAAACACTGACTATGAAAATTTACTTCTTGAACTTATGAAGGCCTGTTGACTTAAAGAGAACCAGTCATGAATGGGCTTAAAAAATGCAAGATGCAAAGATGCAAAAATCTAAATCTAGTCTTATGGTATTAAACTTTACAAATATTCAAACTCTTACAGAAGCCAACTCATGAAAGGTTGCCTTTGAAGGTACTGATGGTCATCATAACTAAATTACACATCTGGAAATTTACAGTAAAAGTAATACACATTTTTGTATTAACATACACAATGTATGATGTAGCGCAATTGCAACCACAAATATGTTTGCAATACAAAATCAAACCTTATTGTGAAATATCCATATATTGTAGAAAATGAACAAACAAAAAAAAACGTAGAATTCTTCCACCACCGTGATTGTGAAACAAATACTACTCTTCTTAGTATATTCCGTGACATATATTCATCCACCCAGTGCTCATTATCATGCGGTCACCTCATTCCATTGAATGAGGTGATAAATAAACAGTACCCAAATAGTGCTTTCTGTATAATACTTATTTATTTAATAAACTCCCAATTAAAACACTCACATTAAAATAGCACCCCAAGTGCTACGTTTCCAGCATTACAAGACATACAGTGGATATAAAAAGTCTACACGCCCCTGGTAAAATGTCAGGTTTCTGTGATATAAAAAAAAAGAGAAATAAAATGAGAAAGATAAATAATTTCAGAACTTTTTCCACCTTTTATGTGACCTATAAACTGTTCAACACAATTGAAAAACAAACTGAAATCTTTTAGGGGTGGGGGAGAGTAAAAATAAAAAAAATAAAATTATGTGGTTGCATAACTGGGGATGTAGCTGTGTTCAGAATTAAGCAATCACATTCAAACTCATGTTAAATAAGAGTCAGTACACACCTGCCATCATTTAAATTGCCTCTGATTAACCCCAAATAAAGTTCAGCTGTTCTAGTAGGTCTTTCCCAACATTTTCTTAGTCGCATCCTACAGCAAAAGCCATGGTCAGCAGAGAGTTTCCAAAGCATCAGAAGGATCTCATTGTTAAAAGGTATTAGTCAGGAGAAGGGTACAAAAATATTCCCAAAATATTAGATATACCATGGAACACAGTGAAGACCGTCATCATCAAGTAAAGAAAATATGGCACAACAGTGACATTACCAAGAACTGGACGTCCCTCCAAAATTAATGAAAAGACGAGAAGAAAACTGGTCAGGGAGGCTTCCAAAAGGCCTACATCAACATTAAAGGAGTTGCAGGAATATCTGACAAGTACTGGCTGTGTGGTACATGTGACAACAATCTCCCGTATTCTTCATATGTCTGGGTTATGGGGTAGAATGGCAAGACTGAAACCTTTTATTACCAAGAAAAACATCCAAGCCCGGCTAAATTTTGCAAAAAACACATCTGAAGTCTCCCAAAAGCATGTGGGGAAATGTGTCATGGTCTGATGAAACCAAGGTTGAACTTTTTGGCCATAATTCAAAAAGATATGTTTGGTGCAAAAAAAAAAAACACTGCACACTCACTAAAAGAACACCATACCCACAGTGAAGCATGTTGGTGGCAGCATCATGCTTTGGGGTGTTTTTTTATTTAGCTGGAACAGGGGCCTTAGTCAAGGTAGAGGGAAATATGAACAGTTCCAAATGCCAGTCAATATTGGCACAAAACCTTCAGGTTTCTGCTAGAAAGCTGAACATGAAGAGGAACTTCATCTTTTTAGCATGACAACGACCCAAAGCATACATCCAAATCAGAAAAGGAATGGCTTCACCAGAAGATGATTAAAGCTTTGGAATGGCCCAGCCAGAGCCCAGACCTGAATCCGATTGAAAATCTATGGGGTCTGAACAGGGCTGTGCCCAGGAGATGCCCTCACAATCTGACAGATTTGGAGTGTTTTTGCAATGAGTAGTGGGCAAATATTGCCAAGTCGAGATGTGCCATGCTGATAGACTCATACCCAAAAAAAGAGTGCTGTAATAAAATCAAAAGGTGCTTCAACAAAGTATTAGTTTAAGGGTGTGAATATTTTTTTTTTTTACTTCCCTCTACCCAAAAGATTTCAGTTTGTTCTTCAACTGATTTGTACAATTTATAGGTCACATTAAAAAGGTGGAAACAATTCTGAAATTATTTATCTTTGTCTCATTTTTTTACATCACAGAAACTTGACATTTTACCAGGGGTGTGTAGACTTTTTATATCCACTGTAGATACAATGTGCGATTTCTTCCAGTAACATACACCGCTCAGCTCACCAGCGTGGCTCTTGTTCCTACACGCATTACACCCTTTTAATGAGTTTCACCAATGAAGCTCATTAAAAGGAGCATAACACATATAAAACCATTCACAAAGAACAGCGCAGCTCTCGCATGTGCAGTTGGCAGCCGGCTGTGAAGCCGAAAGCAGCATAGCCGGCTGCCCACAGTTAGGATACCGGAACTGGGAACCTCAAGGCTAGTGAAGATCTAGCCCAGGTGGGAATGGTGCTGGATCCCTGGACAGTTAAGTGTCCTTTTATTATTAGGATTTGTAGCTGCTGACCTTTTTTCATTTTATTTTTCCAGAGTGAACCTCCTCTTTAAGTAGCCAGCTGGGGGTGTGGGGATTCGGGCCAAAGTTCACCTTTTACAGCACAAACTGGTACTTATATTAATGCTGATAACTATGTATATGGATCCACTGGCCATTTTGATATACTGCTTTCGCTGAAGGTAACCTATGACCATGCCCTTTATTTTTAAATTAATTTGTTAGGTTTATGACAGGTTTACATTGAGGCTCCTTTCACACTTGTGCGACCTGAAAGCAATGCCTGTGTAACCTTGAGTTCTGTGGACCTCAAGTCGCATCAAAGTTGGACCAAAGTAGTGCAGGGACTATTTTGAAGTCGCACAGATATGCATGGTACTCGTTGGAAATCATAGGGTACAACTTGTCATGCGACTTTGTGGTCCCAAGTCACAGGACAAGTCGCACAAGTGTGAAAGGGGCCTTAAAGTGATATTAAACACATATTCGTTCATTTGCATTGTCCCCTATATTTCCGTATGTAAATGATTGTACTGTAAATATTGTAATTAAAAAAAAAAACGCATCCAAATACCCTTTTCCTAATTGATATACAGGTATCACATGACCCAGATCTTTCCAAGAGCCTGTAGGCAGGGAAACATAAGCAGAAGGAGCCTCTAAAATGAGGAGGGAGGTGAGGCAACCATTAAACTACATGTAATATCTCGCCGAACCCCCCCCCCCCCCTATTGTGTTTAGCTGGTTAGTAGGCATGGAGGATACGCCCACATGTGACTCTCTAGTCACATGGGCTGCTCAGATGTGATAGGAAGGAAATGCTCAGCATTGAAACTCGCTGAAAACTGAGCATGTGCAGAATTGCCCCTACAGCTGCAAAATCCCTAGCTGAACTGGGGACATGAACAGAAGGTGGAGATAGAGAACAGCAGGATCAACCAGCTTTTTTGCAGAATTCAGAAAAGGAATCCCATAGTGACTGAGTGAGTATGAACAGCATGAAATACATTTATTGATAGTTTTTTTATGATGTGAGTTTAGTGACATTTTAAAAAGGGAAGCTCCAGTTTCTGACCGGAAGTGGGAGTCTGCGACCGGAAGAGGAAGTGGGTAGCTGTCAAAACCAGGTACCCACTGACCGGAAGTGGGAGTCTGCGACCGGAAGAGGAAGTGGGTAGCTGTCAAAACCAGGTACCCACTCCCCCTCCCCAAAATAAGGAGGATACAAACAAGCCACAACAACAAAAAAATGACATCCTCCCTAGTCCACACAAGGGCAATAACTTATAAAGCTGAGCTTTTGGAACACCATTGTGCAGGTATGTGCAGAAATGCAATGCTCCATGCTGCAGCCTCTGCTCATCATAGAGATGAGTGGACACAGTAACTAATGACCAGCAAAGCTGTCACATAAGTGAAGACTTTACATGTTCACTCTATCCATATATCAAGAGATTTAGTTATTCCAATCAGTTGCAGCCGCTGTTTATGTATTCTGACGTCAGAACTAGGTGTCACAATACAATAGCCACAGCAGGAGATTCCGCCATCCGTATTTTTTAGCACAGATGGAAGAATCTGTGTGTGTATAGCCAGGCTATGTATTACTTGTGTTATGCTCTGGTGCCTTACCCACTTCATGTCATGATTCACCTCAGCATTACGACCAAAGTAATCTGTAATATTGTTAATATGCAGGTCATGTGACGTGAGACACATGGGGGGCTCATTTAGTAACATGGTACATCCCGGATACAGGTGTAACATTTTATGAATAGAAAACTTAGCCTTTACATTTCCTTGGCTGATCACTGCATCTATGATCCTCAGCGTTTCCGATTTCTTTTGCTTCTTCAAAAGAGCTTGAACAGAACATCTTGAAACCCCAGTCCCCAGTAGAACTACCTTGTGTCTTATTGCTTTGCTCAGTCTTGCCATGGTCTATGACATGTGACATGAAACTGTCTTCCACAGTCTCACCTTAGTAGCAGAGTTTGGCTGTTTCTCACCCAGTTTTAAGCCTCCTACACAGCTATTTCTATTTCAGTTAATTACTGTGTTACAACCTATATATATGCAATTGATGATGATTAGCACCTGCTTGGTATAATTGGTTAATCATACACCTGACTTCTATAACAAAAACAAAAAAACTAAGTGTACAAAGCGTGCAAGTGTTATGCCGCGTACACACGGTCGGACTTTTCGGCTACAAAAGTCCGACAGCCCGTCCGACAGACTTTCAAGGGACTTTTGGCGGACTTGCGGCAGACTTTCTAACGTTTGGACTTGCCTACATACGATCACACAAAAGTCTGACGGATTCGTACGTGATGACGTACACCGGACTAAAATAAGGAAGTTGATAGCCAGTAGCCAATAGCTGCCCTAGCGTGGGTTTTTTTTAGTCGGACTAGCATACAGACGAGCGGATTTCTGGGTCCGGCGTAGTTACGATGTAAAGATTTGAAGCATGTTTCAAATCTAAAGTCCGTCAGATTTGCGGCTGGAAAAGTCCGCTGAAAGTCCGGGGAAGCCCACACATGATCGGATTGTCAGCCGGCTTTGGTCCGTCGGCGTCCGTCGGACTTTTGTAGACGAAAAGTCCGACCGTGTGTATGCGGCATTAGTTGCTTTGAAGCCAAAAGGGTAGTCGCACCAAATATTGATTTGAATTAGAATTTTTCTTCTCTTCATTCACTTTGTATTTTGAAAATTGATCAAAAATAAACACATAAAATGTATATTTTAGAAAGCATGCTTACTTTACAGCATTTCTTCACACCTGCCTAAAACTTTTGCACAGTATTGTTATACATCAGCTCACATCAGTAAGTGTTGCAATGGTTAAGAGTAGTTCCTAGTATTCAAGTAATAATTTGAATAGACTTGTATGTTTTAAAGGACAGACAGAGAAAAAGGTAGCTAGCCTAGCAAAAAAGGATTTTCATATAAAGAGGTGACAAAGAGGAAAGAGAGGAGAAGAGGGGGACAGGGGTGAAGGAAGGGGAAGAAAGGGGGCATCCGACCCCACAACACTGCGATTATTCCCAGGCATACACCCTAATTCAAAAGTCGCCAGTGGTTAGCAGTTCCCTAAATCTGGATGCCATACGGAAGTGGATCCAAGGGCACTAATGCTGGCCATACGCTAAACAAAAAATCAGCCAAACCCATTTTCAAAAAACGAACGTTCGACCGATAAATCGCTCAGTGGACATAAATACATTTTTTGTTTGTTTTTTTACATATACCTAGTGCAGACAGTTCGGACGGGAAACACATTAACCTTTCAATTTATCGTTCGTTTGGCAGAAAATTTCCAAACTTGTCTTTCATATTTTCGGCTCAAAAACGTCCAAACAATTATCGATTTTGTGCCCATTAACTGGCCGGAAAATGAATGGTCTAAATGACCAAATTTCGGCCGATTTTTCGTATAGTGTATGGCCAGCATAAGTTTTCAAAAAGAAAATCGGTATCATAGGGAAGCCATCAGTTCTTCCAATCTTCTCAGAAACTCCATTTTATCGGCCTATCATTAAGGCTAGGTTCACACATATGATGTGGCTGCAGGAATCGCATCGGTTCCCACAACCAGTCCCTTAATTCCGAATGAGACCCCCACGCATCTTAGCATGCAGCGCATTTGCGGCCGTGTTTTTGAAAAGGTGTATTCACCTTTTTTTGCAGAAACGCAGGCATAGCAGCCCATTCATTTGAATGGGCTGCCATGCCCGAGCAAACGCGGCCCACACAAAACATGGAAGTGTGAGCCTTGGGTAAGAGAAGGATGGGATATTTGCATGGTGGTGGCAGCATCATGTTGTGGGGATTCATTTCTTCAGCAGGGACAGGGAAGCTAGTCAGAGTTGATGGTAAGATGGATGGAACCAAATACAGGGTTTCACGGTGGAGATGGTGTGTTCAGGGTGATGTGCAGTTTTAGTTTTTCACCACACATAGCGTTTTGCTTTTAGGCCAAAAAAGTTAAATTTTGGTCTCATTTGACCAGAGCACCTTCTTCTACATGTTTGCTGTGTCCCCCACATGGCTTCTTGCAAACTGCAAATGGGACTTCTTATGGCTCTCTTTCAACAATGGCTTTCTTCTTGTAACTCTTTCATAAAAGGCCAAATTTGTGGAGTGCACAACTAATAGTTGTCCTATGGACAGATTCTCCCACCTGACCTGTGGATCCCTGCAACTTCTCCCAGATTTACCATGAGCCTCTTGGCTGCTTCTCTAAATAGATCTCTCCTTGCCCGGCCTGTCAGTTTAGGTGGATGGCCATGTCTTGGTAGCTTTGGAGTTGTGCTCAGTTCTTGCTCTTCTCATAGCGGTGACTGTTAATGCTCTCTGCTCTGCCCCTCCAGCACTCACTGGAGCATCAGGCTGGAGAGGGGCAAGCACAGCTGGCTTTGGCTATCAGGTGCACGCCAAGAGCCAGCTGTCAGTAAGGCAGCTGTGTGGATCCTGACAATATAGAGCCTGGAGCGGCTTTGTGGCATCAGCTGACAGCAGGCTTTAGCGCACCTCGTGACCCAGAAGAGAAGCCTGGCCAAAAAATCTTTGCCCATACTTCTTTTAAGTTTATTCTTTGTCTATCTCTTGTTCTCTTTCTATCTTTTTATCTCACCCTCTATTTCACGGTCTCTATCATCACGATAAATAAAAAAGCTTGTCTTGCTGCAGTTTATTAAAAAGAGCTGCACAAAAAAACGCAAGAACGTTGAACCATACCACCACTACTCCAATATAACTAAGAGAATAACAGACAATCTGTGCCCTAGAAACGCACACAGTGCTTTTCAGGGCATTCAGGCAGGACACTAATATCTATGATAAGACAGCTGGTGTTGCTGTGTGGTTAATCATACCCAAGTTTAGAAAAAAAAAGATTTACCTGCCTGCTCAGACATTAGGCTGGGTCTGCCCCCTACACTGGCTAGAGCGGTCACAGGTGTTTTAACCAGTACACAGCATGCACTCCTTATTTGTTCCGTTTTCTATTCTAGATGGGACATCAGTGTGTTTGAGCAGAGGGGGTCAGTGGGTTGGTTGTTGGTGGGGGGAATCATGGGCTTTATTGGACACATCTCGCTGACAAATACCCGCTATTGTGCACATTATAGATGTATGCTTCAAATTTCTAAGCTTTATGTGGGCTCTATAAGATGTTCTGTAGGACCAGCAGATGGGAAGCCAGAGCTCAGTCAGGGGGAGGTGATGGCTCAGTGGTTGAGAACAACTGCTCTACACCATATAGCAAATGCAAGAAAAGTCAATGGCAATGAGGGTGTAATATAACACAAATACATTTACTTGCGTAATTACAAACAGCGAAAGACCGATGTAGTTCAATTTCTAGATTGCACATAGAGAGATTTCTACCTTTTTATTGCGTTTTCATAAAAATGTAAACTAGATAACATACACAGAAATTACAATTTACTAGCCATTGGTTTCATGTAATTAACAACTTCCTTTCTTTCTCTTATTAAAATGTTTATAGTGCCTTAATGTAAGGAATGTAAGATAATACATATTTGACAAATGAATGCATATTGCAGAAACATGCAGCAGGACAAAGCAATTTAGCACAGAAGTACTCAGGAATGTATTTTAGTGGTTTCGCTCATAATGCTCTTCTTTCAGACTGAAGTAGTGAGCTGTAGTTGCTAATTTAGAAGCTGATGCTTACTGACTGTACACTGCCAGCGGGGAGATGAGAAATCAACCAATAAGACTGTCTTTAACTATAGGTCATCTGCGCTAATCTCTTCCAGGGCAATGGGGACTGCCCTGGAGTGAGGTATACTGATAATAAGATTATCATGGGGAAAGTAATAATATCATGCAGGCTTGTTCAATAAAGTAATACCAAGAAGAATGGCAATGTTCAGAAATCAGTAACGCAACCAACCACAACTCTTAATGATGTGATTATAGGCAAGTGAAAACTGATTGGCTGCTACAGTACATTACCGCTTTTTGCACATCACTTTTGCTCTCTGCACTTGACAGTAAACAGATTTTACTATACTTTAGTCAGACCCGTAAAAGCTGAAAAGCAATTTTCTTTAGTTACTTTGCCCTTTAGCTTTATCTCTAAAGCTGTGAGGCAGCAATCACCAGATGCAGGCCTTTTTGTTGGGAACAGGCAGTTAGCTCACGTCATAGACACAGGCAGACAATCTCTTGCCAACAAACAACCCATTCAGTTCAACATAAAAAGGAAAAACAAAACATTTGTGTATACATATAAAAAAACATTGTAAATATGATCACATACTCTCTGCTCTCAGCTCCATACGGAGTTCAGAATGCTGGTGGAGGAGAAATAGCAGCACACTGGTCTTCCCAGTGAATGGATGTGAGGGGGGGGGGTTGATTTCCCAGCACAGCCAGAAAACTGAACATGCTATGCTCTCAAGCCTAGTGTGGTTAGTGTGTTTAATCAGAAAGCAGATGGACTGGCAGGAACACCAGGTATTTCACACAAGCAATACAAAATAAACAGAATACTTTTTCATACAAGTACATGGTACAGCAGGCACATATCAGGAATAAGAAATGTTTGGGGTGCCATATTAAACCCTCCGGTGGCACATGTACATTTGGCTAAGCAGAATATTTCAGTCTCTGGAGTAAAGAAAAATTAATATATTGCAGCTTACCAATCCTTGGATCTTTGGCTGCCCTAGTTTTCTTTTTTTGATGACTAAGTACATTTTCAGCAAGTACAGAACATACCCGTTGATCTTGATCAAGAATGTAGAGCAGAGTTGCCAACCGCCCGTTAATTTTAAATGTCCATTACGGGCAGCGGTGACCGTGAATAAGATTGCCGCAAGCCGACCATGAAACTGCGCATGTGCCGTTCCAAGGCCGTCTGAACCCTGGAAAGCTTGTACACGCTTCTCTGGGCAGCGATGTGCAGTAACGTAATGGCGCCATTTTTGAATAGGAGTCAGTCCAATCGTTCTTGGCGGTGCCGCTTGCCCTTGCCACAGCAGAGGAGGAGCCGAGGAGGGGTGAGGAGCGTGACACTGTGTGTGTGTGTGTGTGTGTGTAGGGGGGGGGAGCAAAAAGGGGGAAGAGGAGGACATTACTGGGGGGTGAAGCCGTGCAGGGGACAGAGAAGGACACTAATGTGCTGCCCTGTGGAGAGGTGAAAGGGGCACAGGAGGAGGACACTGATGTGGAGAGGTAATATGAAGGTGGACAGAGGAGGAAGCTTCTGTGAGGAGGTGAGGACACTACCATGTCCGCAGCCTCTGTCCACCTCCTGTATCATGTCCGTAGCCTCTGTCCACCTCCTGTATCATGTCCGCAGCCTCTGTCCACCTCCTGTATCATGTCCGCAGCTTCTGTCCACCTCCTGTATCATGTCCGCAGCCTCTGACCATCTCTTGTCTTTTTTAATGTCTGCAGTCTGAGAGGGAGTCTGGGGAGGAGTCAAGAGTGGGAGCGCTGCCGGGATGGGGGTCATAAGAAGGGTCAGACTTGTGTGGACTGTGGAGAAACTATAGAATAAAACCAGAGCCGCCAAGCTGGAGCCATCTGACTGAGCCCTGCACGGTGAAACCAAGAAGCTCAGTGACAACGCCGCCAGGCCAGTCTGAGGCGGGGGTTGCTGATGTAAGGGGGGGAGTGAATACAATAATGTAAGGGGGCACTGACACTAATATAAAAAGGTTCTCCCCTATATTAGTACCCCCCCCTTACCTTAGTGTATTTACTCTGCAGAAGGCAGTATATAGTCACCAGAGCCCCCCCCTTACATCAGGGTTCCCCCTTAGATCATGATCTGCAGCGTTCCCCTATACATAAGAGTTCCCTTTCACTGTAAAGGGGATCCCTGCAGACTGATATAAGGGGGAACTCTGTGATGGCTGGGTTATAGTAACCTGACCTTGGAGAAATCAATGGAGAAATATGTTTTTTTACTTTTGTTTAACTTAAACACATTGGTAATAGCACAAACTATAAACACATAGCTAAAATATTGATAGTTGCACTGTTTAGCACTGAAAACTGTAATTTTAGGTACTTTTTTGCAGTGTCAGCAAAAAATGTGGCTCCGTCTGTAAATTTCATGATTTTTGCCAGGAAAAAAAAAAAAAAAAGTGGTGCCAATTGTAAATTTCATTTCAGGGGGGTTGGCAACAATGATGCATAGTCCTTGTCAGAGCTGAACAGAAAGCAAAAAGAATGTTGTCTTTTAACTACTACATATCTGTAATATAGCCTGGGTGACACTCATGGGTTCCTCTATAGCAAGACTAAACCATTTCCAGTCGCCATATCATCATTGAGAAAAACAAAAACTGGCAGCTGGGTCACTGAGAGCCATAACTTTTTTGGTACCAACACTTGGTACCTCAAGGCACTGGATCTGACACTGATGGGAACCTTCTGAGACTACTGGGCACTTTTTGTGTCTGCCAGATGTCACTATGGGCAAATTATTGCACACAGAGGTGGCGCTTTATGTCCCAGGAAGCAGATGTTTGCAAAGAGAGCCTTACCAGTGTGAGGAAATGAAAAAACAGGTAGATGTTCTGGCCCCTGAAGATCTACTGCTCTGGTGGAGTCCTGTTGAGGTGAGAGCAGCAAGAGAGTAAAGGCTGCTTATAAGTATTGACAGACTGCATGGAGGAATGATAGATATGCTGATAAAGTCTGTGGTGACATAACGGGGCTGGAGGAAGAGGATGCTGGTGGAGTGCAGTCACATGCTGTATTCCAGAGACAGCAGCTCTTCTGCCTACATGTAGCAATAGCCAGGACACCCACCCATCCGGAAGCACCAGCCCTGCGCCACTGCTGTGCCCAGCAGGAGAGGAGCAGCCGAACCAACTGTTCTGGCATCCACAGCCTCCTGCTGCCTCTGGTCATCCTAAACAGCATCCCACCACAAACAGAATAAGGATTTCCATTTTAGTTTTAGCCTCTCGGTTGGACACAGGGGAGTTTTACATCTGGCTACATCTAAAGGACTACTCAGTTTGCAAGTTTCAACCAATGGGGCATTCAGCTCTGAAATGGGCAGGGGGAAAAAAATTCCTTCCTGATCTCCCAAGAGGCAATCGGATATTCCCTGGATCAATTTTATGCATTTGGGTGGCAAAAATATGAATGCAATCTATACACTGGGGGGAGAGCCTCTGGGGGAATCTAGGATGCAAAAGTAAATGATGGGCTCAGCAATGGCAAGCAATGCCAAGCTGCGGCTAACAAAGCAAACAGAATATTGGCATGCATTAAAAAGGGGATCAGCTCAAGAGAAAAAACAATAATTCTCCCGCTCTACATGACCCTGGTCTGGCCGCACCTAGAGTATGCTGTCTAGTTCTGAGCACCAGTCCTCAAGAAGGATGTACTGGAAATGGAGCGAGTACAAAGAAGGGCAACTAAGCTAATAAAGGGTCTGGAGGATATTAGTTATGAGGAAAGGTTGCGCACGCTGAACCTTTTCTCTCTGGAGAAGAGACGCTTGAGAGGGGATATGATTTCAATTTATAAATACCGTACTGGTGACTCCACTATAGGGATAAAACTCTTAGAGAGTTTAACAAGACACGTGGCCACTCATTAAAATTAGAAGAAAAAGAGGTTTAACCGTAAACTATGTAGAGGGTTCTTTACTGTAAGAGTGGCAAGGATGTGGAATTCTCTTCCACAGGTGGTCTCAGCGGGGAGCATCAATAGTTTAAAAAACTATTAGATAAGCACCTGAACGACCACAACATACAGGGATATACAATGTAATACTGACATATAATCACACACACAGGTTGGACTTGATGGACTTGTGTCTTTTTTTAACCTCACCTACTATGTAACTATGTAACTTTACCTATACATGTTAGTATCCAGTTATATCATGCATATTTAGGAAAGAATCCAGGTCATTTTTTAAAGCAATCTACTGAGCTGGCAAGAACCACCTCTTGAGGGAGTCTATTCCACATTTTGACAGCTCTTACTGTGAAGAAACCTTTCTGTATTTGGAGATGAAATCGCTTTTCCTCTAGACGGAAAGCATGCCCCCCTGTCCTCTGTGATGACCTTAAAGTGAATAATGCAAAACCAAGTTCACTAAATGGACCACTTATGTATTTATACAGGTTGATCATATCCCCCCTTAATCTCTTTTTCTCAAGAGAGAATAGATTTAGTTCCTCTAATCTTTCCTCATATCTGAGCTCCGCTTTGCCTTTCATCAGTTTGGTTGCTCCTCTCTGCACTTTTTCCAGTTCCCCGATATCCTTTTTGTAAACTGGTGCCCAAAAACTGAACTGCATATTCCAGATAAGGTCTTACTAATGATTTGTACAGGGGCAATCCCTTGACTATACATTCCGGTTACTGAAATTTGGCTATGTTTTGACTATGTTTGTTCTTTTGTGAATAGTGTGATTTAACTGCACTTCTGTCTCGGTCTGATTTCATGGTTTCTGACAATCTCTCTCTCTGGAGTCCATACCTCTCTTAATACAAGAAAAGATTTTGCTTGCTTTGGAAACCTCAGCTTGCCATCGCATGCTATTATTAAACTTGTGATCTACCAAAAAACCTTGATTCTTCTCCACCATTATTGATTCCCCCAGTTGTACTACCCCTAGTAGAGTGAGTGTAGCCACCCTAGGACAGCAAGTGCTTTACCAGGTGAAAATGAAGGGAAAAAAGCCTGGGAAAAAAATAAAAATAAAACAAATGCAGATACATCCAAAAAGCATCCAAAATAAGGACTGGTTGAAACAGAACAGCTGTATCTATACTGAGATTAGTCGTGCACTCCACAAATCTGGCCTTTGTGGAAGAGTGGGCAAGAAGAAAGCCATTGTTGAAAGAAAGCCATAGGAAGTCCCATTTGCAGTTTGCAAGAAGCCATGTGGGGGACACAGCAACCATGTGGAAGAAGTGCTCTAATCAGATGAGACCAAAATTTAACTTTTTGGCTTAAAAGCAAAACGCTATGTGTGGCGGAAAACTAACAATGCACATCACCCTGAACACACAATCCCCATCATAAAACATGGTGGTGGCAGCATCATGTTGTGAGGGCAATCTTTAGAAGAAAACCTGTTAGGCCTCTTTCACACGGATGATCCGTATGTCCGTTTTTCATCCATCCGTTTTCGGATGAAAAACGGACATACAGTCATCCCTATGGAGCGTCGGATGTCAGCGGTGACATGTCCGCTGACATCCGACCCGCTCCGATCCGAAAAGTGTAACGGAGGAAAAACCTACTTTTCCCTCCTTTTTCGGATCGGATCGGATGACGACGGACACTACGGACCGTCATCATCCGATCCCCCCATAGGGGAGAGCGGCGCTCTGACAGGTCCGTCGCTGCACAGTGTGCAGCGATGGACCTGTCATCTTCCTGCTCAGCGGGGATCGGCGGAGCGATCCCCGCTGAGCCAGCGGATGTTCACGGGGCGGATCATCACTGATCTGCCCCGTGTGAAAGAGGCCTTAGAGTCTGCAAAGGACCTGAGACTGGGGTAGAGATTCACCTTCCAGCAGGACAACTTCCCTAAACATACAGCCAGAGCTACAACAGAATGGTTTAGATCAAAGCATATTCATGTGTTAGAATGGCCCAGTCAAAGTCCAGACCTAAATCCAATTGAGAATCTGTGGCGAGACTTGAAAATTGCTTTTCACAGACGCTCTCAATCCAATCTGACACAGCTTGAGTGATTTTGCAAAAAAGAATGGGCAAAAACGTCACTCTAGATATGCAAAGCTGGTAGAGACATCCCCCAAAAAACTTGCAGCTGTAATTGCAGCGAAAGGTGGTTCTACAGAGTATTGAGTGGCTGAATACAAATGCACGCCACACTTTTCACATGTTTGTAAAAAAAATGTAAAAACCATTTATCATTTTCCTTCCAATTCACAAGTATGTGCCACTTTGTGTTGGTCTATCACATAAAATCCCAATAAAATACATTTATGTTTTTGTTTGTAACATGACATGAAAATATGGAAATTGTCAAAGGGTATGAATACTTTTTCAAGGCTCTGTACAACAACGGCCATAAAGAAAGAAAAGGCCAGGTTGCAATCCCCATTCCTGCTCGCCATATCTAACCATGCTCTACTGTCCCCTGTTGCCACTACTAAGCATGCTCTACTGCCCCCGTCCATTCTACATGTCACAAAGCAGTTTTGGGAAGGCCATCAAACGACAGGGACAAATTATTCACTGACCTTTTACACAAATGTGAAGTAGCAGTTTTTTTTACAAGCCCAATATATAAGGGTAAAATAGGACAACTTGCACACATTCCCTAAGCATGGGGCAGAAAGCATGAACTGAGCTTATTATGCTTTGAATGCCAGCCAGGCCTCCTGAGTCCTGAGGAGACTGTCCCACTCCCGAGACACGAGACAGACAACCGCCAGCCAGGTGCCCACATCCAGAGCAGAGCAGAGCAGACTGAGTGTGTACTGTAGTACATTACAATTACAGCAGGCCTGAGGCCTTCCCTCAGACCACCGTCCTTCCAGAGCACTGTGTGTGCATTACACAGGCCTCCTCTGACCACTGGCAGTGGCATCCAGGGCACTGTGGATTATTACAGGCCATTCCTGAGACCACCATCCAGCACTGTGCAGCAACTGCAGGCCTTCTCTGACCACTGGCAGTTGCATCTAGGGCACTGTGCATTACAGGCCATCCCTTAGACCCATTTCACGCTGAAGCGCTGCTAAAACGCCGGTCTTTTTGCGGTGCTTTAGTGGCATTTTAGTGGCTCTTTTCTGGTGCTAGTGGGTCGCTTTTTTTTTTTTTTAAAGATCCCATGATAATGGAGCCTTAAAAAAAAAAAACGAAGACCCGTTTTGTAGCGCTTTCAAATCACTTTTAAGGCGATTTGAAAGCGCTGCCCATTCATTTCAATGGGCAGGGGTGTTTTTGGAGCACTTTTTACAGTGCTCCAAACACACCCCAAAGATGCTGCTTGCAGGGCTTTTTCTGCTGCCTCACAAGCGCACCGCCTCAGTGTGAAAGCACCCATTCAAATGAATAGGAGGCAGTTTTCAGGTGCTTTTTAGGTGCTAATTTTAGCGCTAAAACGCCTGAAAACTGCCGCAGTGTGAAAGGAGTCTGACGACCACCATCCAGCACTTTGCAGCATTACAGGCCTCCTCTTCTTACCACCAGTGTTCTATCGATATGTACCCTCCGTCGAAAAATGCCCCCACATGCGCAGCTGATTTTCTGATCAGCTTGAGTGACGTGACCATGGCGCATGGGCACATCACAGGAGGCATTTTTCGTCGGGAGAGGAAATTTCACGGACACAATTGAAAGCTATTCACAGAGCGGAGGTACACCGTAGTTGTTACATTATAACTCGCTGTTGCAGAGCGGCTTGTGACTGCGTTGAAGGGCAGGTTTTGTCTGTGATGCAACCCGCCCTTAGACACAGGCACTGATCAAGACACTAAAGCTGCCGTGCAACACTGACAAAAGGCGACCTTGAGCAGACTGAAACCCCACCACAGCGAGGCACAATATGAGAACTATGGTATCCCTCCGCTCTGTGAATAGCTTTTAATAGGGTCCATGACGTACGAATTCGACGGACTTTGGTTGATTGTGTGTAGGCAAGTCCATTCATTCAGAAAGTCCGCCGGGCAAAGTCTGACGTAAAGTCCGCTCGTGTGTACGCGGCATAAGGCTCCGTTCACAGGCTCCGTTCACCTCTTGGCGTTCCGAATGCCGTGATTCGAATTAGGGGCAAATCGCAGGGATGCGGGACGCCTGTCGTCCAAAAAAAGTTCTTTTGCCGCCATTTCAAATCACGAGCAGAATTGTGGCGATTCTGCCCGTGATTCGGAACACCAAGATGTGAACAGAGCCTTAAGGCAAAACTTTTTTTCTATTTTTGGACAGAGAGGAGAGGAAATAGAACACCTGACAGTTTTTTTGCTATCTATGACCTTGTTAGGCAGATTAACCCTCTCTATTTGTCCTGTTTATCATTGAAAGTGAAAATAAGAGAAAATCATAATTTTTGGGTTGTCCCCGGAAAAGTAGTAAATCTTCCAGTGGGGACAATATTTCTGGTGACCTGAGGGTCCCCAAGGGATTCTCTTAATTTGCAGGGATTTCCTCTTCTTTCCTGCTTTGGCTATGGGACAGGAAGTGAAGGAAAATCTCTTCTATGGGACACAGGTGGCAAAAAAGAAACTAACAGGGGTCATAACCCTCCTTTTACTCTATCCAAAATGGAAAAAAAAAAGTGCCTATAGTTTTACTTTAAACTTCTCTATCAAATAAAGCACAAATAGAAAGACAGTTAGGATAGATTTAGACATGCATCTAAATCTCCCTTGCCTATGAAGCCCGATCCCCATTGAGATTGCTCTCCAGAGGCTACTGACAGGCAGTAATGATGCGATGCCTCCTTACCGCCCGTTTTAACCCTATTTTTGCTGACAAAACACACCACAATCGCATACTCCTTTGTCCTCTCACATTCCAGCTCTGCTGTACAAGAACTACAAGAGGTGCATACCAGGTCAAATACACCTACCTACACCGTTCAAAAGGCTCTATTCGCAGGTAACTGCTTGCATGAGCGAACACCAGCAATGGCCATTGATTTGTACAGAGTACATATCTGACAACTGCCACTGACAGTTGCTGCTTTTCACACATGGTGTGCACATGTAGCCTTCCATCTGAAAGAACCTCAACAGAAGCCTCTGGTCACTCAAATAATGCCAGGCAAGAGCAATACGTTCACCCAACTGCTATCCTCCCTGGTTGCACATACTCCCCTTTTCCTTCACTCCCCACTTCTCCCTTTATCTGCTCTGTGAGAAAATTACTACCTGGTACGTCTGGGTATGGGAAAGCATGCGACTCATTCCCCTTCTTCACATGTGTCAGTGACAGGGCTCAGGAACCCAACACTTTTACATCAGAGTGGAAAGAGAATCCTCAATCCTGTGTAACCTCCAGGTCATGATTTAGATTACACATGGTTTCTACTCTTTGGTCCAACATCGGAAAAGCAAAGGGTAGGCGAGTATGTACAGCTGGAAAGGTCAGCATTTGCAATAGAATGCCAGCCCTTTTTCTGCAATATTCACCTTTTCCCTGCAGTACTTTTCTCTGCCAGTAGATGTCCTCAGTTTAATAGCTGGCATCATTCAACTCACTTTCTTCGAGTCCAGGTTGTCCTGGATTACCCCCACCCTGTGACTGCACTGTGAAAGGAGAAGCAGCATAATGGTGAGCTCATCTCTCTGTTACTTTGCTTTCTTTTCCTGGAGCATGCTTCTTGTGAGCATGAACTGATCAGCTCCTTGTACTCATTTATCCACTTACATTCCAACTCTGTTGTACAGGAAATGCATTAGGTGGATACCAGGTCAAATTCTGGTACGTGCTTGCATTTAAAATACACATTTGATGATGTAATAATGATTACAGAGTTTACATTAAGCCCCATGCACTCAGCCAGATCCTGTGCAAAAAGTGGTCCATCGCGACCGCTGGCCACGTGCATCTGCTATAGGCATTTAAAGGGCCGACGTACGGCTACGACTGTTTGCGGGATCGTGCCGACCTGCTGCAGTATGACGGAGGCTGGTGGGCAAATGGTTAATGCATTCTCTGCAGTAAGTTAAAAAATCACCTGCATGTAGCTCCCCCCAAAATACATACCTGAGGCCCATCTCGATTTAGCGATCTGAGGCTCTCTCGGCTCACTCCATTCTCATTGGCTCAGACACAGCAGTGCTATGTTAATCACAGCCAGTGACAAGTGGGTAGAGTGCCTTATGGACACAAAAATGTCTAGCCTTTGCAATAACTTTAAAGTGATTTTAAAGCTAAAAGATGTTTTACCTTTAATATATTAAAGTGGTTCTAAAGGCAGAAGGCTTTTTATCTTAATGCATGCTATGCATTAAGATAAAAAAGCCTTCTGTGTGCATCAGCCCCTCTCAGCTCCTCTATTATTTACCTGAGCTCCATCTCGATCCAGCGATGTTGCATGAGAGCCTCGTCTGTCCGGGGACTCTCCCTTCTTGTTGGCTTAGACAATAGTCAATCAAAGTCAGTGAGCCAATGAGGAGAGAGAGGGGGTGGGGACAAGCTGTGGCTCCATGTATGAATGGAGACACAGAGCAGCAGCTCGGCTGCCCCCCATAGTAAGCTGCTTGCTGTGGGGGCACTCTGCAGGAGGGAGAGGCCAGGAGTGCTGGCGAGGGACCCAAGAGGAGGAGGATCTGAGCTGCTCTGTGAAAAACCACTGAACAGAGCAGGTAAGTATGACAGGTTTGTTGTTTTGAAACAAATAAAAAAACCTTTATCACTTTAAGGTAAAAATGTTTTGCCACTTGCCTTTCTCTTCTTACAGAATGTTTGTGCAGCAGCATAAGCCGTTGGGTCCTGCTATTGTCAGTCCAATTCTGTGAGCAGGGAGCTAGGGGACAGGGTCAACCAGGGCTGTTTGTATCTATGGACACACTCAGCTAATCTCTGGCTTGAGCCCTTACATTTGCCTTAAAGAAAGCAGCTTGCTATGGTGCCAGACACAAGTGGAGGAGCCCAGATCATCAGCTAGGGTCCCCAGAAGAGGAAGTTCAGTGCTGCTCTGTGTAAGACCATTGCACAGAGCAGATGCTTATCACATGTTTTAATTTTAAAAAATTCCTTTAGAAACTCTTTAATTTTAGCCTGTCACAAATCAGGTCAGTTTTACTGGACATATAAGGAAATTAATACAGTGTTCAGGGAAGGTATGCTCTGCTTAGGTATTTGTTCTCTGTATGCCCAGGTTGATGTGCCAAGGCTTGTGATAGGTATACTTTAAAAGCCATTACTTTTCTTCCTCGTACTGTATGTAGATGGAAGGATAATGACAGGATTAAAAACACAGCTAAAACTGTGTAAACTATGCTTTATCATGACCCTGGTAAGGGATGTTTGCACAAATTGCCTCTGGATCAAAATGATTTTACATCTTTGGCGATTCACTTGTTTCATCAGCATTCCTAACTGAGTAAATCTGCATGTTTAAGAACATGGCTAAGGACCTGTGTCATTTTCAGAAGGTGACCTGTGTCATAGTACACCACAAATACTGAACCGCTCACTTCAAGTCCTTCAGCATCTTACATTCTAGTTTTTTTTTTTTTCTTTATTCATAAGGTGTATGTTTTCTCAAGGGTGTATAAAATAGGGCTAACACGAGGCAGTTTTTGGCACAAAAACAAATGCAGAAAAAGTCGTTTCTTTAACCCTAGGAGCTATTTAAAGCCTGTTAACCCCTAAAAATGCCCTCATTTCGCCTTTACCATTAGTTGGCATTCACTTTGCCAACTTTCACCGAAATGTTGCTTCTCCCTACTGATCTGACTTCGGAAGGGAATTCTGGTTGCTGTGTGATTGCCCAGTTAATGACTGAGCATGTTTGCACAGCTATTAATCTTCTTTTTTTTTTTTTTTTTTTAGGGGGTGCTTTTCTATGATAGGTCTAAATAGTCTAATTGGGGGGTGTCTTAAGTCCCCAACCCTGAATCCCATGGTATAATGAAATCTGATATAACCTGATGAGAAATGCTTAGTCAGAATATAAAAGTTGCAGTATTGTAAAGTAATCATTCAGGTGTAATAAAAACAGACTGTGGCTCAGTTTAAATACAATGATGTGTACAGACTACAGTATTCAAAGTACAGTATTGTAACAGTCCCTTACATTGCTGGTCAACAAGTGCAAAAATCATTTCTATAATTTGGGTCATTGGGCATAGAAAAAAACATTAGATGCCAATATTTCAAAAAATCTAAAACGAACACCCTGAAAGGATTGAGAAGAGAAATGAGGTGTGCTACTTGGGCTACCTGCTACACACTTTGTAGGGATTAGGAAGAAAAACGTGCATTTGTGGGTGCAGTGAAAAAAGTGAGTGTGGTCAAAGTGGGTTTTGCGTTATGGTGTATGACCTGTAGTACGCTACCTTTTCCCCTATGCTTTGCTATGATGTAAAATATTAGGGCCTTGGTACACTGAAGAGATTGTGGGAATAAAATAGGCCGCATTGTTGGTGTCCCTGGCAGCAATATTAACATTGGTTAATATTATTATTCTTATTAAGATTAACATTAACATATTAACAATATTAACATTGGTCATTTTTATATTAAGTATTGGTGTCAGTGCCATCAGTTTTAACCTACAGCATGTGTCAGAGCCAGTACTAACCCCCAACAGTTGTCACAGCCAACAATAATAACCCCCAGAAAAAAAACCCCAGTATGTGTCAGGGTCAGCAATGGTAACCCCCCAGCAATAAACCCTAGCAAGTGTCAGGGCAAGCAGTAACCCCCAGAAAGTGTCAGAGAAAGCAAAAAAAACCTCAGCACAAAAAAACTCAATCAAAGGTGTCAGTGAGGTGGTAAAGGGTATAGTAACAGACTGTCTGCAGCCAGAGCAGCCAGAGAATAAAAACTGTAACATGACTGTTGTAATGCCGATTGCTCTGAAAAATACACAGGCTAGCCAGGCCAGGAGTCAAGAGGAACGCCATCTGATGCTGCTTCCCCTTTGTGACAGAATCTGAAGAGATGCAAAAGGTCTTAATGGAGCAAATATCAATCCACCGGTGGCAGACAGACCTGAGGTGCTAGAACTATAGACTGTGCTGGAGAGTTACTCAATGAACCACACAGATAAGTCCCTGACTTCCCTTTGTCAATCCCACCACTGCTAGGATTAAAAAAACAAAACAAAATGTAGACCCCGACTATGGCAGCTTCTGATGCAGGTGTCGGGAGTATTTTTTGAGGGTGCTATAGCACACCCAAGCACCCCCTGGCACCGCCACTGCCTGAGATACAGTTAGCAGTGCTACCCCTTGTGTTATCCTCTGTTTTCTGTATGACTACAAGTAAAACATGTAGTTCTTTAACTGGACTAAGCAGTACCAAGCCATTGCTCTCTGTCACTACCATAAATAGCAAACATTAGACATGCCAACATCACGTCAGCTTGTTCTTATTCAATTTCCAGGAGACATTAGGACTGCTTATATATGGCTTTATTTTGAATTTCTACACTAACAGCACTGGCTATGTTTAACATTTTCTTACTTCGCCCCAGTGTGACAAGAAACACTATTGGTTTTGTTCCTAGTGGAAATAATGTTGCAAAACATAAGTGTAAGGTTCTCCAAAATTTGTTGCCACAGCTTTCAAAAGAAGTGGCTTATTAGCACAGTGAGGCTAGATATAATGCAGGATGATGTGATTGTAAGGGTTAACTACTGACATTTAAAGCGGTATTTAACCCCAAAACCAACATTTTTTTTATATGCCAATCATTAGTTAGCAGTTATTTAGTTAGCTGCATTAGTTTCTGTTTTTGTAGGCTTATTTCTTCTATTTTCTCCTGGTGATCTGGCCAACACACCTTCTGTATTAGTGTGCCCCCTTTGATAAAGGTTTTACATGAATAAATAAAAGCTAATCATTGTAAGCACCCATCTCAGTGCTAAATGGTTTGTCTTAGCACTCTAACTGCTATTTTTACGGAAAGCTTGTTCTGTTGAAAAACAGACTTACTGGCTGGATCAAGAGATGAAAATAAAGCAAAGAGAGCCTAAAAAGTAAAAGTAATGAAACAATCACATCTAATTGGTAAACTGCAATATAATTAATGTTTGGGTTTAATACCACTTTAATAAACAGTTGTAAGTATTGAAAGTTTGCTTTCCCACACAGTCCAGTTGCAAGACTCCTCTCTCAGCTGCCCAAAAAAAGAGAATGGTGCTTTTATTACTCACTTTTCATTTCTACTGGAGTCAAATTTGGTAAAGTCACTGCTCGTTGCTTTTAGTAAGAAATCTGGCTGTATATGGCAGCCCTTGGGCTGATATCAGATGGTTGATACTGCGACTAGAAACATATTACCAGAGAAGGATGCATGTCTGTCCCTGATCAGAACACTACTGAATCTTTATCCCTAGCAATGGGAGCGACATCTTGCTGCCTCAGGAGGAATAGGTATCCACTGGCAATTTTAAAAGATATCACCAGCAGGAGTATTTCTAGCAGTAAAGTTGTCCATCTGAGATCAGCCTCAGGGTGCCCACAGATATAGAATAACAGATCTCCTTTGGGCCCCCTGTGATATGTGGACCAAAGATGCAATAAATCCCACCCTTGTCTTTCTATGTTGTCCTATCTATCTTATTGTTAATATAATTCCTTCAAACAGAAACACAAGCATCATGTATAACATTATGCTTATGATTCCGGTTTCCATGGCATGCAGTCCTCCCCATCCACATCCTCTCCCCTTTGGTTACCACCCTTCCTGACCACCAACCTCTGAAGATGGTGGACCTGAGTAGAGATATCCATGGGCCACAGCAACTCCAGCACACTGTCTCCTGCACCTCCATGGCAATGTGGGCTGCATAAGCTGGTTCATTGATGACTTTTGGTGTCATTTTGAGACTGAATGCTTAGATCATTCAGCGTTCAGTGCAGGTGCAGTAGATCCTCTTTCGACCTGCTTCAGCAGCTTTTGCATTTCCATAAGCTTGTATGGGCAGAGAAGTGTGAAGCAAACAAAAGCCTTTGACAATGTCCCTAAATCTGGTGGCTTTGAAAATCTTAGTAGTAACGTCCTTCCCATATTTGAATGAAGCAATATGCATTAGACATGCTTGGGAATTTTTCATTTTACAAATAAAAAAGCAGACCCATCAATAAAAGTAAATCTCATGATGTCCCAAGATCCATATCACTATAAACCGTGGGAGCAATATTATGTATAGGAATGTACCTTTACACCTGGCTCCGGGGAGAGATTCTTTGTGATACGGCTTTTTGCAAGTAAAGGTGGCCATAGAGGGATCAAAATGTGTCCATTTCATCGGGGACAGGACAAATTTTGATTCATATATGGCCTCTGCAGTTGAACAGGAGTCGATCTACTATAGACTTAGACAGAAGTCTATAGACCAATAGACTTCTGTTCAACCGTCCTGTTGCATAAAAGCCGCTTGATCAGCAGCTGCAGCCAATGGCTGTAGTGCTGGTCTGTGTATTCTGTCAGAATACAATATTGCAGTGGGGGCGATTCCCCTATCTGCCTCAAATGTGTGGAAGGGGGAATCAGTTCAGTTTCTTTTTCTTTCAGCCACTGAGCTAGCCACTGGCCTAACGAAAAAACCTAAACCATGTACGGCCAGCTTTAGATCAAATTTTGTTTAGTGAATCTGAATACACAAGGTACTTGATGTGAAGTTAGAGCTGGGTAGGCTAGGATTTATTTTTATGTTTCATTGCTGTGAACAGGCTGCTTAGGTTGTTAAATGGTGGAAATACTATTTTGCTTTTCTGATGCTAAAAACACAATCAAGCTGGTTGCAGCCACTTTAAACCTGACGTGGTCTGTGGTCTCATTACCTGTACAAAAAAACTCCCTTTAAGGCTATGTGCCACAAGAGAATGGAAAAGCAGGGCTGCTGTTATTACAACGTGTAAAGATAAAACTTTAATATGAGGCTGGTGTGGAGGGCCCTCTGTAGCTTTTGCCATGGAACACTGTTATATATATATATATATATATATATATATATATATATATATATATATATATATATATAGTTACATTTCTGATCATGCAGTTACTTAGTCAATATTTCACCAGACTGTAAGTTATACAATAAAAAAAAATCAATGATCCTTGTCCTGCAGGAACTCTGTTTACATTGACGTGAGTTGTAAGCAGGATCACCCTGAATCCATTGATAAACGGCTCACAGTCTTGCGGCACACAAGTAATTGAACAAGACTGGTACTTTTACTGAAAATAAAGCTTTGATGAGTTTCCCCGAAGAGCAATTCCGGCATACACATAAAACACAAAGGTAGGCCACTATACCTTTGAACTGTTGGTAGGTAGAACGCATCAGCCATATTGTATTAGATTCGATTTTTATATGGATTAAAGGCTACATTTTCATCATTGCATCTGTAAACATATCCGTCCCTGAATACCTTCCACTCTACTTTAAAACAATGATTAAATAGGCTTGCTGCTTCTCAATACCTTGAAGTATTGTCCTTTATGTTCTTTACATAAAGCTTTGTTCTTTTGATATTTCATAGTGCAAGTAATTAAACTTTTTTGTGTTGCCAGAGTCCATTTCTTTTTTCTTTTCTTTTCAAGGCTACAAGTAAAATCTGTCAGTGATCTACTAATGCTATCCACCAAGAAAATTAACCAATTTCTGGGAATATAATAATTTATATTCTTTCTTTTTGTTCAGTACTTAAACATAAAGTTTTTGTATTTTTTCAAAATTTTTTTTTTTAGTCCTGTTTTGCATTAGAGTATCTCGTATTTACTAACTTCAGCCAGCCGGTAGAGCTCTAGGCCCCTTTTTTCACATTCACCTTGCAATCTTAACTGCTTTGCTGAAAAATGCTAAATAGTGGAGGCTTAAATTACTCACACAGATGGCTCAGAGGTTAGACTTTATCCCCAGGCTGCTATATTCAGAAGGTGACATATCTACACACTATTAACAGTTACAAAGGAAAAAATTACTAATGAGCTCTTTAGAAAATGCACATGAGCTGCACGGGTGCACCCCTTTACTAAATATGTATTTGTGAAATAAATAATATACAAATTCTTTAAAATGTTGAGCACCTGTGAACCGGTATTCAAGCCCAGGATGATTGCACTTCATTCCACAATTCCTCTGCATTTCTTGGTTTTTACCTCAAAAACAGAATTTTTGATGGCACCCCACAAGTTACAAGTTTTCTATTGAATTAAGGTCTGGGGATTGGGCTGGCCATTCTAGAACGTTAATCTTGCTGCTCTGGAACCAAGATGCCGCTCGCTTACTGGTGTGTTTGGGGTCGTTGTCTTGTTGAAACACCCATTTCAAGGGCATTTCCTCTTCGGCATAAGGCAACATGACCTGTTCAAGTATTTTGATGTATTCAAACTGTTCCATGATCTCTAGTATGCGATATATGGGCTCAACACCATAGTATGAAAATTATCCCCAAATCCAAAACCTTGCGCCACCATGCTTCAGTCTTTACAGTATACTGGTGCTTGAATTCAGTGTTTAGGGGTCATCTGACAAACTGTCTGCAGTCCCTAGACCCAAAAAGAACAATCTTGCTTTCACCAGTCTACAAAATGTTGCGCCAATGTGTTCTTTGGCAAATTGTACCCTTTTCAGCATTTGTCCTTTTTTCGTCAATGGGACTTTGGAGGGGGGGGGATGTTGGGGTGCTTCTTGCGGATAGCTTGGCTTCATATAAGCGTCTTCTAGAGCTGCACAATTATGGCCAAAATGAGTGTCACAATTTTTTTGCTTAGAATAAAGATCACGATTCTCATGGCGTAACACCATCTTTCACATTATACAAGAAAAGTTGGGCCAACTTTGCTGTTTAGTTTTTTATTAATTCATTAAAGTGTATTTTCTTTTTCGTACATCACGGGACACAGAGCCACAGTATTTACTGTATGGGTTATATAGGCACCTCTAGTTGATGGACACTGGCACACCCTAGACAGGAAGTTTAGCTCCCTATATAGCCCCTCCCCTTACTGGGAGTACCTCAGTTTTTTTCACCAGTGTCTAAGGTGTTGGTCACGAGTAAAGACGTGCTGTGCTGAGCTCCACTGGAGAAATCTTTGCTGGGGCAAGCCATGCTACCGGATCCATTCAAAGTCTTTTCCAGATTGAATGGTACCAGATGGATGCAGATGGATGCCATGTGAGTGTGGGTGACGCAGGCATTCCCAGGCACGTTTACTTAGCATCAGTAGAGGGTGCATTTCTGGTAGTACCTCTGCATTTGTGCTTAGCACTATGGGCAGAAGGGGACGTACAAGTACCCCAAAAAATAGGGGCTCAAAGGTATCTCCCTCAGGCTCTGAGGACCCTCTTCTGCAACGCCATCTCCCCCTGAAAGACCTAGGGAGGCTGGTCAGAGTGAGCCGTCTGGGTTAGGGGCTGCAACGGCTTCTGGCATTTTAGCCCCTGTATATATTACTCAGGAGGTTTCTTCCTCAGCCATGAGTGGATTAGAGGAAAGATAAGTGGCCTTAATCACATCTTCACAAAGTGGAAGAAAATGCATTAGGTCCCCTTCTACCACCCAGGACCCTCAAACAGAGGAACTCTGGGAAAGGGGAGACTAATCCCCCTCAGGGGACTGGGAAGAGACTGATGACTCCTCTTCTGAGGAATCAAGTGGGGAAGGATCCTCTTCAGCTTCATAGGCTGAGATATTTCTGGTGTATTCTCTTACTGAAATGGTCCGCTCCACATTTAAGTTACCCGTAACTGAGTCGGTTGAAAAGTCCACTTCTTCTTTGGGTTCACTGAGGCCTCCTCAAGCTGTGCTTGCTTTTCCTGTTCATTCATTGCTGGAAAAGCTTATTTATTCTGAGTGGGATCACCCAGATAAACATTTTTTCCCTGCTAAAAAGTTTTCAACACTTTATCATGTGGAGGAAAAATTTACAAAGATGTGGGGTATACCAGCAATTGACGCTGCTATATCCTCTGTAAATAAGTTTGACTTGTCCGGTTAACAACGCTCAAATGCTTAGGGATTCAACCAATAAAAAGTTGGAATTCCTGTTAAACATTTTTACTTTTTGGCAGGTTTAGTAGCTCAACCTGCAGTGATGGCAATTGGGGTATGTCAATCCTTGAGAGACCACTTGAAACAGGCGCTCAAGGTTTTCCCTGAACAACAGGCCCAGGTTGACAAATTGGTCAGCTGAAGCGCCATGCAGAAAGCTCCTGGCTGGTTTTCTCTTTCATGTTGTAAGGCTGTTTGGTGATGATTTGGACAATTATATCCAAAAGATTTCAAGTGGGAAAAGTACCCTTTTGCCAGTTAAGAAAAGGAGTAAACATCCCTCATTTAAACGGGCTCTTTCTCCAGTGCCAGGGGCATCAGCCTCCAGGCAGTCAAGACGGCCTCCACCGTCAGGTTCAAGAGGTAAAACTCCGAGTCAACCCCAGGGACAAAAGAAGTCCTGGGGGAGGAAATCTACAAGACAGAACGCTAAAGCCTCTTTATGAGGGGGTGCCCCCGCTCGTTCAAGTGGGGGGAAGACTGCTACAGTTCTCAAATGTCTGGCAAGAGGATTTTCAGGACAGATGGGTGGTCTCCACAATAACTCTAGGTTACAAACTAGAGTTCCGAGAATTCCCATCTCCTCGTTTCCTGAGATCAAATGTTCCCAAAGACCCAGAGAAAAAAGTCTCTTTCAAATGTTAAAGCGATTTACTACCTGGAATACCTAGGTTGGGTCCTCAACCTAGAGAAGTCTTCTTTAAAACCAGTAAGAAGACTAGAGTACTTGGATCTGGTTATAGATACAACCCAGAAGAGGGTGTTTTACCCAAGGCAAAAATCAGCGCCATAAAGGAGCTGGTTCAGGTAGTCAGGGCTAAGAAGGGTCCTTCTATTCACCTTTTGTATGAGGTTGTTGGGAAAGATGGTGGCTTCATTCGAAGCGGTTCCCTATTTTCAGTTTCATTCAAGACTGCTGCAAAACAGTATCCTGTCTGCCTGGAACAAGGAAGTCTAGGCGCTAGATTTTCCGATGCGTTTATCGCCAATAGTCCGTCAGAGCCTCAGTTGGTGGTTGATACCTGAGAATCTGCGGAAAGGGAAATCTTCTTACCAGTTACCTGGAAAGTGGTAACAACAGATGCCAGCCTTTTGGGTTGGGGAACAGTTCTGGAAGAGACGACTGTCCAAGGGAAATGGTCCAGAACCGAGAGGACCTTACCCATCAACATTCTAGAAATTCGGGCAGCGTACCTAGCCCTAAAAGCCTGGACATTCAGGTTGCAGGGTTGTCCTGTCAGGATCCAATCCGACAATGCCACAGCTGTGGCTTATATCAATCACCAAGGGGGCACCAGAAGTCGTGCAGCCCAGGGAGAGGTAAACCAGATCTTAACCTGGGCAGAAAAGCATGTGCCATGCATATTGGCAATCTTCATTCCAGGGGTAGAGAACTGGCAGGCGGACTACTTAAGTCACCAGCAGTTGTTCCCAGGGGAATGGTCTCTTCACCCCGACATCTTCCTGGCTATATGCCAAAGATGGGGGATCCCAGACGTAGACCTGTTTGTGTCCAGGTTTAACAACAAGATCCACAACTTTGTGTGAAGAACAAGGGATCCACTTGCATGTGGGACAGATGTGTTGGTGACCCAGTGGGATCAGTTCTCACTGATTTATGCATTCCCTCCTATTTTGCTGCTACCACGACTTCTTCCCAGGATCAAGCAGGAAAAGAAGTCAGTGGTTCTTGTGGCCCCAGCGTGGCCCAGAAGATCTTGGTATGCAGAAATAGTAAAGATGGTGGTAGGGCCCCCATGGACCCTACCACAACGTCCAGACCTGCTATCGCAGGGACCAGTGTTCCATCCTACCTTACAAATGCTAAATTTAACGGTTTGGCTATGGAAACCCACATTCTGAAGAACCACGGGCTTTCAGGCTCAGTAATATCTACCTTGACTAATGCAAGGAAGCCAGCTTCCAGAGTCATTTATTATAGAGTCTGGAAGGCATATGTTTCCTGGTGTGAATCCAGGGATTGGCATCCGAGAAAGTGTGTCATAGGTAGAATCCTTGCTTTTCTGCAAATGGGGTTCGAGATGAAGCTGGCCTTGAGTACTATCAAGGGCCAGGTCTCGGCCTTATCGGTATTGTTTTAACGTCCGCTTGCTTCGTATTCTTTGGTCTGAAGTTTTATACAGGGGATAATGCGGCTTATTCCACCAGTTATAGCACCCCTGAACCCTTGGGACTCAAATTTAGTTCTGTCGGCATTACAGAAACAGCCTTTTGAGCCGATACGACATATTTCCTTGGTCCTTTTGACAAGGAAGCTAGTTTTTCTGGTAGCCATTTCCTCTGCAAGAAGGGTATCAGAATTGGCATCTCTTTCTTGTAAAGAGCCATATTTAATCATTCACAAGGATAGAGTAGTATTGCGTCCTCATCCTAGCTTTCTACCAAAGGTTTTCATCTAAACCAGGATATTGTTCTGCCTTCAATTTTCCAGAACCCTGTTCTACAGGAGAAAAGTCACTACATTCTCTGGATGTAGTGAGAGCGGTCAAAAATTTATTTGGAGACGACTGCTCAGTTTTGAAAAATGGATGTTTTGTTTGTGTTGCCTGAAGGTCCTAGAAAAGGACAGGCAGTGTTATAATCTACTATTGCTAAGTGGATTCGGAAAGTAATTTATTCAAGCTTATTGTTTGAAGAGGAAAGTTTCACCTTTTCAAATCAAAATCCACCAGGGCTGTTAGTGCTTCATGGGCAGTGCATCACCAGGCCTCCATGGCTCAAATCTGCAAGACCGCAACTTGGTCTTCAGTCCATACATTCACTAGATTCTATCAGGTGGATGTGAGAAGGCATGAGGATATCGCCTTTTGGCGCAGTGTGCTGCAGGCAGCAGTAGGTCCTCAGGTCTGATTGTACCCTACTTTTTGTTTGTGTCTCCCTCCCCTCAGATAGCATTGCTCTGGGACAACCCATTCAGTTAATACTGTGGCTCTGTGTCCCGTGATGTACGAAAAAGAAAATAGGATTTTTATAATAGCTTGCCTGTAAAATTCTTTTCTTCGAGTACATCACAGGACACAGAGGTCCCTCCCCTCTTCTAATACATGTACATTGCTTTGCTACAAAACTGAGGTACTCCCAGTAAGGGGAGGGGTTATATAGGGAGCTAAACTTCCTGTCTAGGGGGTGCCAGTGTCCATCACCTAGAGGTTCCTATATAACCCATTCAGTAAATACTGTGGCTCTGTGTCCCATGATGTACTCGAAGAAATGGATTTTACAGGTAAGCTGTTATAATAATCCTATTTTCCCCCAAAAAATTGCGTTTGGAAGACCGGTGCGCAAATACAGTGTGACATAAAATATTGCAACAACTGCCATTTTATTCTCTAGGGTCTCTGCTAAAATATATATATTTTAACTTGTAATATTTTGATCTAAAAGAAGTGTTACAATGTTTCTCTTTATCGCCGCCTACAGGATGTTGTGATAAACTTGGCAGACTACCTGTTTTTTTTTTTTTTGACAGCTGTCAACAGAGAACTCTCTGCACTGAATCTTGAAAATGCTGTTTTAAGATCGCAAGGGGGTAGAATCGCGATCTTGGTTCTTTTTTTTTTCATCAAAAGTGAGTTTATTTAGTAAAATAAAACATTAAAGAAAAAAAGTTTTGTGTACATAGTGATCCCGGAGGATAACAATACAGTTCTCAACATGTACATATAAGTCTACATACAACTTTATATCCCGTGTCTAGTTTCTTTTATGTTTTTCCCATGGTACATATATACAAGATAATTATTCTAGGTTAGTGTGTATTGATCAGTCTTCATTAGGAAAGCTTCTCTGGTGCGGTGTGGGTAGGAGCCGTCGACCAGGTCATCCCCACGCCCTGCCCGTTCTCACGTACAGGTATCAGACGACCGAGTCCACTTATCCCAGATCTGGTCGTACTTGAGAGGGCAACCTCTGTGTAAGTACACCAATTTTTTGTAGGGTAGTGTGTTGTTGACTTCCATTATCCAATGTGAGAACTCTGGGGGGTTAGGCCTCATCCAAGTTCTGGCAATAACTTTACGTGCGGAGAAAAGTGTTTCGTGAACAAATATTTTTTTGAGTTTATTTATCTCTGGGTCTGATAGGATTCCCAGTAGACAGAGCTTGGGTTGTAGTGTTACTGGGGAGCCCATGGTATCATGTAGGAAGCGTACTATCTGCGCCCAGTACGCTTGGATTCGGGGGCATTGCCATAGTAGATGAAAAAAAGTACCTGTGGCTTGATTGCACATTGGGCACATTGTTGTTTGGTTACTCTTGAATTTTGCTAGCTTGAGTGGCGTGAGGTATGCTCTATGTAGCAGGAAGGTTTGGGTTAGGCGGTCTGATAACTTAGGGGACACTAATTTACATGCATCTAAGGCATCGCTCCACTCATCATCTGCTATTGTGCCAACTTCTCCCTCCCACCTTGATTTTAGGGCGTAAGCTGATGTGGTAGCCTGCGGCAGCGTCAGCATCTGATAAAATTGAGATATTAGTTTTTTTGGGTCAGGGCATTTCAGTGCCTCCATTAATGGGTTGTTTATCAAATTTGTTTCCCCCTGCGGGAATTGTGTATAAAAGGCATGGCGTAGTTGTATGTACCTGAAAAGCATTTGATTTGGTAATGCAAATTCTGTTTTCAATCTTTCAAAGGTTTTTAGTCTGCCGTTGTGGATAATATGTGACATATAGAAGATCCCCCTAGAACTCCACACCTCATTATCTGGTATTATATTGAATTCTGGAAGGTTTATATTGTGCCATAGGGGGGTGAATTCATTAATTGCTGACAGTTGTAGTTTGTCCATGGCTAGGTTCCAAATCTTAGTATAATGATATAGCAGTGTTTTTCCTTTAATGTTTTTGTCCTCTCTAGTGGTTTTCCCTGCTATCACAACCAGAGGATCTTGTGTTGGGTGAGACCACTTGGGGCACAGGAAATGTATGAATCTTTCGCTGTCTGTCTTGTCTATATGAAAGATTTGGGACAGCTGCGCTGCTATATAGTAAGCATTGAGGTCAGGCAGGGCCATTCCCGCTAAGTCTGTGGGATTTTTGAGTTTTTGCCAGGCGATTTTATGTCTGTTGTTTCCCCAAATAAATGGTTTCAGTATGACTTCCATTAGCTTAAAATGCCTAAGCACCAGGTATATTGGCGAGTGCCAAGTCATGTATAATACTTTGGGTAGGAGGACCATCTTAACTAGGTTTATTCGCCCCGTTACTCCCGGCGGGAGACGAGCCCATATCTGTGTCTTGTGCTTAAGCATCGCAAACAACGGAGTTATGTTAAGTGTTTCGTAGTCAGCTGGGTCTCTCGTAGTCCTTACACCTAGGTACTTGATGGTATCAACTCTCTGTAGGGGCAGCAGTGCTCTGTCTTTAGGTTGTGGGAAACTGTCAAGGGGTAATATTTGGGATTTGTCCCAATTTATCCTGAGGCCAGAAAATGTACCGAACTGTTTTATTAGGTCAAGTGTAAGAGGCAAAGAGTTCTCAGAGTCGTCTAGGTATAACAGGGTGTCGTCCGCATAGGTACTGATTTTTTCAATCACGTCCCCCCTGCGGAGTCCCTTTATGTCCGGGTGTGCCCGGATGGCGATGGCAAGGGGCTCAGCTGCCAGAGCATACAGCAGCGGCGACAGAGGGCATCCCTGCCGTGTACCTCTAGTCAATGGGAATTGCTCGGATGGCCACCCGTTCACCAGTACCCTCGCTGATGGGGATTGGTATAAGAGCTGCACCCATTTTATATAGTTGGGGCCGAAGCCGAACCTGGCCAGACAGCTCCACAGGTAGTTCCACTCCACCGAGTCGAACGCCTTGGCTGTGTCCAAGGCGACGATTATTCTAGCTCCTACATTGTCATGGGTGGCTTGTAGATTTATAAATAGTCTCCTGAGGTTGAAGGACGTATTTCTGCCAGGCATAAATCCTGCCTGGTCGCCATGGATTAAGGAGAGGATTACTTTGTTGAGGCGAATGGCTAATATTTTTGCGAGAATTTTAATGTCTACTTGGAGTAGAGATATGGGACGGTATGACTCCGGGACTAATGGATCCTTCCCTGGCTTGGGGATTAAGACTATAGTAGCCTCTCTCATGGAAGCTGGCAGACTGAAATCCTTAAATATGGCTTCGTATAGCTGTAACAATCTAGGGGTCAGTGTTTCTGCATAGGTGGAATAGAATTCCACCGGCAGGCCGTCCGAGCCTGGGGACTTTGAGCCAGGGAGTGTCGCTAAGGCACTGGATATCTCGTCCGTTGTCAATGGGGCCTCTAGTTCCTCAACCTGTTCTGTGGAGAGTTGGGGAATAGTTAATTTCCCCAGGAATGTTTCCATCAGGGAAGTGTCTGTGGGAGCTAATGAAGTATAGAGTTTACTGAAGAATTCTCTAAAGATGTCCGTTACCTTGTGCGGTTCTGTCTCTACGGTCCCAGTGGGTGAGCGCAGTGAAATTACCACGGGGGGTCTATCTTCACTATGTACCAAATAGGCCAACAGTTTCCCCGCCCGTTCCCCCTGCTCGAATGACCGTTGCCTATGGAAAAATAGTTTTCTTTTGGATTTTTCATAATGTAGCTGAGTTAATACCCTTGAGCACAGTTTAAGATTGTCAGCTTTGTCTGCGGTGGGGGCCTCAAGAAACAGTTTTTCAGAGTCTCGGAGACTAACCTCCGCTTTAGCTATCGCGGATTCTGAAATTCTTTTAAGTTTGTTAATTCTGCTGGTAAGGATCATTCGGGCATGTTTTTTAAAAGTTTCCCACACCAGTTGAACTGGGGCGGAGCCTTCATTAATTTGAAAATAATTGTCCCATTCTGTTAAGAGGTCGTCCTCTTCCGGCAATATAGTCAGCCAGAAAGGGTTCAGTCTCCATGTCGCTGGTGGGCGGTTGTGAGGAACTATGAGCGTGGCCCAGTAGGGACAATGGTCGGAGAGGGACCTAGGAGAGAAGCCAGCGTCTGTCAGTCTTTGGAGGAGTATTTTGGACACTAATATGAGGTCTATACGTGACATAGCCCTATGCGACGTGGAAAAGCAGGAAAATCGCTTATCTGTAGGATTCCTGAATCTCCATGTGTCCACTAGGCCAAAATCTGATAGGAGTCTAGCGAATCTTGTGGGGCGTGATGTCATAGGTTCGGCAGATGAGGTATTGAGTCTATCTAATGCGGGATCTAGGACATTATTGAAATCCCCTAGCCACACAGCTGGGATGTTGGGGTGGAGTGCCATGAAATTAAACCCTTCGACAATAACAGCCGCATTGAATGGTGGTGGAACATAGAATGCCATAAGGAGGATTGGGTCCCCGTAGATTTTGGCTTTTATGAGGACATATCTACCCGATGGGTCGATTACTGAGTCCTGGAGCTCGAAGTGTGTGTTTTTAGCGATTAGGAGTGAAACTCCTCTAGATAGGGAAGTATGTGTTGAATGGAACGCCCATCCAATCCATGGTCTCTGGAGTACTTTATGTGCTAGGCCCTCGACGTGTGTTTCGACCAGAGCCACTACGTCTGCTTTTTGCTTTTTAATAATTGAAAATACTGCTGACCTCTTAATAGGTTCTCTGATACCGCGGATATTCCACGTGACAAATTTTAGATTGGTCATCTAAGTGTATATGTTATGTATTGAGCCCCAAGACTCAGGCCACCCCATCTCACAGTGTCTCATCACAGGTAACATTATTGCAGGCAGGTTTCAGATATACCCTGGGAGTTGTATATAGACAGTTACTTACTTTTGACATTGGGTAGCACAATAAAAATAGCATAACTCTAACATTCCCTTCCCCCCTCCCCGCCCTGCACCTTCGGAACCTGGTGCGGGCTTTGTTCCCGAACTGCCAACATGGCATTAACCTTGTCCAACCTGCGGAAAAAAAGTGGTATGTTGTTGTTTCTTGAGAGACAGTCACTGTATCCAGGATAGTGATGAGCTCAGAGAGCTGGAATGTCTCAGGCAGTGCTGTCATGGTCAGAGCGTTCCGTTTCAGGTGGATAACCGTGGTACATAGGGCGAAAATACGCTGCGTACCGTTGTAGAGTTCAGGACTCGACTCACCGTCACTGGTGAGGATCATTATAAAGTTAGGTGTGCTCCGTCGGTTATAGATGTGGACCTTGCTGTGTAATTTTAGGGTGAACTTGATGCTGGGGTTGGATCTTATAGGAAGTCCATTAGGGAGATGGTGCTTGTTGTGTTTAATTAAGTGTCTTGCAGATTGCAGCCCGTCGGAGTCCCCCAGTGTAGTATGCGGTTGTGGTGTTTGGTGAAGTCCACCCGTTCAATTATTATAATTGAGGGGTTTATCCAGGTGAAGTGAATCAAATGGGCGGTCTTGCAGCATTTCAAGGTGCTGAACAGGGGGAAAATGTTGGGGGGGCAGGCTGCTCAGCTTACATTTATATAAAGGTGTCTGGACTTAAATAGTGTTTCGCCCAGAGGATCAGGGTATTATAAGGTGGAATACTTTAAGGGGACATATGTGTTGCATAGGGGCAGACAGGTAAATTATAAAGCGGAACTTATCTGTGAGTCTCTCTCTGCTCCAGCCAGGCGATGGCGGCCTCCGGGTCCTCGAAGAAGTGTGCCCTGTCCTCGCCCTCTACACGTAGCCGGGCCGGGAAAAGCATGGCGTATTTGATATTCTTGATGCGCAGGCGCCTCTTGACCTCGGTGAATGTGCGACGCCTACGCTGCACTTCTGCAGAGAAATCCGGGTATATGGCAATCATTTTGTTTCCCAAGGGGATATTGCCCTTCACTCTGCTGAGCCGTAGAATAGTGTCTCTATCCCTGTAGTTCAGGAATTTTGCGATGAACGTGCGTGGGGGGGCTCCGGATGGTGGCGGCCTGCCTGAGAGGCGGTGTGCACGTTCGACAACAAATGTTGGGGAGAATGATTCCTTTCCATATGTGTCGCAGAGTAAATTTTCCAAGAACGTGGGGGGGTCCTTCCCTTCCACCCCCTCTGGGAGGCCGACGAATCTAAGGTTACACCTGCGAAGGCGATTCTCAATGTCGTCTTGCTTCTGGAGGAGCTGATTCACTTGATGCTGCAGCTCTGACGTTGTGTTCTGCAAGGGGGGGAGGGAGTCCTCTACAGTGCCCAGCCGGTTCTCAGCCTCTGTGACTCTGCCTTTTAGTTTCTGGAAGTCTTGTCTTACTAATGAGATGTCCACCTTTACTTCCTCAATCCGCGCTGTAAGGGAGGTTTGACATGCTGTGATGGCTTCTTGGCAGGATGATATAGCCTCCAGCACCCTTGCTGTGTCTGTTCCGGCCGAGGGCTCCTCTTCCAGCGCGGCGGCGCCATCTTGGCTGGAGGGGTCTGTGCCTTGTCGGCGGTATTGATCTAGTTTTGAGGCCGCTGCGGACGTCTTTTTCGGCGGTGACATGTCCTGGCTGGTCCCTGGGTTAGCGGCTGTGTGATGTGGGTTTGTGGATCTGTGTGACGGTCTCAGGAGTTTAGGACGGATAAGTGACCGGCGGAGCTCTGCCTAACTGCGTCCTACTTCATGCCGCTCCAGGCCACGCCCCGCGATCTTGGTTCTTTAACGATTATTCATGCAGCTTTAACGTCTTCTAATTATTACAGTAGTTACAAATAACTTTAGACCTTCTTTGATAACCCTGACGTCTGCCATTTTGGCTAGTTTTCTATTCCATTCATATAGTAGTTTTCCCGTTTTCTTCCATGTCTTTCTCGTTTTGGTTGCCCTTTTAAAGCATTTGAGATCATTTAAGCTGAGCAGCCTATCAGTTTCTGCACTTCTTCTTCTTTGTATGTTTTCCCCTCTCCAATCAACTTTTTAATCAAAGTACACTGTTCTGTTGAACAATGTCTGAAACGATCCATTTTACTCAGATTTTCAAAGAGAAATGCACTGTACCCAGCATGTACAACATATGCTGCCTTACCTTAAATAAGGGCTACCTGTTTTTTTTCACAGACTAAGGCCTGGTTCTCACCTATGTAGGTTGCAGTTTGTATATTCCAGGTGCATTTTGCGTTTTTCAATACACTTTTTTGATCCATTGAAGTCTATGGAACCAAAAACCAGAAAAAAGTCCCTGGCCCTTTCCATAAAATGGACAGATGTGAACGTGACTCATAGGAAAACATGTTAAATGGACTGTAGTGTGTTTCTGCAAAACTGAAAATGCACTAAAAAATGCATAGGTGTGAACCAGGCCTGATTGACCTCTTTAATTGAACTCCACGCTATTTTGAACACTCCCCTTTTTGCACAGAATCAGCAGCATGCATGTTATGATTGTTGGGTCTTTTGGTTTTCTATTACTCTACTACACCTACTAGCAAATGATTTGCCATGTAGAAATATAATATATACCAAAAACGGTGATTGATCTGGCTATTGATGTTGGACTACAATTTTTTTAACACAACTGTAATAGACGGGTGTGAGTGCAGAACTTGCTGTGCACATGTCAGGCCACACCCCGGAACAAAGCAAATCTTACCTCTGTAGAGCTATTGCAATTTGACATAAGGAAATCTGGCTTTATGCATAGAACTTGTCTCTGATCTCCCATTTTCTTACATTTCGACCCTAGGGTGGCCTGCCATGACTTTTCATCATCATCTGATTTTTGTATGCTCATCTGGTAGCCCCTCCTGTGATATGGAGTGCAGCATTTGGAGACAAGTCCCATCTCCTACCATAGCTAAACCCCACCTCCCATAGGTAATAGATGCAGGGCAATGAGCCTATTCCATTGTGCTGTTAAGTGTCAGGGGCTGTTTAACCACGTCAGCCCCGGAAGATTTTTATCCCCTTACTGACCAGAGCACTTTTTACAATTTGGCACTGCATCGCTTTAACTGACTATTGCGCGGTCGTGCGACGTTGTACCCAAACAAAATTTGCGTCCTTTTTTCTCCCACAAATAGAGCTCTTTTTTTTTTTTTTTTTGGTGGTATTTGATTACCACTGCGGTTTTTATTTTTTTGCAATATAAACAAAAAAAAGCGACAATTTAAAAAAAACAAAAACATATTTTATACTTTTTGCTATAATAAATATCCCCAAAAATGTTTTGAAAAAACTAATTTTTTCATCAGTTTAGACCAATATATATTCTTCTACAAATTTTTGGTAAAAAAATCGCAATAAGCGTATATTGATTGATTGGTTTGCGCAAAAGTTATAGCATCTACAAATTATGGGAAAGATTTACGGCATTTTTATTATAGAGTTTTTTTTTTTTGTTTTTTTTTACTAGTAATGGTGGTGATCTGCGATTTCTAGCGGTACTGTGACATTGCAACAGACGGATTGGACACTTTGACATATTTTTGGGACCATTGACATTTATACAGCGATCAGTGCTATAAATATGCACGGATTACTGTACAAATGTCACTGGCAGGGAAGGGGTTAACACTAGGGGCGATCAAGGGGTTAAATGTGTGTTCCCTCAGTGTGCTCTAACTGTATGGGAATAGGACTGACTGGGGGAGGAGACATATCGTTGTTCCTACTTACTAGGAACAAACGATATGTCTCCTCTCCCCTGACAGAATAGGGAGTTGTGTGTTTACACACACAAATCCCCATGCTGGCTTTTGTGCACACGGTCGCATGTGGCCAGCAGCGATCACGACCGCCGGCCACGCGCATCGGGACCCCCGCCGTGCAGCGGGCACGCTCCCTCTGGCGACTCTTAAAGGGAACCCCGTATATGTACGGGATTTCGCGCAGTGGTGCCATTGTGCCACAGTAAATGTGCGTGAGCCGGTCGGGAACCAGTTAAATGACTGAGGCCATAAATGTTCCCACAAAGGGGTGTGTGTAAATCCGTTAAATCCCCCGTAAAAGAGGAAGGGTACATGAACTGATTAAAGCATTATGAATAGTACTTGTAGGTATAACCTGCACTTTGACAGCATTGTTGTTTTAAGCGCACATATGTGCTTTCAGGCTAAAAGCTAAATTACATGGTCAGAGCAATAACCAGACCATCTTGCAGCCTTGGAGTCCTAGGTTAATTTCCCACAAGGTACACGATCTGCATGGAGTTTGTATCTGCTCTGTGTGTTTTTGTGGCTTTTCATTGGGGTACCCTGGTCTACCCAGTGCAATGATATACTGGCAGGGTTAGAGACTTCTGAGTGGACTTGCCCCAGTGTATATGCGTGTGACATTTGTAAGTTCTTCGGGGGCTGGTACTTTAAACTCTGTAAAGCACTGTCTAGTATGTCATCATAATATAAATTCTGTAAATAAATAATGTATAATGCACATAAGACCAAGGGACACCAGGGAAGGTAAAGCCTTTGCTTGTTTGCCCAGGCTATCATTGCTTAAAGACAGTTTTTCCTTTTTTTGACTAAAGTGCCTCTTAATGATTTTTTTTTTCCAGCCAAAAAGGTACCAAGTTTTATTAGCTTAGCAGGTCCTTACTTTTACCTCTCGCGTTTCCATAGTGATAAGTGTTCTTAGTTTTCCTAAATTATTGCAATGATGGCTGGCTTCAGAAACATGATCTCTAAGCAGAGTTTTTCACAAGCATTGCTAGTTGGATTAATAAAGTGGAGCTAAAAGCAAAACTTTTTTTAGTCTTGCCATCTGGCAGGTTATGATTGCTGTTTGTGCCCCTATTAGGGAGATTCACCCTCTCTATTTGGCCCGTTCACTGATATCACTGAGTGAAAGTGAAAGAAAATCCCACATTTTGTGCGGTACTAGAACAGGAATAGAGAGGAAATCCTCCAATAGAGACACTAGTTCTGGTGACAGCCAGGGATTTCCCTGATTTAACTTTACTTCCTCTTCCACAGCCAAAACAGGAAGTAAAGGGAAAGCTCCCTGATGGGGCACAATTGGCAAAAGAAAAAAAAAACACTGGAGTTGTATCGCTCTTGCTCTATTCAAAATTAAAAGAAAGTTTTGCCCTTAGTTCTACTTAACATAGCGCTCAAGCCAAGAAGTTTTTTTTTTTTCACTACTGGACACAGTAGAGACGGTTAGAAACCCTTGTTTGTGTCCTCACTGAGGGTCTTTCCTTATGCAAGCCCTGGAAAAAAAGTATTTTGAATTATACTAACTACACGAATTATGTAGAAAAAAAACTAATCAGACATGTCTCAAAACTATGTTCAATTAACATTCCAACCTTCTGGCTTTAAGAAACACTTAAAAAAATTAAAAAAAAAGAGAAAAATCAGTAATCAATTGCAACTGTTTTTGCTGATCAAAGAAGAAAATATGGAATCACTCAATTCTGAGGATAATACTATGGAATCACCATGTACCAGTTCTAAAACAAACATCTGCATCAGATTATATCTGCTAATTAGTCTGCAGTTAAAAAAAGAGTGCTTGCACACCTTGGTGAGCTGTTGCACCAACCTAATTGACACGAATCATGGCTCCAACACAAGGGATGTCAGTTGAAACAAAGGAGAGGATTGTAAAACTTCTTCAAGAAGGTAAATCATCATGGAATGTTGCAAAAGATGTTGGTTGTTCCCAGTCAGCGGTTTTTCGAATCTGGACCAAGTTCAAATGAAATGAGAAGGATGTTAACCACTTGCTTACTGGGCACCTATACCCCCCTCCTGCCCTGACCAATTTTCAGCTTTTAGCGCTGTCACATTTTGAACGACAATTGCGTGGTCATACAACACTGTACCCAAATGGAATTTTTATCATTTTTCCCCCACAAATAGAGCTTTTATTTTGGTGGTATTTGATCACCGCTAGGTTTTTTATCCCTTGTTAAAAAATACAAAACCGTTTTATAGTTTGTTTATAAATTTTGCAAACAGGTAATTTTTCTCCTTCATTGATGTACGCTGATGAGGCTGCATTGATGGGCACCGATGGGCTGTATTGATGCGCACTGATAAGGTGGCACCGGTGGGCACTAATAGGTGGCATTGGTGGGCATTAATAGGTGGCATTGATAGCTGGCACTTATGGGTGGCAGTGATGGGCACTGATCAGCACTGGTAGGTGACACTGATAGGCAGCACTGATGAGGCACTGATTGGCACTGATAGGTGGCACTCGTGGGCATTGATAGGTGGCACTGATTTCTGGCACCGTTAAGTACTTGTGGGCACTGATTCGTGGCACTGGCAGGTGGCACTGGTAGGCACAGATGAGGCAACTATGTCTCTTCCTCTTCGGGACCGATGTCCCTTCAACAGAAGCCAGTGATCGACTTTTTTTTCTCCTCACGCTATCAGCGTAAGAAGTAGAATAAAAAAAAACGTACTGATTTTCTGCTTACATCACGTGATCAGCTGTCGTTGACTGACAGCTGATCACGTGGTAAGGAGCCGGGATCGAGCCCTTACTCAGATCTGTAATCACCCGAGTCTCATTGACTCTGTGATCACAGCGTGCGCCGCACGCACCCTGCAGGGGTTGCACGGGGAGCGTGCAAAGGGGAGGAAGTCTATTGACGGCCTGCAGGCAAAGTAGATCAGCGCTGTTGCTATAACGGCTATAACGCAGATCTGAAGGGGTTAAAGGGAAGCGTACTAGTAGATCAAGATAGAAAAGCATCAAGATAGAAAACTTAAAGCAATATGCCTTGAAAACAGAAAATGCACAACAAAACAAATGAAGAAATGGTCAGAAACTGGAGTCTGTCTGAGACCGAACTTTAAAGCCCCATACACACGATCGGAAATCCCGCCAGCAAAAGATTGAGAGCAGGTTCCCAATTTTTCTGTCGGAAAAAGTTCAGATCGGAAATTCCGATCGTCTGTAGCAATTCCGACGCGCAAAATTCCGATGCATGTTCGGAAGCATTGAACTTCATTTTCTCTGCTCGTCGTAGATTTTTCCGACGGAAATTCCACTCGTGTGTACGGGGCATTAGACATCGCCTAAAGGAAATTAGATTTATATACAGAAAAGCCAAACAAGAACTATCATTACCACCTAAACAACAAAAAAATAAGGTTACAGTAGGCTAAAATAAAGCAATCATGGACTGTGGATGGCTGGATGAAAGTGATATTCAGTGATGAATCACGAATCTGCATTGGGCGGGGTGATGATGCTGAAACTTTTGTTTGGTGCCTTTCCAATGACATGTATGAAGATAACTGCCTGAAGAAAACATGCAAATTTCCACAATCATTGATGATATGGGGTTGCATGTCAGATAAAGGTACAAGGGAGATGGCCGTCATTAAATCTTCAATAAATGCACAGGTTTATATTGCGATTTTTGGACCCTTTTTTTTATTCCATCAATTATAGGATGTTTGGTGATGATGATATAATTTTTCAGGATAATACATCTTGCCATTTCAAGAAAGACCTTTAATGTGAATGGCATGGCCTGCAAATAGTCCAAACCTCAAGCCAATTAAAAATCTTTGGTGGAAAATAAAGAAAATGGTCCATGACAAGGCTCCATCCTGCAAAGCTGATCTGGGAACTTCAATAAGAGGAAGTTGGAGCCGGATTGATCAAGAATACGGTTTGTCGATAGATAATCTCATGCCTCAGAGAATTCAAGCTGTTATAAAAGCCAGAGGGGGTGCAACAAAGTACTACTGATGTACTGTAGTGTTTTTTTCATGATTCCATAATATTTTCCTCAGAATTGAGTAATTCCATATTTTTTTACCTCTGCTTGATCTGAAAAAAAAAAACAGTAGCAATTGACTACAGTTTTCGTAAGTGTTTCTTAAAGCTAGAGGTTGGAATGTTGAATGAAATTTGTTTGAGGCATGTCTGTGATTAATTTCTTTTCTACGCAATTAAACAATTGAATGGAAATTTTCCAAGAGTGGTGATTCCATACTTTTTGCCAGGGGTTGTACCTTCTGTCCAAGTGACATATAGAAATTAAAGTAGTTGTAAACCCTTTTGTTTGTCTTTTATCTATAGGTAAGCCTAGAATAAGGCTTACCTATAGATAGTGGAAATATCTCCTAAATGTGCACCGTTTAGGAGATATTTCACTTGTAGTGCGCCGATGTCGTCATCGGTGCATGCGCTGTGAAGAAACGAACCACCATGCCGTTTCTTCCAGCGTGCGCCGTGACTGACTGCTCCCACGCGCATACGCGGGAGTGACATTGCGTGACTCCGGCCAGTGACCGAGCCGGAGTCCGCGGCCCCGGATGGAAGAGGGGCGAAGATGGACGCGGCCTGCACAGGGGACAGCGTGGGCTTCGTTTGCAGGTAAGTGTCATAAAATGGGCTAGTATGAGCTGAATACTAGCCCATTATGCTTTTAATTTGCAGACCTTTTGGGGAGCATCTGGGTTTACTTCCTCTTTAAAGGAGAAGTATGGGAATAAAAAAAATAAAAATAAATTCACATACCTCTATGCTGCAGCATTGGTCTGCTGCTGTAGCTGGCCCACATTGGCTCTAAGATCGAGAACTGAGCAATCGCATGACCACTGATCAGCTCTTGGTCTTCTCAGGGTGGAATGCAGTGACTGTCAGTCACCACTCTCTGCTCTGCTTCTCTAGTGCTCACTGGAGTGCCAGGCTAGAGAGGGGATGGGCGCAGCTTGTTTTTGCTGTCAGTTGAGAGCGGGAGCCAGCTGTCAATCAGGCAACAAATATGGTCGGGATCCTTCCAGAGCTTGCCCATCAAGTGCAGCCTCCCAAGCGCCCATCAAGTGCAGCCTCCCAAGCGCCCATCAAGTGCAGCCTCCCAAGCGCCCATCAAGTGCAGCCTCCCAAGCGCCCATCAAGTGCAGCCTCCCAAGCGCCCATCAAGTGCAGCCTCCCAAGCGCCCATCAAGTGCAGCCTCCCAAGCGCCCTTTAAGTGCAGCCTCCCAAGCGCCCATCAAATGCAGCCTCCCAAGCGCCCATCAATGAATGTTTGCTCGCTTCCATACATTCGGGAGTCGGGACACATAGTCCTCCGGCGCCTCTGTCATGTGCGAATGGAGCTGTGGCTGCCTGCTGATGCTGAGACTTGGTTGCTTGCTGCAGAGAGAAAAGAGTAGGAACTCCAGTGGCCGGGCCTCCTAGGCAGCAGTGCGCCCTAGGCGTCTGCCTAGTTTGCCCAGTGGTAGCACCGGCCCTGACACCACAGCAGCAAAAACCTTACAAGGAGAGATTTTCCTAGTGACACAACAGAAAGTGAGATGAAATCTTCCCAGCAAAAAAATCTGATATAGATTTTAATACTGGCCCACTCAAAAAAAAAAACTGTTTTTGGCAGTTTTTTAGCAGTTATCAGAAATCCTGGTTTCTTCCATTTCATCACTTCCACCGGAAGTAAAGAATTCACATAATTGGTACATGTGTTATGAGTGTTTTTTGTCTGCGGCCCAGCTGTATTACAGTATTAATGCATATTATTGTTCCTCTGTGTACCCAACTGCAAGCCCATTCAGGATCTTTTCTTAAGGAACACATGACCATGCCAGGATAAATAGGAAAAAAAAAAGAATTCCTTGTGGTATCTGTGGTACATTATGTTTTCTGTCTTTCATAAACAGTAGTTTTCTGTTACAGTAAAAGGTCTAGCCATCAGTAGTAAAATCAAAATCCCTCCACACCCAGGCCTGAAACCACTACTGAAAAGGTACATATTTTGCTTAGATGTTTATCTTTTATTTGAAGCTACTATTTGTAATTGTTACAATAGCCAAATATAAACTAGGTTTTACTTAGTACACGCTAGGTTATTCTTGGGGTACATAAACACTAAAATTTCAAGTATGTTATGTTTGGAGCAGATGTAAGCCCACATTATTTTTCAATAATGTGGTCCTGAGCTGACAGAAAGCAGGCACCCTAAGATGACAGACTATATCCTTAGGCTGCTTTCACACTGAGGCGTTTTGCAAGCGCTTTTGCGTTAAAAAAAGGGAGCTGCAGCTCGGCTCAGGTGCCCCCATAGCTAGCTGCTTGCTGTGTGGGCACTCAACAGGAGGGAGGGGCCAGGAGAGACCAGAGAAGAGGATCTGGGGTGCTCTGTGCAAAACCACTGTACAGGGCAGGTAAGTATAACATGTTTTTTTAACTAGAAACATGTTTGTTATTTTTACAAAAAAAAAACACGAACCTTTAGTATCACTTTAAGGTTAAAAACCTTTTGTGTTCAGCTCCCCATCTATCCCAAAAATCTCACTAGGTACACAGACAGCAATACAAATCCAACAAGGATCTTACCATTTCCTACTCTAGTCAAAACGACTGTAGATCAAAGGTTTTGGCTAAAGATGAGCGTTAATTATGTTTTGTAAAATATCCTTTTTCTAGTTAACTCCAGAATAATACACATAATTTTATGCTGGTTGAGACCTTTCATAATATGGAATGCATTCTTCAGTTTATTGCTGTACAGCTTACAACAACATGCATTGTATTCTACCCAGCCATGACCTTGCAGATGATTATAAAGAGGTGGCATGAGAATCAGGTGTTTCAAAGAATGTGTCATGCTCAAAAGTTTGCATACTCTTGGAGAAAAAAACTGCTTCCAGAGCAGTTTAGCATTTTGCCTTTAGAAGCAGCTAATATTATCCTATGTGTCTGGGCACATTAGGACATATTTTTCAAATCTTTATTTATAAGATGGGCAAAGACACACGAAATACAACATCTCGAAGTCATATATGGAAAAGATATCACAGTGTAAAATGAGCTGAGCAACATAACGTGACATGAATGTAAAGTACAATTATAAAGAGTTGACAATAATCTTTGGTACTTAAAGATTGTACTAAACAATGCCAACTGTAACCCTAGCTGCGACGGAAGGTCCGTATAGGCCCATGGGGCACCGGGTAGGACCCCATATGCCCACACTAGTAACGACAAAGAGAAGAAACATAGAGAAAGAAAGAGAAAGGAGGGGGGAGGAGGCACAAAGGGAGGGGAAGAAGGAGGTCAGAGGGAATGGGGAAGAAGGGAGGTGAAAAAAGGGTGGCACAGGGAGGCACATGCACCCATCTCCGAGCTTGAGCACCGACTGGTACAGTCGACCGGCATCCATAGCCCAGTTCGACTATGTCATTCGGAAATGGGACAATTTTAATCTGGTGTATCACTCTCCAAAGGGTCCGACCTTCATCTGAGAAGATGAAAATATTCCAGATGGACCACATCTTGGTAAACCATTTGTTTTGATGGTGGGCCGTGAGGATCAAGTCCTCCCATTTTTTAAATTTCCTCTACTTTTCTAAGCCACAGACTAATAGGTGGAGATTGTGTGGACTTCCAATATAGGGGAATGCAGGCCTTAGCCGCGTCTAATAGATGTGGGATTAGTGATTTTTTGTAAGCCTTATGAGGGTTGTTAGAAGCATGGAGCAGGAAAAGGGCCGGGTCTGCTAGAATGGGGTATTCAGTGAACTTCTGCACGGTGTGCTGGATGGCTTTCCAGAACCTCTCCAAAACGGGACAGGACCAGAAGATGTGGAGGATCGTTCCTCTTTCTCTCTGGCATCTCCAGCAGCGGTCTGGGGCAGAGGGGAAGATCTTTTGTAGCTTTGCAGGGGTATTGTACCATCTGATAACTATTTTATAGTTGGTCTCTTGCGTCTTCAAGCAAATTGAGGATTTATATGTGAAGTGAATGATATTTTGTTTTTGATGCGTCCTAAAGGTGCACTGCAAATCCCTTTCCCATGCCTCTAGGCAACGTAGATGATGATCATCTGGTGGCGTGATCAACAATTGATAGATGGCCGATAAGATGTGGGGCATAGCACCATCCTCCGAGCGATAGGTCTCTAGGGTGGTTAGGGTTTGGTTAGAGCTACTGGGTAGGAGTATTGATTTAAGGAAATGACAGTTGAAGAGCCCTCCAATAATCTAAGCGAAAGGGACCGTCTGGATTCGTAAGATCTGTCATGGATGGCCACTTTCCATTTACAAGAAAATGGGAGGCTTGGAAATATCCTGCCATTCTCACAGACCAGAAGAACTAACTCTGGGGTTCCCAGTATCGGGCGAAGAAGAGAGTTTAGTGACATAAGGCAAGAGCGTGTAAAGAGTCAAGCATATTTGTGTGGTTGTACCTATCAGGGGATGATTCTTCACGTCTCTTGGCAGTGAGTTATGGCACCAAGGGGCCCTGTTCCAGGGTATGTCACATTGGGTCTGTTCCAGACTGGTCCATAGTTCCGTGGATAGTGGATAGTTCCGTGGATTGGTGACTGTTCCAGTCAATAAGTCTGGTTAGGTGAGTCGCTTGGTGGTACTTGCGGAGATCTGGTACTGCCAGTCCCCCATATTGCTTGGGCAACGTAAGCTGTCTTCTGTTGAGTCTATGCCTTTTATGGGCCCATATGAAGTCGAAGAATAGGGCTCTGGTCTGGTCAAAGTAACTAGTGGGGATTGGGATCGGAAGGGCTTGGAGAAGATAGAGGAATTTAGGAAGAATGCACATCTTAAGGATATTGCATCTCCCAAACAACGAATGTAGCCCTGTTTGCCATTTGGCAAGCAGAGCTTGAACATCTGCCAGTAGGGGGGGAAATTCAGTGGGAAAAGCTGAGAAATTTTGGGGGGGATATGTGTGCCAAGGTATTTCAGGGCTGAGTTTGTCCATTTAAATTTAAAACTGGTTTGGAGGGCTGTGAGTAGGCGTGGGGAGACACCTATACCCATTGCTTCGGACTTGCTGAAATCAATCTTCAAGTTTGAGAGATAGTCATACTTTTTAAATTCGCTTAGAAGGTTTGGGAGAGGGATCGAAGGATTGGTAAGTGAGACAGCATATCATCCGCGGCAATCTTCTGTTGCGAATCTCCCATAACCACTCCAGTGATGTCTGGGTTGGCTCGTACATTGCCAGTTCACCCTGTCAAAGGCCTTCTCCGCGTCCGTGCTTAAGAAAATGCAGGGAATCTTATTCTTATTGACTACATGTAGGAGGTTAAGGACTTTAATGGTGTTGTCCCTGGCCTCTCTGGTCGGGACAAATCCAACTTGGTCTAGGTGGATCAGTGAAGGAAGGTAAAGTTGGATCCTGGTAGAAAGTAATTTCGTGAAAATTTTTAGATCTGTGTTGAGTAGGGAAATTGGCCTATAGTTCCCAAAGACGGAAGGATCCTTCCCGTCTTTGGGGATCACTGTGATATGTGCTGAAAGAGTGTCTAGTGGGAAATGTTATATCGGATCCCAATGAGTTGAAAAATTTGTGCATAAATTTCTCGAGGGGCGGTAGTGGGATTTTATAGTACTGTGCGGTGAGGCCATCCGGCCCCGGAGCTTTCCCTAATTTAGTGGCCCCTACCGCTGACTGTATCTCTTCTATAGTAATGGGTTTGTCAAGCAGTTCTCCCACGTCTGTGGAGAGTCTGGGCATGCCTGAATTGGTCAAATAGTCCTCGATCTGAGATTGCGGGGGAGCTGGGGTCTGCAGATTGTAGAGGGATGCAAAGAACTCCTTATAATCTCCTTATACTATGTTGCATGGGAGTGTAGTCTTTTGGCCGGAGGACATCGCAATATGAAGTATGTAATTAGCCAGTACCTGATCTCTCAGGGACCTGGCCAGGAGTCTACCACATTTATTCCCGGATTCGTACGATACCCGACGACAGACTTGAATCGCGGCCTTAGCCCGAAATTGCAAGTCGGTAATTTTCCTACGTAATATCAAAATTTCCGTCTCTAGGGCTTGGGTCTGGGCATGTTTGTGCCAGGCTTCAGCCAGGTTCAAATGGTTCAGAAGCAACGTCATCTGTTCTGAACGCTGTCTCTTAATGCGTGAGCCATGCTTAATGAGTACTCCGCGAATCACCGCCTTGTGGGCTTCCCACATAATGCCGGGATTACTATCAGGAGTGTCATTGGTTTGAAAATAGCAGTCCAGCTCCCTAATTACATCTTGAAGTATTTCTTTGTCCTGAAGGAGGCTCTCATTTAATCTCCAGGTCCTCGTTCTGGAGGTGATAACATCAGTCAGGGCATAGGTCAATAGGACAGGGGCATGATCAGACCATGTGATAGACCCAATTGATGAATCCCGAATTGCATGTAGTTGGGAATGATGGAGTAAAAAATAGTCAATCCTCGAATATTGTTAATGTTGTGTAGAGTAAAAGGTGTAATCCCTTCAGTCGGGTGGATGAGTCTCCAGGCATCAATCAACTGTGCCTTATGTAGCGAGCGCGCAATGCGTTTCCTAATACCAGGTGTGATTGAGGAATGTCCCGTCGAGGTATCTTCAGAAGGAATTAGTGAAACATTGAAATCTCCACCTAGTAGCAGTTGACCCTTAGAGAATTCTAACAATATTTCTGTCATTTTGGTGATAAAGTGGTCCTGGCCACTGTTCGGGACATATATGTACACAGAAGCTTCTCATTCTTTCTTCCTTTTGCAGTTGCTACCATTGGGCCTTAAATTTGAAGATCACTCAGGTATAAGGGTAGGATAGTATTCTGGGGGGAAGTCAGTTGATCATTTATATGCTCAGCAGTCTGCATGTGTTCAACCCTTGTTCATTGGTCCAACGTACTTTTTTTTTTTTTTGTAGAGCCACGTTCCTCCCATCGTTTTGGGAGTTCTGACATTTTTAAGTGACAGCAATTGAAAGGAAAGCCGTGATCAGACCCTCCATTCTCCTCTATGAGCAGTCAAATGTAAACTGTTTACACTCGATTACATCCGATCTGGCAAAAATAAATGAAAGAGAATCTGTTCTCCTCCACCTGGCTGGATCGGAGGGCAGGTGGACACAGGCCTGTAATCCGGCCTCTCTGCTCCGCTCAGCAGTGGATTAGCGGACAGATTCCCTGCTGAGAAAAACCAGATCCGGCCATGTGAAAGGGGCCTTATACTTAAGTACTCCTCCACAAACAATAATGTAAGCTAAGTTCAGTGTTAACTCCCAAAAGGCAGAAGTCAGTTTTTATACATTTATATTGAAGTATTCAGTGCCTGTCATGTGACTGCAATCACTCTCATTTCCAAGTCGAAGGCTGGCCATAGACGGTGTAAATTTCTTTCCTGCAACCACGGTTCTGACAGGGAAATCCCTGAGCAATTGTCTGCTCCTGGCTGGGGGGTGGGGGGGGGGTGGATGGGGAGCCGTCTCTGCTGGGAGAAGACGATGATTACAAGTGAATCCGGCAGGCCGGTTGTACCCAAGTTGGTTGATTGATCAACTTAGTACATTCAGCATCAACTTAGTACATTCAGCCTCCCCACATTCCTGCTGAACCGGCTGAGATTTGAACCGTCTATGGCCGGCCTAAGGGCAGGTGGTGGATATGTTTAGTGCAGGCTTGTAGCGTCACTGCTCCTCTGTAGTCAGTGGGCATGTATAGGATGGGAAGAGCTACATGATGGATTTCCTTGTCAGTGCTCTCTCATGAATGAGGATGCTTGTGTACCCTCATTGATGAGAAAATAAAGAAATAATAAAAATAAATCCTTTACACAAGAGGGCTGGCAGAAGATCCAGTCCACATATATAGCTGTACACAGACTTTGAATCAAGACTGGTCATAAGGGTTGCCACGCATGTGGGATTCACCCAGACGGTCCAGGTTTTTCTGATCGCCTGAAACCCAAACACAATATTCAAATTGTACTGTGTCGCAAATCCCCCCTTCTGGGCACACCCTTATTACCAATGTTGCCGGAGCCAACACAGTTCACCTCGCCCCCCGACAGAAGAGGAGAGAGGGCTCAATCTGCTCCTCCTCCTCCCGTCCCTACCCCTCTGTGTCTACCCATCTACACTCCAATCCCCGGCATGCTGTGCCTCAAAAAAGGCATGTGCGGGCAGGAAGTTTGAAGCCAAGCAGCCGTCGGATACATTGTGAATGAAAGGTGCTGATGTCTGAGCCTCCATTCTTGGGCTCACCATCCTGTCTGTGGCTGAATTCTCCCCCCTCCCTCCCTTCTCTCTCTTGCCTCCAAGCGACTAAGTGCACTATGGTAAGAGGGGGACTCAGATGTAAGGGGTGCTCTGTGGACTGATGTAAGAAGGGCTTTGGGGACCCTGATTTAATTGGGAATGCTGGGAGCTCTCCCCCTTTGAACTGGAGTCCACACAGTGCTCTGCTAAAGTGTTCGTGTTTGGCTTCAAGAAAAAGTGGCAATCCTACTGGTCATGGCAGAAGGGAGTTGGATGTAGGGAGAACTGTCAGTGTAGCTGGAAATGCTCGGGGTATCAGCACAACTCAGTCCACAATGCCTACTGTACCTAATGATCCAGGGGTCTAGTGCAGGTACAGAAAGTAACTAGCTGACCTTTTGTGCAGAGAAAACTCTCCTAAGCAGGCTGGAGGCAGTGGGAGACGAGAAAGCTGAGCAGCCGATCACATACTACTACTTGAAAGAACAAAGCCACAGGCTGGGTACCTGCATGCACAAGGGCTCAAAGGTCCGTTCCAGGAGTTGGATGACAAGAAGGCAGTGGGCCCTTGCTGGCTATGCCCTGGAGTCTGGATGCAGGGAGAGCTAACAGAGAAGGGCTGGAGGTGCTGGGTGAGAAAAGCAAAAACTCAGTGATGACAACACAGGGTCTAAATTGGGGTATGTAATTAAGGTGTGTATTTCATGAAAACAAGTTTTATTTAAATATATCACTGGCATGTTGATGAAAGGGGAAGGATTAACCAAGGAAGTATGGCATCTTCTTAGTTTTTTTTTTTGTTTAGTCTGCTAGGTTAAAACGAAAGAGAAAAACTTCCCGCATGTACCTAATTTAAGTATACCTAAGCTGGGAAAGGGTATATGTATATTTGACAGGTTGAATCAGATTAGTTGGTATGCACTGTGGACACATTCAGACACATGCATACTTGAGCCCCAGTTGTAGTAGGTCTATCACACATGCTAAGAAGGGGGCCCCTTTTGTGGATTTAACATTAGTTTGTAGCTTAGCTACATTTGTGCTATCTTTAAACATCATGGAACCTTCACTGTTACAATGGCATTAAAAGACATTGCAGTGGTTTATTCTGAGGTGCTTGACGTGAGCAACTAGTGGGCTTTTCTATTTCTGTTGATAAGTTTGGATGTGTACTGTATATAGATTAGTAAGTAGCTGAATATCTCAGCTTATAGGTCATCTATGTAGACATGTGATTGAGACGTCAAATGCAATCTTGGCTCATGTGTTATACTAAACAGTCATCAGTAAAGGTTGTCTGATCATGGCTGTTAAAAATAATGATGGCCATGTGAATTAGTGTTAGTGCTTTATTAATAGGCATTATATAGAATTATATGTATATCTATAAAATAAGTTTTCTTTACAAAATAAAATTATTACCATATGTTTAAAATCACTATACCAATTCAAGTCCTGTTCAAGTTTCCAAACAAATTGCTGTCTGTGCAGCCTATAGTGATTCATCTATACACCACATCAATATGGGAGAATATGATTGGTTGTCTGTCAGATTTGTGTATCTGTACCTGCCCACAGCAACAAAAGGAATAAATGGCCTTGTGCAGCAACTGACTTTTGCATTACTATGTTTAAAGTATACCAGGTATAGGCTAAGCATCATAAACTGTCAGCTAACTAAAAAACCTTTCTGCATAATCTGTTTTTTGTCTGAACACCCCAGGAGCCTTGAAACTAGGAAGCTTTATTAGTATGGTGACTTCTGTTTTATTGTATAGTGAAGATGTCATCCTGAACAGCCAATACCAAGTCATGAGAGTTAACAGCGACAAATATTTGGACCGGGACTTTTTAAAAAGAATGGATTATACATGCAGACTCCTGTAATGAAATACTAAAATGCCCAGGTTAAAGTTTATGATGGAAAATTTCAGGAAAAGTTTTCTTTAACCACCCCATGCCCCCACTTCTGTTGCACACCATCTTAATGTTTCTGCTAGAACAGTGCCTGTTGACCTAATAGGCCTTCCTATATTAAAGTGGAAGTAAAGTCCACTTTTTTAGCTTGTACCTACAGGTAAGCCTATAATAAGGTGAATATCTCCTAAACTTGCTGTACCTTTTTAGAGCTTCGTGCCAGGGCTCCTGCATGCATGAGCAGGACTGACATCATTGTGGCCCAGGCCATTCAGCCATCACAAACCCTGAAGGAAGGTGGAAGCACCAGAGAGCCGTGACAGTGCTTCGCTGGAGGGCTCCGTGTGCAGGTAAGTCTGTCATATCGTTCTAGTATGTGGTGCATACTAGTACATTATGGCATAATTGGGGGCCCAATTTTTTATTTTTTGGGGGAGCGGATTATCACCAAAGTACAACTAAAGGCTTTTAGTTTTAAACAAGTCCTAAATCTGGTTACTCTAGGATGCAAATCTCATGAAGTAAACCAAAAACTTTCTTTACCCTCCCTGACTGAGTAAAATCCTCCTTCCCCCGTGTCTCACACGCCTCCCCTTCCAAATGCTGCAGCTCGCAGTGGGGATGTTTCAACACAGTCAGTGCTGTCAGTCTAGAACGTAGTGGGCAGGACTAGGTGTGGCTAGTTGCTGATTGATAAGCTACAGGCTTGTGAATCTGCAGTGATAATGCTGATAATACCCACACTACCCACAAAATGTTTCAAACCTACTGTAGGGCAAACAGGTACAGTCTACATGAGTGGCAACTCTGCCATGAAGTCAGGATCAGTGTAGCATTGCTGTCACACCATCACAGAAAGCTGCATTAGATCATCTTCAATAGCAAGATCAACAGGTTTTTGAAGGACTTTGCAGGGGGAATACAGGGAAAAAAACCTGACAGGGGTTATAACCCTCGCTTACTCTATCCAAAAAAGGTTTTAAAAATGTTGCCTTACTGACACTTTAAGGATATTGTTTGATATGGTTTTTAGGCTCTGTTCACACTTGAGTCGCACAGAATCGTATGACAATTGAAATCACATTGTTTTCAAAGCTGACCATTCAATCAATTCAACTCAGCATGGCACAATTTTGGAAAAGCTTCCTGTATTACTTTGGTGCGATTCCAGCACAAGTTTGGTCCCATAAAATATGCAAACTACATTCAAGTTGCACTACATGATCGCACTGAAAATCTTATGGAAATCAGATTGCAGCAGTGTAATCCTAGCCTAAGGCTGGTTATCCATTATATAATCTTGTATAACTTTCCTTTAGATTTACCAAAACCATATAATTATGAGGTCAAACCTAAACACTTTCAATGCAATCAGGCAGGCTCTTGTACTACATGGTTGAAGGTACTGTAAATCTAAAGGAAATTGAACAAGAAAATTGTATAATGTATGGTCAGCCTAAATCTTATAATGTTGTGTCTTATTAGAAAAGTTTTGCTTTTTATTTTTTTACAACTTTCTTGTGCTGTGTCCTACAAGTCACATTAATCCATTATTCATTTAAATTTTTTTCAGAAATATTAGCCGCCAAGACCTGTATCCACTGCATGAAATAATGTCTGCATTCCCACGGTAAACCATTTCTATATATATTTTTTTTTCTTTTTTTTTTTTTTGTTTTAAGAAAATCTGAACATTTTTCTGTAGTTAGACAAGAGTGGATATGATCCATTCCCATTTTAAGAGGATTCCCACAAATCCACTAATATATATATATCTATATATAGATATATATATATAACATAATTTCACCAGTGCTGAATGTGCCTGGGTTTCTACAATAACTAGAATAGCTACAATATAATTATTCAGGATTTCTATAGAATAAATAGTTTGCGCAGCACTTTACAAATTTGATACAATTTAGCATGTCATAAAATCGACTACTTTCAAGACTAAATGCATTTGCAGATTACAAGAGGGTGATCTTGTATGATGGGGGTCATAATTAGAAGCATTTATTGCCAAAGGTGAATACTAATGACACATTTTAAGCATCTCCCTGTATCTTTGGCACTTTTCCTCGTTAAATAATTTTTATTTTTATAGATTGCAATGAATTACAATAAATCAGTATTGTAAGAAAACAAGTATTACAAGATAAAGTCAAAACATACATTAAAACTTCTTCTATAAATAAGAATGAATAAAATAAAGGTATGATTGTATTATATTATGATATATTATATAATAAATAATGCATTGTGTTAGAATATTCGCATTGAAGAATAAAATAGAATGTACAAAATAGAAATTCGATTACAAGTGTAAGAACATTAGTCAGGTATTATTATAAATGTGATCGAACAATAAGACTAAAATCATAAAATACGTGAACCAAGTCTCTGATTTGTTGTGCTTATTGAAGCAGCGCTGAGTGTCCGATATTATAAAACACTATATATAAAGCAAATGCTGAAGAGACAGAAAAGTTCAAAATAAAGATGTGGTCTGTGGGTATGAAGATATGCGTAGAAATCCTTCCACCAATTGATCACCGCGTGTGGGGGTCACCCCCCGTGAGATTGCACTCACCACAATATCAGTAATCACAAGCCTTTGAATAATGGTCTTTGAAACTTTCCGTCTCCTTAGTTCAACCACCAGGTGGTGCAAGACCCTCTCGGTAAGTATAACATGGGGAGAAAATGAAATGCCATATAGCGTAATATTGCTAAAGGATGTTTATTGAATCAAACACAAACAAACTCCCCCCTTTTTAAAATATGCGTACCAGATACAATAGGTTAATAAAGCATTGAAAAGTGCACTGTGCCTGTGTTATTAGTCCCCCGGGAGGTGTTCCGGAATGCGCGCTGTGTACAGCTAGTCCTATTCGCTTCCTGGTTACCTTCCGTGGAGCGCACACGTCACTTCCGGTAAATTACGACTCTGACGCGTTTCGTCACTTCCGGACGTCATCTGAGGGCATAATCTACCAATCGTGAGGCCGGCTTTAAATAACAATGATGGCTTTAAACAGCGAATGAGGGAGGCGGATTTGCCAGCCCCTCCCACTTAATTATCGATACTCCCCGAGCTGGCAGCAAAGGAAGACTTTAGCTTATAATGCGCTAACACTGTTTTAAAACCGATCCTGCCGACATCGCTAGGAAGATTGTGACTCATATGTCTTACTTAAGATTATCTCTCATGAGCTTTTAACTTTACATACTTATATCATATGCAGCACTTCTATACATTATCTACGCATGAATGAGGTACAATGAGAAATATAAAAAAATAATAAGTATCTCAGACATATGTATATCCTTAATGGTGAGAAAGAAATACAATAAATTAAAATAAAATACACTAATAAAAGCCGCATCCTCCCTTGTATTTACCCAATACAATTACAATCTATTATAAATACCTAATGTTAGAGAGGGGTAGTGATAACATAATAATATAAAGCAATATAAAACAATAATGGATTATAAACTACAATCAGTGCCAAGGTCCGTCTTTGTGGCTTGGTATTTCCTGGGATAGTAGGTGAGCAAATTTTCTGCCCCTATTTGTACTATAAGAAGGGGTAAGGAAATGGAAGGGTTAGTAGTAGAAAGGGGATGAAGAAACGCCTTCCATGTAATATTTTGTGGTATAGTATAAAATCTGTATCAAAGAGTACAGTATTTAACTTATATTGTGTTTATCAATGATTTATTTGTGCTTGGTGGGAGATAATGATCTATCCATGGTTTCCAAATGGATTCAAATTTGGGGATTTTGTCTAGATATCGTTGGCACTTTTCATTGCTGCTCTTGTTTTGATGGGTATAAAGTGAAATCGGAAAGTATTCACAGCGCTTCACTTTTTCCAGATTTTGATTTTGTTATGTTACAGCCTTATTCCAAAATGGATTAAATTCATTATTTTCTTAAAAATTCTACAAACATTTTTTTATTTTTTAATAAATTTGCAAATATTTCAAACAAACTTCTTTCACTGTGTCATTATATGGGGTATTGTTTGCAGAATTTTGAGGAAAATAATTAAATGAATCCATTTTGGAATAAGGCTGTCACATAACAAAATGTGGAAAAAGTTTACTTTATGAATGCACTGTAGATAGCCAGTAGTATTATAACTGAGCAATTTCACTGCACTAAATGTTAATATGCACATTTTATACATCTTTATCCTTAGTGGGGCTTTTTTGTAATAATAAGTATATGCAGCAATGTTGCTCCTGTTTTAGAATCCAGTGCAGGTGCTATCGGGGTAGCATAAAAAGGGAGTAAGATTTCTTAATTTTGTCTTCTCTAAATCGGTAAGTATCGATCGCTGCCTCCCTTGAGTTTATACTCTTTTTAAATATATCTGCAAACATTTTCATTTCAACACTGGTCAACACAGCTTGTACACCTCGGATGCAGTGATAGCGACCAGCTTTGCCTTTGCTATTACCAGAGAAAATATTCCTGGGAACTGAAGTCCTAGCATCGGCATGGGAATAGAGATGTATGCTTGTATAGAGAAGAAATGTCAACCTAGGAACAGACAAAGAACAAATCTGGTCCTTGGGGTGGGCAGGATGACCAGTACTCTTAGCTGTTAACTGCCAACAGTTGCATTGTTTATCCCCTTGACACTTGTGGTAGTGTGGGTGCGATGTGAGTGCAACTTGTAGGGCCTGGGAACTAAGATCCTAAAATTCTAATTCTAATTATTTTTGGAAAAGATTTATTATTTCCTAAACTTTCAACGTTCTATTAGGAATTTTGTTTAACAAGAAAAAGCACAGCTGGGGGTACACATAATATAGGGTTGGGATTTCTGCAATAGATTTGCAAACCTTAACCTCCAGACTTTTCTCTAAAATTTTGTTCTGAATTGCATCCAGTTTTGTGTGCCCTGCTTGTTCAGATTTTTAAAAAAAAAATCTGTAAGCAATTTGTGCAGAATATTCCTATCGGCTGTGATCACATCCTATTGTAACCCATCACACCTCATTCTGGTTTACAAGATGTGGCCTTATGATTTCCCAACATGCTGCTCCACCTTTACATCTTACAGTTGTTTTGTCAGCCAGTAATAGTTGTGTTAACCACTTCAGCCCCGGAAGGTTTTACCCTCTTAATAACCAGGCCATTTTTTTGCGATAAGGCATTGTGTTACTTTAAAGAAAAGTGGTGTGTGATACTGCGCCACAGAGTATACAAACCAGGAGACCAGGTGTAATAATTGATGATCAAAAGAGAAATGAATTGCTGCCCCTTCATAATACTGCCACCTAGATGGAGTATGGGAATGTTAATTTATAACTTATGGCGCCACACCTACACCTTTTATAAATTAACATTGTGTTACTTTAATTGACAATTGCGCTGTCTTGCGACGCTTTTACCAAAATAAAATTGTCCTTTTTTTCCCACAAATAGAGCTTTCTATTGGTGGTATTTGATCAGAGTTGCTTTGACTGGGGGAAGACAGAGATCAGTGTTCCTGCTTGGCAGGAACAAAAGATCTCCATCTTCTCCCCTGTCAGAACGGCGATCTGCCTTGTTTACATAGGCAGATCGCCGTTCTGCCTCTCCTGGGAACGATCGCCGGTGGCCAGCGAACATCGGGTCCACCCAACCCACTGATTGGCATCTCCTATGTCCAATCAGTGTGTGATTGTGCCTCCGGCAGCGTGTGCGCCCCCCCCAGTGGCTAGTGCACGAAATCACATACAGGTATGTGATTTCGCACAACAGAGCTGACCTGCTGCAATAAATATGCGGCAGGCGGTCGGCAAGTGGTTAAGGAATAGTCTAAATCTATTTTTCAACTTGGGTGCAGGTTTACATTTTACAGCTTAACGTGGTTGAAAAGGCTCAAGGATTTTTACCTTCATGCATTGCTCTGTGTAAAACCACTGCACAGAGCAGGTATGTATGACATGTTTGTTTTTTACTTCTTTCTTTCAAAAAGCTGAACCTTTTTAGTTTTGGATAGACTGGAGAGGGATTAGAACGTTTGTCTGTTGTTGCTGTGCCCAAGGAATTTTCTTTATTTGCAGGGATTTCCTCTCAATTCTGGTTTGGCTATGAGACAGGAAGTGAAGGGAAATTTCCACAATAGAACACAGATGGCCAAAACAAATCTGATAGGTGTTATAACCTTCCCTAGCTCTATCTAAAAAGGATAAAACATGTTGCTTATAGTTCTACTTTTTTTTTAAAATCTTTTTTATACAATTTTTAATAGGTACACAAAACATAGTGCAAATTTGCCCAGGCAGGGGCAGGGCCCCACACATTAATAAAAAAACAAAGAAAAACCCCAGCAAGGAATATGAGGGCAATAAAGGGATATTAAGGCTCGAACCGCATGTAGAGGAGTAAAGCATAAGTACAAATCGTTGCAACCCTATGTATGTAGGGCACTGTGGTAACTCCTGAGTTTCCAATGTACATCATCCGCTACCATTGCAGCCGTGGAGGTATCCTCCAGCCAGCAAGACCAAATTTTCTGGGATTTACAGGGACGCCCCCTATTAGTATACGTTGCACGGTAAAGGGGAATGTAAGTGTTATTTAACCTCATCCAGAAGGATGTGGGAGGGGAGGTTTGCTTCCAGCACATTGTTATTGCCTTATGGTTGCCTTGTAGTAGACTAACAAGAGTCCTCTTGGCCACCATCACAGCCAACGATTCCACTCAGCCAAGCAGACAATACCATGGTTCAAGAGGTATAGTTGTCTCTGTCGTGTGACTATTCACTTGCAGTATATCTAGCCAATATTTTCGAAAGTGAAAGTCCAATGTAGCCCACACACGATCAGAATATCCGATGAAATTATTCCATCGGACCTTTTCTGCCGGAAAGTCCGGTCGTGTGTATGTGGCATAAGACATTCATTTCTCTCGTTCATTTGGGAATCCGAACCACCCAGGTACAAATACACTACTCTTACCAGGCCGGTTGACAGAGAGGGCCTGGCCATGCTAAAGTGCTTTACGTACTTTCTAGCAACACAACTAGTAACAACCTATAGCCTGACAGGTCCAAAAGATGTGAAAAAAAAAAACACCTGCTTGGTGTGGGCAGCTCCAGCATGTTGGGGGGAGTGAGGCAACCATCAGTCTGTGTGGGGTGTAATAGGCTCTATGTAAAATACCTTTTTTTTGTAATTTTGTCTCGGGCTGAAACTAAATGAGAGAAGGAAAAATCCCAAATCTCCATCCAGTCATCATCCAGTTCAGTAATATCCACAGTCCATTTCTGGCGCAGAGAGGATAGCTCAGGACTGGCCGCCACTAACAGGTAACCGTATAACTCAGAGGTGGGTTTTTCAGACCTGGTGCACGGAAGACAGCCTCAAACTCAGAGTACGAAAGAGATATTTGTTGACCCAAAAATTGGCAAATGAAGGCATGCGAAATCTGCAGTAATAATGAGGTGGGAAATTGAATTTAGAGTTTGAAAAGGGAGCTAGCCAGAGTTTCCTGTAATATGCTCAAGTGTCTTAACCTTGTATTTGGCCCAGGCTTGGGGGTCAGGGAAAGAATTTAAGTGCGGAAGAGTGGGATTCTACCATAGAGGAGTATGGGGAGATAGGGAGGTGGGTACGCACTTTACAAGCCCAAAGTGTGGTACGCATGGAAGGGGTAAGACCATGAGGGGGCTTCCAGGGATGTAACAATTGCTATTTCCAACACAACAGAGGAATTTGTAAGATCAGGCTGCAGTCACCAGTAGGTTGTTACTAGTTGTGTTGCTAGAAAGTACGTAAAGCACTCTAGCATGGCCAGGCCCCCTCTGTCAACCGGCCTGGTAAGAGTAGTGTATTTGTACCTGGGTGGTTCGGATTCCCAAATGAACGAGAGAAATTAATGTCTTATGCCGCGTACACACGACCGGACTTTCCGGCAGGAAAGGTCCGATGGAATAATTTCATCGGATATTCTGATCGTGTGTGGGCTACATTGGGCTTTCACTTTCGAAAATTCTGACAGACCTAGAAATAGAACATGTTTTAAATCTTTCTGACGGAGTCAATTCCTATCGGGAAAACCGTTCGTCTGTATGCTATTCCGACAGACCAAAAACTACACAAGGGCAGCTATTGGCTACTGGCTATTTAACTTCTTTTTTCTAGTCCCGTCGTACGTGTTGTACATCACAGCGTTCTAAGCGATCGGACTTTGGTGTGATCGTGTATACGCAAGTCCGTTCCAGCGGAACTCCGTCAGAAAAACCGCCAGAGTTTATTCTGACGGAAAAACCGGTCATGTGTACGCGGCATTAGCTTGATAAAAAAAAAATATGTGGGAGCCATTGTGGGAGTTCCTAAAGAGGTACGTAAATTTTGGGAGGATTTTCACTATTTAAAGGTTTATACAACCAATCAAAGAAAGTGGGTGGTTGCCCCATGTCTTCAATTAAGGTTTTATGTCTGTCAATACCAGGTCTAGGTTTAGTGCCATATAACCATTACTCTGCCTAGAAATCACTAGACTTAAATAAGTAAATTTGTCTACCCATTGGAGTGGGAGAGTGGCAGCTGAGGAGGCCCCCTCTTCTACCTGGAACAGTAGTGAGTTGTGCCAGTTGACACACAGACTCGTGAAAGTGGAGTAGGTACTCAGGACCTGGAGAGCACCCTGCAGGGAGGGACCGGCATCCATTGAGGAATAGTAAGAGATCATCGGCGTAAAGCACCACTCTCTCCTCCAGCCAACCCACCAGCAGGCCACAAACCTCAGGAGAGATTCTGAGGGCTTCTGCTATGGGTTCCATCACAAGAGCCAAAATGGCTGGGGAGAGGGGGCAGCCCTGCCTGGTACCTCTCTGCAGCTAGAAGGGAGCCGAGACAAGACTATTCATCTGAATGCTAGCTAGGGGACCTGTGTACAGTGTTTAGATCCACGCTATAAATCGTAGTGGAAAGCCCATCCTCCTCATCACCTCTGATATGTGTGTCCACTCCACTGTATTGAAGGCTTTTTTCGACATCTAATGTGGCAATAGTTCTAGAGCCTTGATTTAAGTGAGGGGCATGTATGTTGGAAAACCACTCTATACAACTTCAGCTCCCCACCCCCCTGTTTCTGGAAGCTCGGACAAGCCGTATAAATTTGGTACTTTGGCTGTGGAGAAGAGAAGACTTCAGATAAACAGGTACAATGTATGTAGGAGGATTCGTTTTATCTCATTGTATCATCTGAGGTCAGTCAATTCACTAAATATATGTAAGGGTTTACAACCACTTTAAGGCATCCCTCAAACCTGTTATTTGAAAGATTTGTGTATTTTATATGTCACTCTCTTGAAGTTGCATGAACCATGACTTCACTGTCATTTTATTTTTTGGCATTGGTACAGGCTCCCTATGGTAGTGTCCAGTTTCTTCCGCCTCTTCTTCTTTTTTTTTTTTTTTTTCTACAATAGCTTGCCTATTACCCTTGAAATATGGACAGCGGCCTAAAATAAAATTTCACATCTTCAAACAGGAATGAAAATGTACTTGAAAAAGAACTAATACAGTCACCACATCTAAGAACTGGTAAATTACAAGATATTATTTTTTTAGCTATACATTAACTGAAATCTCAACAATGGTACACAGGTGGCATACCTAATGAAAATGGGGGGGGGGGGGGCAAACAATCCAAATCCACCTGCTGCCACCCCCCTTCTCTAATGGTGTGCTAACCCCACCCCCTTGGAATCCATGGTCTGGCATCTCTGTATGTAGATCAGGGGGCCGAATGAATGGATGTGGGGGCAACGCCCATGTGCCCCTAGTGGACGGGCTGCCACTGCTTCTTTATCTAAACTGGAAAAAAATGCCTTCTATACAGTTAGATTTTTCTCAATAAAGAAAGTCGCATCATCTCATTGGCTGAATTGAAAAGTGTCTGGACAGATTTACAAATACTTTGGCAAATACAGCAGATCACATGTATTTAAACTTCTTATTTAACTGTATGTTTATACAATTTCACTTTATTTGATTTTACTTTTTATTTCTAAATTTCAATTACTTAAAATGTTTTGGCTAGAGTTGGCCCTTAACTAATACTTACACAAGAAAGCATATATTTATTTTTAAATATAACGGAAAAAGTCTTCAGGAAGTCCAATATTCTTATGTGTTGCTTTTGAATTATAGCTAATTTTTAGTGCAAAGAATGGAAAACAAACACTGTATAATACATATTTTGCCTGATAATTAATTGTGATCACATTGTAATCAGCTGTGCTTCACGGCTTCAGCAAAAACTAAACAGCATGTTGAATTCAGTGGGCGTTACCGGCACCAATCTCCATCTTTTTTGCCCATCATATTGCTTTGGAGAGGCTAATGGGATAAAATGATTTCCCTCCCTCCCCCCTCTTTCCTTCTCCCCCACACCCTCCCTCTTTATGTAATACCTAGTTCTGTCTGCTGCCCCCCCCCCTCCCCGGGCACGGAGGTCTGGCCCAGACGAACCGGGAGGTGATCGGGGGTCGGTTGGGGAGAGGGGAGTGAGAAGATATCATAGGTCCATTCCTTACTAAAGAAATATCTGATACATGTTGATAATTTTGAAGGAATTGTGCCCCCCCACCTCCCCTTCCCTCCCTATGATGTTTGAATGTACCCCCCCCCCCCTTCCCTCCCTAATTCCCCCCCCCCCCTATTGTGTGTAAGTAATGTATTGTAATGTTTGGTTCAAGCCCAGTTTGGGCGTGCTGGAAAAAATGTAATAAAACTATATTTGAAAAAAAAAAAAAAAAAAAAGATTATGGGGGTTAAGCACAGAAAATAGCTGACTTTTTTTTTTTTTGTCTAAATTATTTGCAATCTGTTTCTCCTAGTGAATGCAGCTCCAGTGTAAATGAACAGGAGTGTACAGAGAAGGCTGAATGCTTTTCCTGAATGTATGGAACCAATTTACTGGTTTCCGTACCAAGCACATCATGTCTGTATTGGACGGGAGCCGTAATGTTTGCAGAACAAAACCTTATGTGGAGGCAGAGTGCTTAATGTGTTTCTCTTCTGAGATGGAGATTACAATCCACATCTGAAGGCCTGACTTTCTCACATGTTCATGTCACCTCTGTGGATCATGGACAGAACTTCGCACCCCACTGGGCGGATGTCTGATTGTACACACTGCTCCATGATTACTCCTTCCTTTCTGCCATAATTATACCTTGGAGTGCTTGACATTTGTGGTGGCTGTTTCACAAATTGTACTTGATGCAATTATCAGGGAGCAAGTATTATAATTTCAACTCTTGGCAAATATAAATACTTTTATTCAATATAAATGTTATGTTAAAAGTGATAAAACTGATTTTTAACTGTGTTTCTAAAACTGTAATATTGGTCTATAAGCAGATATATATTCCAATATAAAAGACCATTTTTGTACGTTTTTACACTTATTAAAAAATCCTTTAAAACTGTATTAAACCCAAAATCAAAAATGTGATATATTGCAGCTTTCCAATTATTAGATGTGGTGGCTGCATTAGTTTGCTTATATACCAGTGGTCTTCAAACTGAGGCCCCTTTGCTGGCCTTTATCTGGCCCTTTGGGCACTGTTCCTCTCACTGATGGGAGACACTATTCCTCCCACTGACACCATTGATTGGGCATTATTCTTCCCATTGATACCAATGATGGGGCACTATTCCTCCCATTGACACCATCGATTGGGCATTATTACTCCCATTGACACCAATGATGGGGTACTATTTCTCTGTTTGGCACCAACGATGGGTGACTATTCTTCCCACTGACCTGAATGTCCAGCCCCACTAAAGTCTGAAGGACCCTTTGTGTAGAAAGTGTGGAGACCCCAGGGATATACTAACAAAATGAAGCTGAACTCCAGCTAACGCTTTATACGCAATTACAACAACGTTTTTTTTTTTTACCTTTTTGGGATAAAGTTTTTAAAGAAAAGCTGATCATTGTAAGCACCTCTGCCAGAGTTAAATGGTTTGTCTCAACACTGTAACTGCTACATCTGCAGGAGAGCTTGTTCTTTTGAGAAATAACAGACTTTCTGGCAGGATCACCAGGTAAAAATAATAGGAAAGTAAGCTTAAAAAAACAAAAAAAAGAAAACAAATGCAGGCAGCACATATAGGAACTGGTAAGCTGCAATATAATAAAGGTTTTCTTTTGGGTTTAACGCTGCTTTCTGGAATTTTTAAATTGTTCCAAAATTTGTTTTGTAAAGACCCTTGAAATAGACTCTCAGCAGCATTCAGCCTTAGGTCTCATTCCCACGAGACGGATCCGCTCAGCTCTGTCCGCCAGCTCAGCAGGAGATCTCTCCGTTGAGCCGGCGGATGCCAGGTCCGTCTCTGTTCACTGAGCGGGGAGGGGCCTGTCAGAGCGCCGCCGATTCCTATGGAGGGATCGGACGAAAACGGACATTCTGTCATCAGATCTCATCCGATCTGCCAGGACGAATGTGAACGTATCGCCATACGTCTGATTTTAGCGGATCGGATGTCAGCAGACATGGTAACTGCTGACATCCATCGCTCCATAGACCTGCATGGAGCGTCCGTTCAGGTCCGCCTGAACAGCCCGTTCGTGTGAAAGAAGCCTTAGAAAGGGAATATACTGTATATGCCAGTTAGACTCTTTATTGCATGCGGTGTTGATAACATAGAGGTTGCAGATAGGAGGAAAAAGCAGAGATGACCTCTTCCACTATTAAATCACCGGCTGGAGCAGGTCTATGATCAAGCTATATGTCTCCTAACTGTAGTAGGGAAAAGTGAGGTCAGGAACCTGTTTGACCTGTCCAGTGGGAGTAACTTACTCTCATGACTGACTGCAAAGAATTGAACATCATGTGATGGATGGAACAGTTTATAATAAGCATGCACATGGTATAGGTCGAAGTTCTTCATAGTACATTTTCTTTCATACATCCTATCCACCATTTGTTTTGGTACCTTGTTGGCCCCTTTACTTTATTTCTATTGAGAAATTACTATATATTGTCATACTGAGTTGTGAATGGTGTTTGTTTTTTTCTTCCTTGGCTGTGTCATTGGACTACAGTGGATTTCCTCTGGGACAGCAAACCTCTACTGCAGATTAACCTTTCATGTGGTTTACTTTGCTGTTCTCCTTGAAGGCTCCAGCCATAGCCACAATAGGCAATGCAGCTGCTTATGATTTATTGTAACATTATAATGTAGGACAAATATCTGTCGGTAAAATGAATATACTGTATGTACAGTTCAGGAAACAAATTTAACTCTGGGTAGCTATAGAACAAAATGACAATATTAATCTGGTTATGTGGTCCCTAAAAAGCCTTAAAGTGGAACTCCGGTTAAAATATCTTCCATAGGGTGGGAAAGGGTTAGAAACCTCTGGTTTCATTTCTGCCTTATAGTCTCAGCTCACTAGTGGTCCCTCACTTCTTCTTTGTCCCTCACTTCTTCTTTGTCCACCACAGCCATCCACAATACCTGGCACTTCTGGGTATGGAGGAGCATGTGACTACCTTCTTGTGACGGTGCTCAGGTCTAACAGCCAATCTTTAGGCCCAAGCTCTGTTGCATGACCAGGGGCGTAATAATACTGCTGGGTTGCTGACACCAGTTATTTAAGTGCCAGTTGTGAAAGAAGAAGGAGCAGCGAGGGATCGTTGGTAAGGTGAGTTTTGGGGGCCCCCTTTTTGCAGAGATGCTGTCACTTTGCCCTGAGAGGGGGGAGGGGGAAAGATACAGCTGTGTCTGGGACTGTCCCATATGTACAAATAAAAATGTTTGTGCGTATATTAGAGCTGCACAATTAATCGTCAAGAATCGCGATCTTGACCTAAAGTGTTTCCCGATTCTTTCTATGCAAAGAATTCTCTCTGCTCTTCTAAAGCCACAGCCCTCAAAAGAAAGGAAGGAAAAAACTGGGCAGTCTGCCAAGAATCAAAACATTCTTTATCAGTCGAACTAAGTATAAACATTGTAACAATTTGTCAATGAAATAGACTTTGTGTGCAAGTGAAAAAAGTTTACCCACTTAAACACTAAACCTTTTTTTGACATTTGTTGGTTTCAAGTTAAAATCATTTTTTTGCTAGAAAATTACTTAGAACCCCCAGACATTATGTATATATTTTTTTCAGTAGAGACCCTAGAGAATAAAATGGTGGTTGTTGCAATATTTTATGTCGCACTGTATTTGCGCAGCGGTCTTTCAAATGCAATTTTTTTGGAAAAAATTACTTTAATGAATTAAAAAAAACAATTAACCAGTAAAGTTATCCCATTTTTTTTGTATATGAAAGGTTTTACATCGTGAGAATCATGTTCTTTTTATTCTAATCAAAAAAATCGTGATTCTCATTTTGGCCAGAATCGTGCAGCTCTAGCATACATGGGCCCTATTGTTTTACCACTGCTCGGGGCTAACACGTAATATCAACAATGTATAGTCAGCGCCCTTCAATCATTTATAATCTTAGGTATTCTTCACATGTAACACTGCTGCATGCACGATTCATTCAATGCTGACATTTAAATATCAACAGTCAACAACTTTTATGCAGAATCATATTGCCAGCTTCTGCCAGCAACATTCTGTGTAATTTTTATATGCCCGTCTGAGTGAGCTCTCAAAATGGCATACAGCTCATGTGAGTAAACTGAAATCCCTTTTATCTGCTACCTGTCTATCCTGAATAGGTCCAGGGAGTGTCCCTGCAATCCTTATCTTATTGTCAGGAAGTTCCTGGGGGGGCTGTTATATTTCACTGACAACACAAAACAATCTCTGGAGTTCTGGAGAACCAAGTGGTACTTTTTATTGCTCAAGACAAGTATTTGATATTTCCAGTTATTGGACTTGTTTGACCTCAACTATTTTTGAAATAAAGCAGATTATTGTCTTTGTAAGGCTGACCAGACATATGTCATTCACCAAAGATAAAGCACTTCTAAGATCTGTGCAATCCTCAACTCCAGCTTGCAGGTGCTCATTCCTCCCACGTCCATTCCTCCCACGTCCATTCCTCCCACACACAATTCAGCAAAGTTCTGGAGCTGCACACCCTCTACCAAAGTGCAAAATTAACTTTATTGTTCAGCACAAGCACAGAAACTCCACCCAGAATGCTCCCTTTAACATGTTTCACTCCCTACTGGGGCTTAATCATGGAGCTCAATGAATAAAGTTAATGTTGCCCTTTGGGAGCAGCTACACATAGCCCTACTAATGAAAGGGCCATGTTTAAGCAGCGTATGAGATGATTGGGTCCCCTAATCCCCCTGTATTGAATTGTAATGATACTGTCTGCCCTCATGTTGTAAAGCTCTGTGCAAACTGTTGGCGCTATATAAATCCTGTATAATAATAATTGGACCATGCAGGGGTTATTAACAGGATGATGAAACCTTTTTCTATGATCCAAACTGATCATTACGGGTCCAGAGAGTAGAATTTTTGATGCTCTAAACATTGTAACCATATTTGTTGTGTATCAAATGTGTGTTTGTGTGTGTTTGTATGTGTGACAGCGCTGGGTCAGGACCTTTTCACTGTCATTTTTGCTTTTTTTATTTTTTTTATTTTTTTTATTTTTTTTCACCAGAAGGCCCGTTTTTACATTTTTACCACTCATCTCATGTATAACAAATTAATTTAGGGCTGGAGATTACACAAAACCCCACAAAGTGAATTTTAGAGTGCACAAACGCAATGAACTACCCAAATTGTCGGTAAAATATAAAAGACGAGGTTGCACCGAGTAAATAGATACCCAACATGTCAAACCTTAAATTTGTTTGCGCCTGTGAAATGGTGACAAACTTCAGTACCCTATTTTTTCTATAGTCGATGGTTCAAAAGCCCCCTATACGTCATCAGTTTAATGTAACAGAGGAGGGCTAAAATTATTGCTCTCCAGCATGCGTGGCGATCTAGTATAACGTGTATCGCAATTGTCATTTCCACGCATAGACACCCCCGACGCAATTGTTTGTATGTGCATATACATATATGGAGGGGGATTTTATGTGTTTGGTTGTAAATTTTTATTTTTTTGCAAAAAATTTTCTTAACCTTTTTTTTCATCACATTGGGGACAAAATCTCTACTATGTGATGATTTTTAGGTGGCAGGTTCTCTTTAATGATATGCAGGGCCTAAAAGAACCCTGCGTGTCTCCTCTGGGCTCCACTGAATGTTTTACAAGGCACATTGCAATATAATACATAGTTTCCCGGGAATGCTGGCCATGGAAAGTGACAGGTGACCCGGAAGGGACGTCCTACACATTGATTTCTGGGTCACAGCAAGAAAAGGAGGAGAGTGGACATGTGTCTGCTCTTCTCCCTCCCCTCCACCCGCCATGTATCCTGGGCTCTGCTTGTCCATCTGTGGGACCGAGACTTACATGGCGGACGCTGGTACCGGCGGGGTGTGGGAGCAATTGGGCTACAGCGCAGCCATTAAAAATGCTTCAACCTGACAGGCAGCAGTCACCGGATTGTGTGTGAGACCCCACACACACACACACACTGTCAGGCTTGTACGATGTATGGACTTGCCAGTGAAAGGGTTAAAGGTTTCTTACACATTAGGGTAAATTTAAGGAGTTTGTTATCTGTTCACAGGTACCAGGTAGTTCCAACGCGTTTTGCCACTCCGCATACAAGCAGCTTCTTATGGACCTCATTCTCAGCTGCATTGTTATTCCAATTCCACTTTTTGTTCCAGGTACTTTCCAATCGCACACACACCATTGCAGCCCTGAAGGGGAAGGCCCAAGATGTGTTGACTTCACAGGTATTAGGTAAACTGTTAACAACAATAAACTCCTTTAAATTTACCCTCAAGTGTGGGAAACCTTTATACCTTTTATGCCAGGATTTCAGTTTTAAATAAACCCCTATAATAAATAATATGGACTAATTACCAGAGTAAACTCTAATCCACAATCACAGTGCTACCAGTCTTGACAAAATCTGTCTTAAGGCTTGTTCTTACTGGAACCATATCATGCGGCCCCTGTTATCGGGGTGCTACACTGTTCTTTTTTTATTGTCTTCGCTTTATTGAAATGTCAGAATGGCTGAAATTTGCAATAAACTGGACACTAGTTCCTCTGTGTTACCCCACTTTGAACATTGCCTTGCTCTGTACCTTGTCTTGCTCAATAAGCTTGATGTGAAAAACTGATATATGCTTGTAACTGTTGGGGGGGGGGGGGTTGGTATTTCACCCAGCTGTCTGTAAAATTGAACTGTACTGTATATTTATCGTTAATAAATTGCTACTAGTTTATACAAATGTACTGTTATAGATGCATTTAATTACAAGTGGGGAAAAAAAGATTTTTACAAAAGTTACTTTGTAACTTAGATCATACCTTTCATAAATCATTTGACGTGACTTATACGAGAGATGTTTTCTATTCAAGGAAACAAGTGACTTACAGTAAGGAAGATGCAAATAGCGGGGGAATACAGAACTGAACGTTGGCCATCAGACAATTGGGTAATTGATCTGTTGGTGTTGAATCTGAGCAGGGCATTATTTAAGTGAACGGATGATAACATGAGGCAGCAAATTCTACAAGAGCTGCCTGGTGCACACAGATACGAAACCTGTTTTTGTGAATTTCTGCTGCGGGCAACAGCTGCTGCTGGAGTATGTGCTGCAGAAGTTACTGCAAAGAGGTTAGAGGAGAGTGGCAGCATTGAAATAAGATTGAAAAATAGAAAGAGTTACACATGGATTTATCAAAGTAAATGTTGTTAGTAGATCTGCTTTAATGATCAAGCACTTACTGACAGATAAACCACACAGAGTGTATTCCAGGGCAACTGTACCTATATTATATTTGTTTTTAAACGAATCCCTCCACCCCCTGAGCGAAGACAGCCTGGTAAAATGCTTACCTGCTCTAATGATTTTCACTTTACAGCTCTGCCCGGTATCTCACAGTATTTGCAATAAGAGTCCTGGTGCCGCACCTGTAGGGTGCATTCACACCTGCACCCTGCCCTGCCGGGGGGCGTGGCTGGATGCTGAGTGAGATGGAAGTCTGGACTCCCTGCTCTCCACGGACCTGCTGCTAAACAGCTTCACACGGGGACACAGCTACATGCAGATGGGCAGAAATCGCACCACCCGCTCGCAGAAACGGGGGATCCTGGGGACAGCCTCACCCACTGGGTCCCCCGATCTAGTCCTACTTTACGCTGCCACCTGGGGCCACCATGCGGGAAGCAGAGAATATGGCACTGCGGTGCGCCACACAGGCATCTCCCCCCCCCCCCTCTCCCCAGATTCCAGGCTCTCTGTGGATGACACCAGAGGATCCCACAGGTGACACCCTGGACAGCGGGCAACCCGTCTGCACAGTCATCAGCTTTGTCAGCCCACCGCACGGCCTGCCTCCGTCTCTCCACATGGAGCAACCGCCGCCATCTTACTGGGACACTCTCGGAGCGGCTCCATTAACCCCGTGGGTGAGTCCTTCTCCTACAAAGGGCCCAGCCCCAGACTCCATTTCCCTGTGGGGCACTCCGCCGGCATTCTGGCACTCGGGACCCCCCCCTTCCGATTCAGACCAATCGCAATCCTTGCTGCGGCCTACCTCTCCAGACCCCATCTACTTTCCCAGCTCTCCAAAGCCACAGAGGCCACTCCGCTCCCATGACCCCAGCATCACAAGCCTCATAGCAGACCATCCGCTACCATCATCTTCCCCTGGTACCTCACAGGCACCCCACCTGCTTCCTGCGCAGCCAACCCAAGAGCAGATAGAGTGATTTGAACCATGGGCCACCTCCTTACAGGCTAAGGCCCACCATCAGCCTCTGCCCCGAATACCATCCATCCTCACCAAGATTTCAAGCTCCTTATTTCTGAGGTTAGAGGCCTGCCACAGTGAGATCAAAACACAGGAAGCGGACTTTCACCATCTGGCTACTCAGATGGAGGACCTGGAAGGAGACCTCCAAACTACTAAGCTTGCCGTACACCACGTTCAGTCTCAACAGAATATCGCTTTATGCTTCGTGACATACAACGACATCTCGAGGACCTTGACAATCGCAACTGCCGCAACAATGTCAGGGTTCAAGGCCTCCCGGAATCCAATGGACCCTTAGGATCTGAGAATGGTCCTCCAGACTGTTTTTAACAACTTGCTGGAAGTCCCTTCATCCACACATATTGAAATGGATAGGGCCCACAGAGCCTTGAAACCCAAAGATCAAGCATCCAAACCTAGAGATTTAGTCTGCAGAGTGTATTCGTTCACTTTGAAAACAAAAATGTAATATTGCAATTTACCAATCCTTACATAAAGTGGCTGCATTCATTTTTTTTTTTTTTTTTTTTTTTATGTTAAGAACATTTTTTGGAAAGAAAACACATAAGATATAAACCCTGTCAATTCAAGATGACTTCTTCCATAGATACAATTATTGTAAACATGAAAGCACAGGAAGTAAGGTATTCATAGGACTACCAGGTAAAAATAAAGAACAAAAGTCAGAAAAAGTACAATCTATATCATATCTTGTTTATATTACTAGTTGCAATCATTTTTGCAAATAATAGAAATACATTGAAAGTAAAAAGAAAACAGAAGCAGGCACATTGTCTAAAGCCTGGGAAGCTGAAATATATTACACATTTCTTTATGGGCTTAGCTATGCTTTAATAAAAGGACAACTGTTTTGAAGGTACAGTTGCCTTTAAAGACACATGCTCAGAGTTTGGACAGGACAGGGAGGGAAGAAACATGGGGCATCGCTTGTCAGCATAATTCGGCTATATTGGTTCAAATGCTCGGCAACAGAACTGATGATTGCTTTACACATAATGGATGTGACATAGATCCTCAGGTGTACTTGCTTCTTGGATGAATAAAGCTGTTCATTCATTTAAATGGGCTGAAAATGCCCCAGGACTATGTTAGGCAATGCAGTGCTCCACAATGTCGAGCATTTTCACAACCATGTTTTGATGTGCTATAGCACAGGTGTGTTTTTACGCACTGTAAATATGGGTTGAAGTGTCATTCAAAATGGCATCACAATGCAATACACACCCCTGCATTGCAGTCATGCAAAGCAATAGTGTTAAGCCAACAAAGGAAACTATAAATATCTTGCCCAGCTTCTGTTTCAGCTCCTGCATCTGTCCTAGCACATCTTCCACACACCTTTTAGACCCAGATGTGCATCTGCTCTGCACCCACCATCTGACCAGCTCTGCCTTACACAGGACACATTTTTCACAGTCGGCAGCATTAAAAAACGCTCAGCTCTTGCCCCATGCAGCATATGTCAAGGCTTCCAGCCAAATCTGGCCTCTACTCCTAAACTTATGTTCTTTCATCCACACCTTCTAGTTGCCAGACCCAAGAGGAGCACCAGGACTCGGAGCTCCACTGAACTCTTCAGGGGCCCCAGGCTTTACAGGCAAAGGTGGTGGCACGTTTTGAGATGTAAAATTAATGGAAATTTTGAAGCCATGGGAAAAAAAGTAAACTTTTCTCCCTGTTTTTTTTTTTCCCAGAAATACTGGACATTTTTAAAAAATTTAAAAAAATTCAAGGTTTACAAATTAAAAGTCATTTTGTTACACTGGGAACGTGAAATGCAGTGTATATAAAAGTATTATGCATGAAATAAAAGTACAGTTTATTCAGTAAATAAACTAAACTTGCTTTTTAAAATGTTATTATTTCTTACAAATGGAATACCAAGGACTGTATATGTTAAGAACATTACAACTATACATGAGAACAGGTAACCACCCCCTTTCCCTCTTAATAATAATTTAAAAGCTTCCTACTAATATGCATTTTCAGTTATTGACAATGCTGATCCGGAAGCATATGTTGCTCTTGCAGGAGCTTGATCAATGTTTTCCTGATTTTCAGGTGTCATATTATCTATAAATAAAGGTATTGTATTTTTGGAAGGCAGTGGTTTGTAACACTTGCTTACTTGAAGATGCTGCTGGTGGAGAAACATTTTGTGATGATCCAGAAGCAGCAGAAAGAGTGTTTCTGGCATGAGAACTCTGGAGGGAAAAGCTACTTGCAGTTTCATTCTGGTTCTCATAATTTTATTGCAAATATTTTTAATGTCTTTAGGGTACCTCTGACATGCAAGGGTGTATTCTATCATTCTTGTAGAATTTGGAAAAGAATATTCATTCTCACAATATTTGCACGTTGCAGCTTTGCAGAAATCACACTGTGGAAGTGTTTTCAAACTCTAGATATTGGTTTCCCCATTTTACTGAGAGGAGGAAAAGAAAAAATGACTGAGCAGACTATGGGTAAACTTTATGCTGTGATGTTGGAGATCATTTAATAGGAATCATTTAAAGGTTATAAGAATAAACTATTTTATCAGACAAATGTACCCTCTTACCTGTCAGTTTCTGTCCTCTCATGCCTTAATTATCATCTACTCTATCGCAACAATCGCCCAACTGTAGGGGGTTCAAGATGGAGCCCATAAGCAAACTAAACTGGAGCCTTTCCCCTGCAGTGCCCCATAGTGGCACAAATGCATATTTCTCTTGTTTGGGAACTGCTTTGAGAAGTACAGTGTTACTTGAACTGTATTCCGGGATATGCTTGTCTTCAGCTGAGTTAACTTGCAATAATTTAAGACTTTACATCAAGTCTCAGAAATATTTCATTAGGATCTTCATGTTATATAGTTTGAATACCATGTCATAGATATTGTTTATCATTGTAAAAGAACATATTCCACACTTTTTTTTCAGTTTTTATGGAAAAAAACAAAAAAATGCTTTGGAAAAACAAAACAAAGAAAAAAGTGTTTTCTTTTCCAATTTTTCTGTTTTTTTTCGAGGCCTTCCCATCTCTAGGCATAACACATGGGTCACAGTTACATTGTGCTAAACAGTTTGATGTTTTCTGGAGCACCATTTCTAAACTTTTTCTAACATGGAGGAACCCTCGAAACCTCAAAATAACTTGCTGGTCTCAAGTAACTCCTGCTAATAAGTACTATCTCTACAGCTCATGATACATTACAGTGATGGCCATTGTGGAAAGAATAAGGCTGTTTACATTTGTGGTCGGCAGAAATAATTCCCCCTTATAGATATCTAAAAAGATAATTGGTGTCAGTGACCCCTTAGCTGAGAGATGGAATTTGCTTAAGGAACCTCTAGCAACCTTTGTAGGAACCCAAGGGTTCCATAGAACCCTATTTGAGAGAGTCTGTTCTGGAGCCTACAGACACAAAAAAGTATATTTACTAAAACTAGTGGACAGAGTATCTGGTGCAGCTGCACATAGTAACCAATTAGCTTCTAACTTCAGCATGTTCAATTAAGCTTTGTCAATGAGCCTAGGTTCACATTGGAGCAATTTGTCATGCGATTTGAGAGATCAAATTGCATGACAAGGCGCAGCCTATTGGAGGCAATGGCACTGTTCCAATCGGCGTGACAACGATCTTGCGGCGCCACACCGATTTGCAAAAGTAGTTCCTGCACTACTTTTGCCGATTTCAGGTGCGACTTCAATAGACATCTGTGCATGAAGCCGCATAGATGTCTATCATGTAGCAGCTGAAATCGCGCTGACCTCACTACTTTGAAATTGCACTACTTTAAGTGAAGTAGCACGATTTCAAAGTAGCATTACTGTGAACCAGGGCTTAAACCTAGAAGCTGATTGGTTACTGTGTACAGCTGCACCAGATTCTGTATGTACCACTTTAAGTAAATGCCCTCTAGAGTGATGTCAGATTGTTTCTTGCCACAGCCCTAAAACCATTCACTAGTAGTTAGAATCTCACTTTATTAGAAAGTTTTCTACATGTCTTTTACTGCTTTACTGCTTGTTGTAAAGTGTTGCTTTAGAAAGCCAATTCAAAAACCATACTCCAGGTATTCGTTTGTGAGCAATCTGCACCAAAAATAGAGCAGTGTATATAATGGTTTACAATTTAGATGGGTTATATTCTCTTAGGTTGTTCAATCAGAAAATGTCCTTCAAAGAGTTGCAGATTTTAAGGGACTAGATACTGATAAACATTACAAGGGTTGGAATGTTTAACATAGAGATAGCCGTCCCTGCCAGAGATCACACAGCAGCCTCTTATGGGACACAATCCAGTCCCCAAATGGTGAGAGCAGATAACAGACACAAACACACCATAAATACTTCTACTGCAGACAAAAGAACTAATTCCTAGTGAAAACCATGAAGGACTATTTCAGGTCTGCCTTTGTCTAATGACCTCATTCATAAAGGTAATAAGCGCATTTTATCATCTTTTTGTCAGTTCTGGATACCCTCTCACGGTGACATTTTCAGATGAGGAAAATGGGGCTATTAGCATATCTTATGTAACTATGGCTCAAAGGGACACAATAGAATGACAGCATTTTTTGTTTTCCTATATACCTAATTTAATAATGAACTTATAACTGTAATTCCCTGGCGGTTATTTTGGTAGATTGTACAAATATTTGTACCTAAAAAGTAGGGGGTTTTTTTTGCATATCCTTGGCCTCTTGTGTTCACTTTGGGGGATTTACAAATACTGTACATACATGCATTTAAAGACACGTACAGTGTGAAAATGTTTAATCAATATTGTGTATTTTATTTTTTTATTTTTATTTTTGCAATGCATTTACACTTTGCATTGCATGTTTCTGTGAAATTTGTCAATTCTATTTTTTTTTTATATTATAGCAGGCTTAATTTTTTTTTTTTTGTTAGTGACAATACAAAGACTAGCAGTCTGCATAACCTGGCTAAACCCCCGTAATCACAATAGGCACAGAAACTCTGCCATTGGTCTTATTATTCCCCCAGCTGCGGTTTGCAAACAAACCGGCAACAGATCTGTCTCTTAGCGGCAGTAACCGATTTTGGCCATGACCAGATTTGGTCAATGATGTCACCCAGCATCCCCGACAGGTTTGTAAACATAGAGCGGATGGCCAGGGATCTGTCATTTTTGGGGCAGTATTGAGGGGAAAAATATTATTGGGATGATGGTCATTTGGGTGTGGGGCAACAGGGTGGGTAGACTTTGTTATTGATGTTGAGGTAACAGAAGGACGTGACCTTGTTGTTTTTGTTGAATGCTGGAGCATGCTTAATGACATCAATTGACAATGGATTTACATCATAGTTTTTTTACATTTGTAATAAAGGACGCTATCACAATGTGCGTGTCTATAATTTTAAAAATTTGGGGAATGAATAATAAGCGGTATTTGGGGTGTCATTAGGGGTAGGGCTTCCAGATTTCAATAATCTTCCCCACAATCCCAACACCCCCTTGGGGACAAGATGTGGGGATGAGGCCCTTTATCCCTGAACATGGGAGGCTTTTCTGCCCCCCTTGCATGGTATCCTCCTAATGTTGAAAGGCATCTGGCCTGGTATGGTTCAGGTGGAGGGGCATGCTAAATGCTGTTCCTTTCCTGGCCACCCTGGCTGCATGCCTGGATAAGTGTCTAGTTTGAATTTTAAGGGTGTTTTTTTTTATCCAATATTTTTCCAAAAGCTACTTTTTAATGAATTAACTGGAACTGTTGAGCAACTTCACATGCAGCTTTAAGACATCCTCCGAAAATGTAATTAAAATGGATTTGTGTATTTTCATTGTTACCCTTTATGCCACATTGCTCATCCTTAATTAATATGACCACTGTTAAAGTAAACCTGTCATTAAAATTTACACTTCACATAAATCAGTAGGGCATATGTCAGCGTTACAAAATCACACTATTTTGGGTAAAAAGTACTTCTTCCTTGATTGGAATAAAAAGTTGCTTAGTGCACAGGACATTTGTTGCATATATTATTGTATGAAATAACAATAGTGTGCCCATATTTTTGAACAAGAAGAAGGTCATAATTCCAAGAAAAATTCCTACTGATATGAATATAAAACAGTGTGTTAAGGCTTTTTCACACCATATGCGGTGACCCGCATTTTTTAGCACCGGGTAAAGACAGGTTACCAACAGGACACATAGAAAACAATTGCTTTTGTGATGTCCAGTGATGAAAACTGCAGCACGTCTATTTGTGAACAGCACTCTGGATGGCATATGTAACAGCACAACGCACCTCACTGCTGTGTAGTGATGTGAATGAAGTGTCAATAAGTCATGCTTTAAATAAATTTAAAAAAAAAAAGAAACAAGCAGTGCAATGCACTAAAACGCACATCACACTGCTCCCTACTGGAGCACACACTGACACTAGCCTGCACAGTAAAACATTGAGTTTTCCTGTTTAGGCTAGTATGAACTTAGCCTCAAGGCCGTCTTTTAGGGCAGAGCAAAAAGGGCAGCTGCCCTGGGCCCAAAGCAGCTGCCTCATACTTGCCAGCTACCCCAGCTTAAATTCCCTTGTCCATTGAAGTTTTAGTCCTGCGCTGTGTCCCGATATAACAGTGTGAAGTTCTGTTACTAATGCTGCCCTACTCTGCCCTATTGCCGTGTACAGATGACTCGCATGCAGACCCTGTGTTTAAATGTAAATAACCTGCATTGATATGTAAGTAGCGGTGGCATTAATATGCAAATAGCCACGGATCGGCAGCATTAATATGTAAATAGTCCCAGACTGGCAGTAATCTCTAGCAACCAATCAGTGAGCAGTAATTATTACTGCTTATTACAGTTTACGCTTTACAACATTAGGGAGGACAGTACAAGTACAATACAATTCAATACAGGAGGAATCAGAGGGCCCTGCTTGTTAGAGCTTACAATCTAGGAGGGAGGGTCGAGTTATACAAAAGGGTAATAGCTGTGGGGGATGAGCTAATGGAGAAAATAGTGCAGTTGTTAGATGGAGGCAGGATAGGCTTCTCTGAAGAGGAAAGTTTTCAGGGATCGCCTAAAAGTGGATAAATTTGGAGACAGTCTGACAGATTAGGGTAGGGAATTCCAGAGGATGGGTGAGGCTCAGAAGTCCTGGAGGTGGATATGGGAGGAGGTGATGAGGGAGCTAGAGAGCAGGGGGTCCTGGGAGAGGGCGATTAGGTTGGTATTTTGAGACTAGGCTAGTGATGTAGCTGGGGGCAGAGTTGTGGATGGCTTTGTAACTTATTGTTAGTATTTTGAATTTAATTCGTTGGGCGAGTCGCAACCAATGGAGGGATTGGCAGAGAGGGGTAGCAGACACTGAGCGGTTTGCAAGGTGGATGAGTCTGGCAGCAGCATTCATGATGGACTGAAGGGGGGATAGTCTATTTAAAGGTAATCCAATGAGGAGGGAGTTGCAGTAGTCGAGGCGAGAGATAACCAGGGAGTGAATCAGGAGCTTTGTGGTTTCATTGGTTAGAAAGGGACGTCGTTTAGAGATGTTGCAGGGGTTGAGGCGGCAAGCTTTGGAAAATGATTGGATGTGGGGCGGAAAGGAGAGTTCAGAAGCCAGGATAACACCTAGTACCCTGACATGTGGGGACGGGTGGATGGTTGTGCCATTGCTCTTGACAGACAAGTCAGGGGAAGAGGCACGTGGGGGAGGAAAATATTATAAGTTCGGTTTTGGACAAGTTGAGTTTGAGGAAGTGGTGTGACATCCATACAGATATGTCGGTTGGTAAGTTAGTGATGCGTGAAGAGACTGATGGAGTGAGTTGAGGGGTGGAGAGATAGATTTGTGTGTCATCAGCGTAGAAATAATATTGAAAGCCGTGAGAGGCTATCAGCTGACCCAGGGAAGAGGTGTAGATTGAAAATAAAAGACGTCCAAGAACAGAACCTTGGGGGACCATGACAGAGAAGGGAAGAGGAGTGGAGGAAGTAGAATTGTAAGTGACACTGAAGGTGCGTTGGGATAGGTAGGATGAGAGCCACTGAAGAGCATAGTCACGGAGACCAAGGGAGTCAAGTTTTTTTTGAGGAGGAGGGGGTGGTCAACCATGTCAAAGGCAGCTGAAAGGTCCAGCAGTAGGAGTACAGAATAGTGTCCGTTGGTTTTTGCAGTTAGTAGGTCATTTGTGAGTTTTAAAAGAGCATTTTCTGTGGAGTGTTGAGGCGAAATCCAGATTGAAGGGGATCAAGAAGGTTATTCTTAATGAGGTGGTCACTCAGTTGGTTGTAAACCAGGCGTTCAAGGAGTTTAGAGGAAAAGGGGAGCAAGGAGATAGGGCGTAGGTTGTTAAGATTGGTAGGGTCCAAGGACGGCTTTTTAAGTATGGGGGTAACCAGTGCATGTTTTAGAGCATTGGGGATGATGCCAGAGGTGAGGGAAAGATTGAAGATGTGGGTTAGAGAGTGTAGATTCCAAAAAAAATTCCTACTGATCTGAATATAAAACAGTGTGGTAAGGCTTTTTCACACCATATGCGGTGACCCGCATTTTTTAGCACCAGGTAAAGGCAGGTTACCTTTGTGTAGTAATAATGTGCAGTAACCTCTAGCAACCAATCAGTGAACAGTATTGAAGTACAGTAATCTCTAGCAACCAATCAACAAGCAGAAGTCATATGCTATACCCTCTAGCAAATAATCAGTGAGCCATAATGTGTGCTGCAACCTATAGCAGCCAGTCAGTGAACAGTAATGAAACCTCTGGCAACCAATCACAATCGCCGCCTGATCTGATTCAGTAAACTGATTTTGAGTCTAGCTGCTATTTTTTGTATGTCTCACAGCAGATGGAGAGTGAAATGTTTGCCCAGGGTCCAATCAATATTAAAGACAGCTCTGCTTAGCCTAATGGTGTCCGGGAAATGGAACATAAAGTACAGCATCCAAAGTGTGGGTTGAATATATTGCTTAGGGCAACATGCACCTGTTGTACAGGTAATCTGCAGTATGTCACATACATCACAGCATACAGAGTGCAGTTCACAAGTGTATATAATGTACAGCACAGCACACAGAGCCCAGCTTTCAGCAATGTACAGCACAACATACATTGCAGGGGTCTATAATGCACAACATGTTATACAGAATACAGTAATCCTGAGTGTGTAATGTCTAGCAATGATATGCATGTTGCAGAGGTACAGAGAATGTAACATACAGCACACTGTATGTTATACTGGCTGCAGCAGTCATCTATTGTATCCCTGTCCTGCATTCTATCAAGACATTTGCTTATTTAAAAACAATGAATACATTTAGATTCTGAAATAAAAATACTTGGTATAGATTGCTTTTGCTTCCTGCATTGTAAGTGGAAGCTAACAGGTCAAAGTGCAATGTGTATGTGTTATTGTATTATTGGTAGAAGTGCCTAGAGTCCAAATCCTGACACTTTTCCTCCATTGCCATCTGCATGTAGTGGGAATCCCAGCTAGCTTTTTTTTTTTTTTTTCCTGTCTGTATTCTAATGAGGAGGCAGGGCAGGGTGATCTGGGAGGGCTGCCTCTTTGGAATCTCAGTATGGTGTGTGTCAGGCTGTTTGTCGAGTTTAAATGAACAAATGCCTCGCTGTGCCATAGAAAGGGACTACACTGTGTCGATATCCTGCTAGGGATCTTCTTACAACCTTTTGGATTTGCAAACTCCTTGTAAGAAAGAGCAACAGATGTAAGTGCTTTATCTCCTTGTTGCATGGGAAAAAGGGTAGAGTACTCTAAAACTGGTTTAGACGGTGCTATAGAAGCTGTATGGTCTTTGCATTAGCAAGTTAGAGACTTTTCATTTCTGACATGTGGTCTTCATTGTGAATGTTTGTGTTTGTGGATAATTCATGGACACAATAAAGTGCATGCAGTTGTATTATGCTGCAATGGAAAAAGTTTGCAATGGCTCTTGCAGATTGGGTTTGCTTTACTAAAATAAAGAAAGTCTTGCATTACTGTACACGTCTGTCTGATTTTTCCATCAGTGTATGACTCAGCCCTCTATTTACTTGCTGCAAATGAGTGTGTTCTGCAGGAATCGGTCTGGTTCTGCACTCCATCTGTCTGCAGTTGGTCGATTTGACAAGTTGTAGATGGCTGAAGTCATTGAGTAGTTTGCAAAGGCTAAAAAACCAGCACAAAGATTAGTACATGTAATTGTGAAACCTATTGTGTCTGTTTACATGATTATAATAGAAGACGAGAAATATTTCCTCTAAGCAGGATCTCCAGAATGCTTCTAACGTTATCTATTTGCTCAGTTTTGCAGCTGGGACTCATGTTTTCAGCCATTTGACATGTCAACCAAGCGGCAATTGCTAAACTCAGCAAATAGTCCAAATCCCCATGGTCCTCTGGAAAGTTGCCTGAAAACCTTAAAAAAAAAAAAAAAAAGTGCATTTGCATCTCTTTAGTCTAACAATGCTGTAATGCTTCAACCAATTGAAAATAAACACCTCGGATAACATAAGCCCTGCAGCAAAATGTGTACACAACTCAGATGATGGTTAATTATTAGCTGCCTGTCAGTAACGTGTGTTTGAAAAAAATTCAAAACAACCACCTTTGTTTAAAAAGCAGCATTTCACGCTTCGCAGGCCAGCGATTAGATATTGTCTTTATTGCCACCTGGCCAGTTCATTTTCCACACTTTTTTTTATATTTAGCCCTGTGTGTTACATGGCTCCCTCCAAAGATTGCCGGGCTAAAGACGGTTTTCTTAAAAAATAGTTTCGAAGCGTTCCCATAAAAAGCTGTGCCGATCTCAGAACCTTATTAGGCTGAGAGTTAGGAATGCTCCGCTGTAACCCTAGAAGATGTTTAATTGAATGACGTGTTTGTGATTGCCTCTCTACATCCGCATCTTGTGCATGAGATGCTTTGCTGCCCATATTAGTGAAAGCGTTTATATATATTTATGGTTTTATTTACTCTGAAAGATAAACTTCAGTTATGTTGCTGGGTTTTATTTTGTAACAATTAGGCTAGGACCTAGCCGCTAGGTTCACATCTAACTTCTGAGTGTCAGTGCGTTAAAGGACACGTTTTCTGCACATTAACATGCACTGCATTAGCAGCTCATTCAAAATGAATGGGCAGTCAGGCACCTTAACGGCTCAGAAATCGGACCTGTTCCTTTTTTTGACAGCGCATCACACGGCAACCTGTTAGTGCATTGCATTGTACAGCGACACATATCCATCGGCAAGGTGCATTGGGATGCCATTCAGAATCAAAGGTAGCGCAGAGTGCCGCCCACTTAGGGGCAATATTAAAAGTGAAAATGATTGTCAATGTTTGAACATTGTTTTGCCATTCTTGGTGCTCTTCTGAGTAGAATCAAATGTTTCAGGTACAGTGGAACCTTGGATTACAAGCATAATCCACTCCAGGAGAAAGCTTGTAATCCAAAGCACTCGCATATCAAAGCGAGTTTCCCCATGGAAGTCAATGGAAATGAAGATAATTCGTTCCGCATTGACTTCTATTACATGCAATACCGCATGTGGCCAGAGGTGGGGGGGTGCCGGAGAGCCTCAGAAATACTCGGGGACATCTCGGCTGAACTCAGAAAGGCTTGGAAACACTCAGGAACAGAGTATTTCCGAGCGTTTCCGGATATTTCCGAGATGGTCCAAGTATTTCCGAATGGCTCTGAACTGTTCCGAGTGTCCCCGGTGCCCCCGCACCGCCCACTAGCTTGAATTCTGCTCGTTTTGCGAGACAACACTCGCAAACCGAGTCAGAATTAAAAAAAAAAAAAAGTTGCTCGTCTTCCAAAAAGCTTGTTAACTGCGTTACTCGTAAACCAAGGTTCCACTGTGTTAGTAAACTGTTTCCTTGCATCATATATATATATATATATATATATATATATATATATATATATATATATATATATATATATATATATATATATATATATATATATATACCTTTATTATACAGGACTTCTAAAAAGGCAACAGTTTGGCCAGCACTTTACAAAATGGAGGGAGACCGTATAGTTACGATACAATTCAATACAAGAGGGATCAGAGGACCCTACTTATGAGCGCTTAGAATCTAAAAGGGAAGGTCAAGTGATACAAAAGATAATTGTTTGGGATGAACTGATGGAGAAAGTAAAGGTACATTTTATAAGGATAGGTCAACCTTTTTGAACAAGGGTGCCTTGGCAAAATGCCTACAAATTGTATACAAGCCAGTGGGTGGCTCAGGCCTGCTCTTTAGTTACACAAAACCACAGACTTTCATTGTGCACCATTACAACCTTCTAGCCGCCAGTGTCCTAACAACCAGTCACATCATTGGTTTGGTAAGGACATCAGGTGGCCCTTCCTCTTTGGCACTGGGGTCACATTAGCTGAGTGAGGGAGAGAAACTGAGGGAGAAGAGAAACCGTGGAATAGTAGTAAATACCAGTGTGCAAAGGTGTATTTGCTTTGATCGAATAAATCACCTCAAAAGTTGGGTGTCCTACATGTGTGGATGTTTCAATACATAAGACTATTCGTTTAATTTGTTTACCTTTTGGAATGAGGTGCCTCAAGATTGTGCAGAATTGTGAAGGGTGCCTTGACTGAGAAATATTGGGATATGCATCCCTGAGGAGATGGGTTTTCAGAGATCACCTAAAGATGGACAGAGTAGTGGATAGTCGTCTTGACAGATTGGGGTATGAAAAAGAGCAAAGCATAGCAGCCAATTAGAAATCATCTTTTCACTCAAACTGATAAAAATGTAATTACAGCTGGTATAGGCCGTGCACCTTGAACGCTACCCTGTTTTCCCCAAAATAAGCCCTACCCTGAAAATAAGACCTACAAGGACTTTAACTAGGGCTTATTTGGGGGGTAGGGCTTATATTGCAGCCATCACCGTCAATCACGCTAGGTCTTATTTTCGGGGAAACAGGGTATCATCCTCTGGCATCTCCTTATTACATAAGCCCAACTTCTTTTTTTTTTTAACATGTTAGCAATAATGTGAATTTTCAGTAGGTAAAATTATATTGCATTTTTGCCACTTGACTTTAACATCTTGCTTTAAATCCATCCCTGTACCAGTGAGCAACAGGATATTGTGAGGGATTTATAAGTCTCTTAAGGGCTGTACATGTTTCTTCCATGGAAGTGTTGTAATTCTATCCTGTACAGAAATCGGTCAGCATGGTGTGCTCTACTACTACTCCTGTCTTTTGGAGTTAACAGGAGGGATTTCATTTCCCTTAGAATGGAAGGCCTGTCCTTGATTCCCCAGAGAATTATGTTGTAGTGTCACGCCCTGACATCACTAGTTATATAACCCTTCAAAGAAGACTTAGACTTTTCTTCCTTGATATCTAATTAGAAAAAAGGACTCAATGAGATGGGAGGTCTTTGACCCACCAGATTTTATTCTATATGAGTTTTCCACCCGCAGTGCTTTTCTATGAAATGTATGTATATATGTATGTGCTTACATATCATGTAATGTTTGTTTGAACTTTGATTCAATAAAAAAAATGTAAGTGCAGCGATCCTCTGGACTTCTTATATTTATGTGTGTATAAATATACACTAAGCGGCTACTTTATGAGGTACATCTTGCTAGTACTGGGTTGGACCCCCTTTTGCCTTCAGATCTGCCTCAATTCTTCATGGCATAGATTCAACAAGGTGTTGGAAACATTCCTCAGAGATTTTGGTCCATATTGACATGATAGCATCACGTAGTTGCTGCATATTTGCCGGTTGCACATCCATGATGGGAATCTCCCATTCTACCACATTCCAAAGGTGCTCTAGTGGATTGAGATCTGGTGACTGGAGGCCATTGAAGTACAGTGACCTCATTGTCATGTTCAAGACTCCAGTGGTGAGATCATTTGAGCTTTGTGACATGGTGCATTATCCTGCTGGAAGTAGCCATCCGAAGATGGATACACTGAAGTCATAAAGGGATGGATATGGCCAGCAACAATACTCAAGTAGCACATGGCATTTAAAAGATGCTCAAATTTGGACCCTACCACCTGAATGTTGCAGCTGAAATTGAGACTTATCAGACCAGGCAGCATTTTTCCAATCTTCTATTGTCCAATTTTAGTGAGCCAGTGCAAATTGTAGCCTTGGTTTCCTGTTCTTAGCTGACAGGAGTGGCACCCAGTGTGGACTTCTGCTGCTGTAGACCATCTGCTTCAAGGTTCGATGTGTTCGAATTCAGAGATGGTAATCTGCATGCCTTAAGCTGGCCATACACCATACAATTTTCCTGTTCAATTTTCTTTAGATTTACCTTCAACTATGTAGTACAAGGGCCTGCCTGATTGCATCCAAATTGAAAGTGTTTAGGTTTGACCTCCTATTATATGGTTTTGGTAAATCTAAAGGAAAGTTGAACAGGAAAATTGAATAGTGTATGGCCAGCCTTAGTTGTAACGAATGGTTATTTGAGTTGCTGTTGCCTTTCTATCATCTCAAACCAGTCTGCCCATTCTCCTCCGACACCAACAAGGTATTTTGGTTCACACAACTGCCACTCACTGGATATTTTCTCTTTCTTGGTCCATTCTCTGTAAACCCTAGAGATGGTTGTGCGTGAAAATCCCAGTAGATCAGCAGTTTTTTAAATGCTCGTCTGGCACTAACAACCATGCAACATTCAAAGTCACTTAAATCTCCTTTCTTCCCCATTCTGATGCTCAGCTTGAACTTTTGCAAGTCGTCTTCACCACGTCTAGATGCCTTTATGCATTGAGTTACTGCGATTGGCTGATTAGCAGTTTGCGTTACCAAGCAATTGAACAGGTGTGTGTGTGTATATATATATGTATATATATATATATATATATATATATATATATATATATATTATGAGCAAAGGATTTTTCCAAAGTAGGTACCTAAGACTGATGTGTAAAATGGAGAGTGAAAATATTCCTGGTGGTGTTTTCTTCAAAACCACACTTCCACTTTCCTTTCTGGTAGTTTGTATGAATCGGACAGATAGAACCATCTGATTAATGAAATGGCCTTCACCCCGGTCTCTCGTCCATGTGACTTCCTCCTTGGATAACAGCACAATCTGGAGAAAAGCTGAATAAGACATGAACTATATGATGTAGTGAAGCGCTCTCTAAATATCCAGTCAGAATACATGTTCCCACATTTGTTGCTTATTATAATGTGCATGTTGCATTATATATGGATTTAAAAATGAGTAATCAGGCTTGTTGCATATTATATATATCTTTCAGGCAGATAGGTAGACTGTATTGGGTTGCTAAAGTCACCCATGGATTTGAGATGATTTCCGTGCGACTCCTAGTTTATCTTGGGGGAATTGGCAGTTGGCCATGTTGCATAATTGAATGTAATATCTATTGTATACACCAAGGGTAAGGCCAACACTAGTGGGAAGGGGGGGGGTCTGTCTTCCCTCTACTTCCCTTTACCATAGACCTTAACATGCATGCTCTAGTGATTTGAAACAATCATATAGTTACATAATTACATAGTAGGTGAGGTCGAAAAAAGATACAAGTCCATCAAGTCCAACCTATGTGTGTGATTATATGTCAGTATTACCTTGTATATATGTTCAGGTGCTTATCTAATAGTTTCTTGAAACTGTTACAAAGATTTACTTTATTGCCTTTATGGCCATCTTTAGTTCAGGAAAGCCAAGTTGCAGGCCTTGTAAGAACCTGACCTTCTTGAATTGGAATCCAGTTCTTGAATTAGAAGCAGCCTTTCAGTTTTAGGCATTTCTTTTCCTTTGTTATAATAGGGTAAGCATATAAATACAAAGAACAATGCTATAAAGCTAATAAAGTGTACTGACCGGAATACAGGAAAGTGAAATCTGGTTGGCTGCCAATAATAATCCCTGTGTAGATTATCATCATTCTTTCCATAGCCATATTGAACATGTCTGATATCATAGTGTCAGAAAAGGGGATTGCCAGTGTTTCTTAGATGTATACTATTCTTGATTTACAGTTGAACGTTAATAAACCTTTTATATATAAGCAGGCTCCCCACCTGCTGAGCTGCCCTGTCATTTTCTGTACGCCTCCCACTCTCCAGTCATGTTTATTTTGCTCATCTTAATGATCTCGTAACATCTGGCATACATAATAATAGGGAGTGAACAACATTCACATGGTGGAAATGGTGGAGCAACATATAGGACAGGTCTTTAGTGATTCTATTTCTCACAGTGGAATTTTATTGAATCTGTCATTTCCATGTTTGTGTTTCCTCACCCATCACAAGATTGTCATGTGTCTGGCTTATTTCATACAAACCACAGTAGCTGAATGAGCATAGCATGCTTAGGAACGCCTTTCAGCTGAACCAGTGTCTCTGCTAAACACTGAGAAAACAATCTGCCTAACTATTCACATTGGCATTGCCTCATAATCCCGTATCGTGTATCGGGCAGCAGTCATGGGTGTTAACCACTTTTTGTGATTTTACTATGTTTCATTTTTCTCTCTAGGTACCTGTGCATAGGCTGACCTGATGCCAGGGCATTGGTCCTGTGTTCTGTGCTTTAAGGCAGTGGTCATCAACCCTGTCCTCAGGGCCCACTAACAGGCCAGGTTTTATGTATTACCTTGGGGAGATGCAGACTAGAATACTGCAATCACTGAGCAGAAAATATCACCTGTGATATAGTTCAGTTATCTTGCAAACCTGGTCTGTTAGTGGGCCCTAAGCCCCGGTTCACACAGGGGCGGCACGACTTGCAGGTCGCCTCAGCGAGGCGACCTGCAAACTACTTCTGAGGCGACTTGCAAAACGACTTCTGCATAGAAGTCTATGCAAGTCGCCCCCAAAGTAGTACAGGAACCTTTTTCTAAGTCGGAGCGACTTGCGTCGCTCCTATTAGAACGGTTCCGTAGCACAGAACGGGAGGCGACTTGTCAGGCGACTAGGTCGCCTGACAAGTCGCCCCTATGTGAACCGGCACTGAGGGTCGGTTCACACTAGGACGACTTGGGATCCGACTTGTAAGCCCTCAAGTCGCTTTACTGTGAGATTTGTATTACAATGAATGAGAGCATCTTAATTGACACTACTGAAGTCGCTCCGACTTCAGAGCGTACTACTTGTACTACTTGGATCCGACTTCTAGGCGACCTGTACCCATAGAATTCAATGGAAGTCGCCTCCAAGTCAGATCTCCATCTATATTGAAGCGACTTTACAGTTAAAAAAATTAGTTTGCCCAGGCAAACCCCTCCCTCCCAGAGAGCTGATTATTCTGTGATTGGCCACAGCCAAAGTCGCCTGTCCTGGAGGCGACTTGAAGTCGCGTTGTAAATTGCTTAAAGTCGCGTTGAAGTCGCCTTGCAAAGTCGCGCTGAAGTCGTGTTGCCCCTGTGTGAATCGAGCCTGAGGACAGGGTTGATGACCACTGCTTTAAGGGACTGACATGCAGCCAATAAGCAAATCCAAGTGAACAAGGTTGGAAAATCTGGCCCCATCACTATTGTAGCCCTTGACATGACTGGCAGAGGCAGCATCTGCCTACGCTGCGTCTCTGTTAACCATCTTCCCCTTAGCTGCAAAGCTAAGCTTGTATGTTTTCGAAGGACTGTTTTTTTCTCTTCTTGTTTTATTGTTTTTGTGGACCTTGCATCAAAATGTTAGGGTTCATTAATCGTTTAGACCCATCCCTTCCATGATAAAAGCGCAGAAATAAACATGGCCAAAAAAAACAAAAACCTCATTAGGAGAAAACTGCCGAGCATCCTAAATCTCACATTCAGACACTCCAGCACTACCTTGAATATAGTTACCCACCTAACGATCCTAAATCTCACAAGACTGGGGTTCAGCACAGTGCCTTGAATATAGTTACTCAGCTAACGATCCTAAATCTCATAAGGCTGGGGTTCAGCACAGTGCCTTGAATATAGTTACCCAGCTAAGGATCCTAAATTTTGCAAGAGTGGGGTCCAGCACAGTGCCTTGAATATAGTTACCCAGCTAAGGATCCTAAATTTTGCAAGACTGTGGTTCAGCACAGTGCCTTGAATATATTTACCCAGCTAAGGATCCTGAATCTCTTTTCGGCGAACAATGGTCTGTTGTCAGATTTTCGTATCGTGTGTACACAAGTCCGTCACACAAAAGTCCAATGTACAAACACGCATGCTCGGAATCAATGCTCACCAAACACGACATTAGCAGAAGGTGTCCAAAGGGTGGCGCTCAAGAGCTGAAATTCCACGTAATATGTCACTACGTTCGTGTCTGTTGGCCGACAATTACCGTTTGTATGCAAGACAAGTTCCTGGCACACGGCCTTCGGACAAAAGGCTGACGCTCTGTTGGCCAACAATCCGATCGTGTGTACGAGGCTTAAGGCTGCAGACTCTCTGCAAAAAAGTAAGAAAATGAGTGACTCCACAAATGTATGGAAGATCCAGACCACAGAGCTGTGTATACACTGCTTATTATTTTTGTTTCATTTATGGATTTTCCATTAATTATGTAATTGTGTGTACAATTAACTCTAATCTGAGTCAATTTTAAAGACGTTTATTCAGTAATATAATCTTGTTAAATCTATAAATAGGACCTGCAGGGATGGGAAGCGCTGGCTCTCAGTGACAGCCGTGTGAGTCAGGACAAATGTTGATTTTTGAACGCTGCACAAAGACACTTTTGGAAATGTTTCCCCCCTTGTAAAACACAATGGAAGCTGTTCAATTTGATCCAGCATGTCATTGCCATTAATTCACCTAGGTCCAAATGACTGGGAGCCAGCCTAGTATAAAAGGACTATGAGGCAATCAACAATTGCTTTTTCTCAATGACCCGCAGATGAACTAGAGGGAGTTTGTATTCAACTAATCTATTGGGTTTTTTTTTTTTGTTTTTTTTTCATTTGTAACCGCAGTTTGGCCACTTTGCAGCTTTATATCCCGTATGTTTAGTTCTGTGCCCATGCCTGTGTACAGTGTTTTATTATTCTTTTTTTACGAGAATCTGTGACAAAGCAAAACTACTGTCAGTTGCCACTGGTCTGGAACTGATATGCAGCTTTTGACTTGAAAAGTGTAGTTTCCATCAGCGGCTTTTTATTTATTTAATACAGGTACTTTTATAGCGCTGTCCATTTATGCAGCGCTTTACATATATATTATACAGTCACATCAGTCCTGCCCTCAAGGAGCTTACAATCGAAGGTCCCTAACTCACATGCATACATATACTAAGGGCAACTTGGACAAGAGCTAATTACCCTACCGGCATGTCTTTGGAGTGTGGGAGGAAACAGGCACAGGAAGAACATGCAAACTCCAACAGGTGTTTTTTCACAGGTATTTTGTTTGTGCCAAATTCCCTTTAATGCATTCTGTCATAGCATTACCTTGGTTTTAAAGAATGGCCAATAAATATACTGCATTGTAGACAGGAGCTAACTACATTTCAGAAATGCCAAGATCAAATTCTGGGAATAATGTACTTTGCTCTGATTTGTCTTTTAACATTTTCGGGAAGGCACTTAAATACTATGTGTAAATTTAAGGGTTCCACAACTTCCTGCCCCCTTAGTGAAAGTATCACTATCGCTGCTTTTGATGAATTTTTTTAGAAAATGTATTTCTTTTTCCAGGTACCAAATGTTAAAAGCAAATGTTTTTTGAGTTGCTTTGGAAGGACATTCGTCATGTCATCAAATGTACTGATGGGAAATTTTGTACAAATGTACATATGAATGTTGGTTTGAAAATCTACTAGTGTATGGCCAGCTTAGAGCCTGGATTTATGGGGGTCACTCAAATTTCAAATACTTACTGAGCACTATCCAAATATTAGGATTTTAATACACAGATTTGCGAAGTGTTCACTTCAATGAGCTCTTGAACTAACTATAAATGTAGCATGCAAGCCTTTATACTAGATCACACATTCCTGTCCATGAATTCACCAAGCTGATACTTCTAGATGCAGTGTTATAGCTTTACAGGATAAGTTCACCTTTTATAACATTACACCCTTATTTAGGGGGTAACATGTTACTTTGGAGGAGTTCCCCTCACCCCCCCATAACATTGGGTGGGGGATCCTCTTTCCGCACCCGCTGTCACATTTTGAAAACAGCGCTGCTGGGCAGGGCTCCACCCACACAGCCACACCATCCATTCACAGAGTTTTGTGAATGAATGAACTAGAAGTCCCATTTTCTAGCTTTTAGTTCTTCATAAACTACAAATACGCTGATAAGCACCCTTGCAGTTCATTGACTCCTCCTGCACTTCGTTAACTGTCTGCCCGTATGGGAGTACAGGCAAATATTTGTAATGAGTGTCTGTAGAAGCTGTAGAACCCGCAATCTACTTATTGTAGGTGCAATGCTTTGCAGGCTGCAGTGTAAAAAAATTATAAATGAACCTTTTTTTACAGAGGGAGATCTGTAGTAAAAAGCAGTACACATTGCACACATTTCACATTGTTAGGCACACATTTAACCCCTTGATCGCCCTAGATGTTAACCCCTTCCCAGCTAATGTCATTAGTACAGTGACAGTGTAAAGTATTATCACTATGAATTAGTGCCACTAGTGATGCCGGCAGCAGTTAGTCAGTCCACCCCCCCCTCCTCCCCCCCAGTGTCAGTTAGTGTCAGATTGTTTGCCGCACTATCGTGGTCCCATTAGAAGTCGCTGATCACCGGCGTTAGTAGTATAAAAAAAAAATGTAACGTGTGTATGTATGTATGTGTGTGTATATGTGATGTGTATGTGTGTGTGTGTATATATATATATATATATATATATATATATATATATATATATATATATATATATATATATATATATATATATATATATATATATATATATATATACACACCATAGTTTGTAGCCACTATAACCAACTTTCACGCAAACCAATCAATATACACTTATTGGGATATCTTTTTTTTTTTTTTTATACCAAAGACATGTAGTAGATATTCAATTTTATTTTTATTTTTTGATTGAAAATGTTTTATAGCAGGAAGTAAAAAAATATTATTCAAAATTTTTAGTCTTTTTTTCGTTTTATATCGCAAAAAATTAAAAAACAATGGTGATCAAATACCACCAAAAGAAAGCTCTATTTATGTAAAATGATATAAATTTCATTTTGGTACAGCGTTGCATGACTGCTCAATTACAAGTTAAAATAGCGCAGTGCTAAATACTAGGGTTGTACCAATACTAGTATCGGTATCTGGACCAATGCGAGCATTTTTGTGTGAGTACTTGTACTCGCACAAATGCTCCCAATGCCTGATCCGATACCCGGGAGATGCGATGTTTCAGATTAGGTGACCCAGCGCAAACGAAAGTCAGCGTGCGGAACAACATAAGTTAAGACATCCCGACGCCCATCTTGGTACACCCTGCATTCGGCCGCAGTAAGCTAGCATCGGACATCTTGTTACACCCAGCCCATATAGTTCGGTCTGGGTGTAACAAGATGGCCGCTGCTGTTTTTATGTGGCTGAGTGCAAGGAGTACCCAGTTGAGCGCTTGGCAGGCAGCCTTTCCTCTCATGGCGTTTCAGTGCCTGCCCATTAGTGCCTGCCCATTAGTGCCAATAAATACCACCTATTGGTGCCAGCCACCTGCCAGTGCCACCTATCAGTGCCAGCCACCTGCCAGTGCCATCTATCAGCCAGTGCCCATCAGTCAGTGCTCATCAGTGCTGCTTAATCAATGCCACCTATCAGTGCCCATCAGTGCTGCATATTAGTGCCACCTAATCTGTATTTCTGTATTGTGCTTTGAAAACTGTGACATGACTTTAAAAAAAATGTATCAGTACTTGTACCCGGTCTTACAAAAGCGGTATTGGGACAACCCTCTAAATACCAAAAATTGGCTGATCCTGAAGGGGTAAAACCTTCCAGAGCTGAAGTGGTTACAGTGAACTTTAAAACATATGGCAGAGAAGCATCTAAATAGAATTGTGTTCTCTAGAAATGTAAATACTATTACAATGATTGTGTGCCTTCACTAATGGTTTGTTGTGTATAGTACACACATTGTCCTAAAAATCTTTGTGTAGACCCAATGACCCCAGGGCAGGAAATGGGATTTGTTTAGTCCTGTGGTGCATACACTGGGGCACTGATGTAATGTCCTTTGCATTTGCTTTCCCACATATTTCAAACATCCTGGAGCTTTCTTTTAAGTTGTTGTGCCTAGGGGAAAAGGGTGATATTGTTATCATTTCACACAGTGTTTGTGTAAGTGTGGAATCCCAGCTGAACACAATAACGTGAGGTGATGGCCCCTTCGCTCGCCAGTGCAAGCTCCCAAGTAGCTTTATATTGACCTAACAATGGGGAGGTGAAAGAAAGGAGTTAATTTGTCTAAAGTGTGGCATTTTATTATAGTTTCCTCTAGTGAAGTTTGGATAATTACTTAGGGGAAATCCTCTCCATGATAAAAGTGAGGAATCGCCTTGCTCCATAGGGTAGCTCTGATACAAGCGGGAAGTATACTGTTAGTTAAAAAAAAAGCTGTGGGCTTTAGTTAGAGGTACCATTGTACTGTATATCAAATAAAAATTCCCTATCACAACACAACAGTCAAATTCAAATCTGCATTGTGGCGGAACAGTTAAAGAATGAACATTTAAAGCCTATCTATGCTCAAAAATAAAATTGATACATTCATTTCCACGTTGGATTTGATCTTTAATTTGAATGAGTTCTAGTCTTCCCTGTTCCACAAAAATAAAATGAGAAAATAAACTAAAAGCTTTTGTTGTTGTTTTTGTGAATGTAAGACCCCCTTTACACTGGGGCTGGCGGGCGTTGATGGTAAAATGCCGCTAGTTTAAGTGACGCTCTACCGTCATTTTAGCGGTGCTATTCAGCCACTAGTAGGGCGCTTTTAACCCCCCATTAGCGGCTGAATAAAGGGTTAAATGTGCCTGTTTATCGCCACTGCCGAAGCGTTTTGCAGGTGCTTCGGCAGCTGTGCCCATTCATTTCAATGTATACCCTGCTCCTTCACTGCGCCAAAGATGCTGCTTGCAGGATTTTTTTAACGTCCTGCCAGCGCAGCACCCCAGGGGGGAAAGGGTCTTAGTACCCCCCCCCCCACACACACACACACACACACACACACACACATACACACACACATACTTTCTTGTTTGGAAAAAGTTTCCAGCTTAAAGTAGAACTATAGGCAAAACTTTTTTTTTTTTTTTACATTTTGGATAATGCAAGGGAGGGTTATAACCCCTGTCAGATGTTTTTCGCCATCTCTGCCCCATTGCAGATATTTCCCTTCACTTCCTGTCCAAAAGCCAAATGGGAAGTGAGCGGAAAACTCTGCAAATTAGGGCAATTCCCGGTGGACCCTCAGGTCACCAGAACCAGTATCTCCATTGGAAGATTTCCCCTCTACTACTTTTCTGGGGACAACCCAAAATGTGGGATTTTTTTTTTCTTTTTACTTTCACTTTCAATAATAATGATAAACAGGACAAATAGAGTGGGTGAATCTCCTTAATGGGGGCACAGACAGCAATAGAGACTGACAGGTGTTCTAATCCCTCTTCACTCTATTCAAAACCAAAAAAAAAAAGTTTTGTCTTTTGTTATACTTTAAGTATTGAAATGTAGATAATGCAACATAACTGCCTAATGCATAGCTGTTGTGCACCATTCTCACCACTGATTTTTCTTAATGTTCTAAGAACCCCTTTTGCTTACGAGTTTGCAATGCAGTAGAAGTATTTTGAGACTTGGGGTTCATGTACACTAGCAGCTTCTAAATTTGAGTTTAGGAGCTTTTAGTGTTTTTTTGCCAAAGCTCCTAAACTCAACTCTAGAAAAGTCTATGCATCCATGTACACATAGGCTTTTAACAGAGTTTAGGGGCTGCTGTGGTTAGAGGAGCTTAAACCTCCCTCTCTTGAACGTGGAAGAATCGCATTCCGCATAGGAACGTGGGTGTGCATGTGTACGTGAAACCTTAGGCTGCAGGCTTTGCTGTGTATTACGTACAGAGACCTTTCACGTATATTGCCGTAAAAATAATTCCATGATTGCAATTTTTGATAACAATACTGTATCACTATAGAAAGTTAAAGTGCTGCACTATACTTGTACATTGATATACAGTGACTTATTCAGAAAGTGACATATATTAATAAAAACAAATTCAGACGAATGATGTATCATACAGTTCTATCCAGAATGAACCATTCACTTATGTATATAGATTATAGTCCATACCTGACATAAAAAAGAAAAATGTTCATAAATATAAAAAGCCCAAAGTGTATCAAACTTCCATATTGATAGAAGAAAGCCTTTATATTCCAAAGATCACCACGGTATGTATTCCGTCGACAGTATATAGATTAAATTGCGCTTACTGAATAGTGTAGACTCAAATGTTATTAACATAGAGTCAGATGGGCATCAGGAGACTAATGCCGCGTACACACGAGCGGACTTTACGGCAGACTTTTCCCGGCGGACGGGATTTGGTCGGACAATTCGATCGTGTGTGGGCTCCAGCGGACTTTGTTTTCTCAAAAGTTGGACGGACTTGATTAGAAACATGTTTTAAATCAATCTGTCGAAATCGAGTCCGGTCAAAAAGTCCGCTCGTCTGTATGCTAGTTCGACGGACAAAAAGCCACGCTAGGGCAGCTATTGGCTACTGGCTATGAACTTATTTTAGTCCGGTCGTACGTCATCACGTACGAATTCGACGGACTTTGGTGGATTGTGTGTAGGCAAGTCCGTTCAAGTCCGCCGGGCAAAGTCCGCCGGGCAATGTCTGCCGTAAAGTCTGACCGTGTGTACGCGGCATAACTTCTCCCAGACATTAAAATGTGTAGCATATCCTTCATCCGTTCCACACATCTCGGTAAACTTCTCACTCAGTAGGTCAATTGTCATAAAAGCAAAAAGAATCTCCATATAGTGTAAAACCTATTAAATTGACTTTATTAAAAGAATATTGCACTTACATCCAACAGGAAGAAAGCAGGCATGTCATCAGAAAATCCAATAAACCATAGTAATCAAATGCAGTTGTTGGATGAACATCAACTCAAGTTAGGAAATGTTGATATAGTATGAACTTGAAAAGTTAAAAACATTGTTAAAGTGATTGCAAAGTCTGTTATTTAAAAAAAAAAAAAAAAAAAGGCATACCTACCTGCTCCGTGCAATTGGTTTTGCACAGAGCAGGCCAGATCCTCCTCTTCTCCGGTCCTTCTTTGCTGCTCCTGGGCCCTCCCTCCTATCAAGTGCCCCCACAGCAAGGAGCTTGCTATGGGGGCACCCGAGCTGAGTCACAGCTCCGTATGTCCATTCAGACACGAAGGCCGGCCCCTGTCCCCACTCTCCCCTGATTTGCTAACTTTCATTGACAGCCATGGGAGCCAATGGCGCTGCTGCTGTGTCTTAGCCAATCAGGAGGAGACATCTACTCGTGGACCTCGCTGGAGAGAGATGGGGCTCAGGTAAGTAATTAGGGGTTGCTGGGGAGGCTACTACACACAGCAGGTTTTTTATCTTAATGCATAGAATGCATTAGGATAAAAAAACCTTCTGCCTTTACAACTCCTTTAAGGGGAAGTCTCAAGTATGGATTACAGATATCATACCTGTTAGCTGATTGGTTTCCATTGGCAACTGGATTGTTTTGCTATATCTTACTTTTCATTCATTAGCCCCACTAGATTCAGTTCTTGTGGGAGATTAAATATACCAGCATCCATCATGCCATGAACATTCTGTCAAAATCTGCTTAAATCCTTGATAGCCTTCAATCTGAGGTCATTTGATCATTCCAAGGCACAATGTTGACTTGTCCAAACCAACGAATGAAAACCGCTCATCCTTCCAATTTATGTATATACAGTATGAATGAAGCACAACAATAATGAGTCAACAATGCAGAGTGGTCCCCGGAGAAGCACACCATATGTTTCACTTTAATGAAAAATAACTATTGTATAATGAAGAATATTGGCATTTTATCATGTCAACGAAAAGTCCTCAGTAAACCCTTATAGCTTGTTTTAAAATGTCCATGGTGTTGATACTTTTATTAATTTTGTCATTTTATAGCTAATTTATTTGCTAACATCACTTATATTTATACTTGTATCCTAATATCTGCAAACAATGCAAAAATTTTAGTCAACAAATGGGTTAGATTGTAAGTTCATATTTATTCAATCTGCTTTTTCTCAGTTATATGCAGCTACCTGACTTTTCTTTTTTCCATCATTTTTAAATGATATTTCTATAGCACCGGCAGTTTATACAACGCTTTACAACTTGAGGGTAGACAGTGCAAATACAATACACTTTAATACAGTAGGAATCGGAGGGCTCTGCTCGTTAGGCCCCATTCACACTTGAGCATAGCGTTTTTAGGCAGAAAGTCGCACGATTTTGCTGCGTTTTGACACGTTTTTGCCACGATTTTGTACAGGTCAAAAGGTCACCAATGTAAAAAAAGCAGAAAAACGCTCACATCTGACTAAAAAAAAAAGTTCCAGAACTTGTTTGAGCTTCAGGCGTTTTGGAGCTTCTGGCTTCAGGCGTTTTGGATGGAGATGTGAACCATCTCCATAGAAAAGAATTGATTTTTTCCCCTCCAGCGTTTTGGAGCTTCAGGCTTCAAGCTACAAAACACTCAGGTGTGAATAGAGCCTTAGAGCTTACAATCTAAGAGTAAATTTGTTATGTTCTGAGTCTGCATGCTTTAAGTTTTGTTGTTTGCTATGGGTGATTGATTGATACATGGAACCTTTATTTGGACATGCAATTGGCTGCAAGGAACTGCCTTTGAAAGGATTTCAATAGGCACAACCTGAAATTCTTGATTAGATGTTCTGGTAGTTATAGCTCAGAACGTGCAGGGTATGGGGATGAAGAAGTGTTTGTGTGCTAATCATGTAGCTTTTTTCCCAACTCTGCTATCCAGAACATCCTCTGAGTGCTATTTATTGAAATGAGTTTACAGCAAAGCAGTAAAGAAAAGTAGGGACAAGGCCCACAAGGGGGCTCTGTGTCAACAACATTCTCTTTAGCCGCTCCACTGTCCGACTCCATTTGCATACACTACATTGTCAAAAGTATTGGGACACCTGCCTTTACATGAACTTTAACCACTTGAGCCCCGGACCATTATGCTGCCTAAGGACCAGAGGTCTTTTTCCAATTTGGCACTGCGTCGCTTTAACTGCTAATTGCGCGGTCATGCAATGCTGTACCCAAACGAAATTTGCGTCCTTTTCTTCCCACAAATAGAGCTTTCTTTTGATGGTATTTGATCACCTCTGCGGTTTTTATTTTTTTGCGCTATAAACGGAAAAAGACCGAACATTTTGAAAAAAAATGATATTTTCTACTTTTTGTTATAAAAAAAATCCAATAAACTAAATTTTAGTCATACATTTAGGCCAAAATGTATTCGGCCACATGTCTTTGGTTAAAAAAAATGTCAATAGGCGTATATTTATTGGTTTGCGCAAAAGTTATAGCGTCTACAAACTAGGGTACATTTTCTGTAATTTACACAGCTTTTAGTTTATGACTGCCTATGTCATTTCTTGAGGTGCTAAAATGGCAGGGCAGTACAAAACCCCCCCAAATGACCCCATTTTGGAAAGTAGACACCCCAAGGAAATTGCTGAGAGGCATGTTGAACCCATTGAATATTTATTTTTTTGTCCCAAGTGATTGAAAAATGACAAAAAAAAAAAAAAAAAAAATATTTACAAAAAGTTGTCACTAAATGATATATTGCTCACACAGGCCATGGGCCTATGTGGAATTGCACCCCAAAATACATTCAGCTGCTTCTCCTGAGTATGGGGATACCACATGTGTGGGACTTTTTGGGAGCCTAGCCGCGTACGGGGCCCCGAAAACCAATCACCGCCTTCAGGATTTCTAAGGGTGTAAATTTTTGATTTCACTCTTCACTGCCTATCACAGTTTCGGAGGCCATGGAATGCCCAGGGGGCACAAAACCCACCAAAATGACCCCATTTTGGAAAGTAGACACCCCAAGCTATTTGCTGAGAGGCATATTGAGTCCATGGAATATTTTATATTTTGACACAAGTTGCGGGAAAGTGACACTTTTTTTTTTTTTTTTTTTCATAAAGTTGTCACTAAATGATATATTGCTCACACAGGCCATGGGCATATGTGGAATTGCACCCCAAAATACATTTAGCTGCTTCTCCTGAGTATGGGGATACCACATGTGTGGGACTTTTTGGGAGCCTAGCCGCGTACGGGACCCCGAAAACCAATCACTGCCTTCAGGATTTCTAAGGGTGAAAATTTTTGATTTCACTCTTTACTGCCTATCACAGTTTCGGAGGCCATGGAATGCCCAGGTGGCACAAACCCCCCCCAAATGACCCCATTTTGGAAAGTAGACACCCCAAGCTATTTGCTGAGAGGCATGGTGAGTATTTTGCAGCTCTCATTTGTTTTTGAAAATAAAGAAAGACAAGAAAAAACATTTTTTTTTTCTTTTTTCAATTTTCAAAACTTTGTGACAAAAAGTGAGGTCTGCAAAATACTCACTATACCTCTCAGCAAATAGCTTGGGGTGTCTACTTTCCAAAATGGGGTCATTTGGGGGGGGTTTTGTGCCACCTGGGCATTCCATGGCCTCCGAAACTGTGATAGGCAGTGAAGAGTGAAATCAAAAATTCACGCCCTTAGAAAGCCTGAAGGCGGTGCTTGGTTTTCGGGGTTCCGTACGCGGCCAGGCTCCCAAAAAGTCCCACACATATGGTATCCCCGTACTCAGGAGAAGCAACAGAATGTATTTTGGGGTGTAATTTCACATATTCCCATGGCATGTTTGAGCAATATATCATTTAGTGACAACTTTGTGCAAAAAAAAATAAAATAAAAAAATTTGTCTCTTTCCCGCAACTTGTGTCGCAATATAAAATATTCCATGGACTCGACATGCCTCTCAGCAAATAGCTTGGGGTGTCTACTTTCCAAAATGGGGTCATTTGGGGGGGGTTTGAACTGTCCTGGCATTTTATGCACAACATTTAGAAGCTTATGTCACACATCACCCACTCTTCTAACCACTTGAAGACAAAGCCCTTTCTGACACTTACTGTTTACATGAAAAAGTTATTTTTTTTTGCAAAAAAATTACTTTGAACCCCCAAACATTATATATTTTTTTAAAGCAAATGCCCTACAGATTAAAATGGTGGGTGTTTCATTTTTTTTTTCACACAGTAATTGCGCAGCGATTTTTCAAACGCATTTTTTGGGGAAAAAACACACTTTTTTAAATTTTAATGCACTAAAACACACTATATTGCCCAAATGTTTGATGAAATAAAAAAGATGATCTTAGGCCGAGTACATGGATACCAAACATGACATGCTTTAAAATTGCGCACAAACGTGCAGTGGCAACAAAATGAATACATGTTTAAAAGCCTTCAAAAGCCTTTACAGGTTACCACTTTAGATTTACAGAGGAGGTCTACTGGAAAAATTACTGCCCTCGATCTGGCCTTCGCGGTGATACCTCACATGCATGGTGCAATTGCTGTTTACGTTTGACGACAGACCGCCGCTTGCGTTCGCCTTAGCGCGAGAGCAGGGGGCGACAGGGGTGCTTTTTTTTTTTTTTTCTTTATTATTTTTTTGCTTTTTTAATCTTACTTTTAAACTGTTCCTTTCATATTTTTTTTTTTTTAATCATTTTTATTGTTATCTCGGGGAATGTAAATATCCCCTATCATAGCAATAGGTAGTGACAGGTACTCTTTTTTGAAAAAATTGTGGTCTATTAGACCCTAGATCTCTCCTCTGCCCTCAAAGCATCTGACCACACCAAGATCGGTGTGATAAAATGCTTCCCCAATTTCCCAATGGCGCTATTTACATCCGGCGAAATCTAAGTCATGAAATGCTCGTAGCTTCCGGTTTCTTAGGCCATAGAGATGTTTGGAGCCACTCTGGTCTCTGATCAGCTCTATGGTCAGCTGGCTGAATCACCGGCTGCATTCTCAGGTTCCCTGTTGAGACAGGAGAGCCAGAGAAAAACACGGAAGACGGTGGGGGGGGGGGGGCATTCCCTCCCACGGCTTGTAAAAGCAGTCTAGAGGCTAATTAGCCGCTAGGATTGCTTTTACATGAAAGCCGACCGCTGGCTGAAAAGAATGATACCAAGATGATACCTAAACCTTCAAGCATCATTCTGGTATAACCACTCAAAGTCGTGAATGGCGTACCTGAAGACAAAAAAATGGTTAACAATGGTTAACAATAAAGCACAGTAAACAGTAAAATATAAATAATTACATACCTGAAAAACAAACATGATAAAATATAATAACAATAACAATAAAACATTGCAGAATAGAATACAGTAAAAAAGAGCAGAACAATAGAGAGCGAGAATAGAGAGAGAGAACAATAAAACGACAACTATTTTTTTTTATTTCATATATTTTTTTTTTTTACACTTTTTTTGTAACTAACTTTTATAACTGTAACCGGTTCCAGGTTCGGGTCTCTCAAAATGCGATGGCATCTTGGGAGACCCTGTGAAAGTGTGCCTAGTCTGTGCAATGCTGTACCCTACGCTAATAGTCAACTAGTGTATGGTAGCGTTCAAAACATTCACCAATGCAAAGACCAGGATTGTCAGGACAGGAGGGACAATAATAGCGGGTGTCAGTTTGTGACAGGGGGGGGGGTGATTGGGGGGGGATCGGGGGGCGATCGGGGGGGGGATCGGGGTGTTTTGTGTGCCTGGCATGTTCTACTGTGTTGTGTAGTGTTTGTGCACTCACATACTTGTCGTCTCTCCTCGGGCCGGAACGGAAATTACCGAGCCGAGGAGAGATGACATCATTTCCTTTGCTGCTGTTTAGCATACAGCAGCAAAGGAATGATTCGATTGGCCGGCGGCGATCGCGAGGGGGGGCCACGAACGGATGGTCTCCCCCTCACCACCGATCGCCGCTGGACAAAAGACGACCGCCTCGGGCACCGGGGGGGTCCGATCGGACCCCCCACCCGCGGAAGGCAAATCACGTACCATGTACGTGATTTTGCCTGTCCGTGCCACTTTGCCGACGTACATCGGCTTGAGGCGGTCGTCAAGTGGTTAATGGCATCCCAGTCTTGCTCCGTAGGATTTATTATTGAGTTGGCCCACCCTTTAGGCCACTTTCACACTGAGGCGCTTTACAGGTGCTATAGTTGTCACTCCACTGTGAAAGCCCAAGGGCTTTCACGCTGGAGAGCTGTGCTGGCAGGATGCTCAAAAAAGTCTTGCAAGCAGCTTTTTTGAGGCGCTTTAGGAGCGGTGTATACACCACTCCTAAAGCGCCCCTGCCCACTGAAATGAATGGGCAGCGTCACCCATTGATTTCGGCCACTAGCGGCCGGGGTTAAAAGCGCCCCGCTAGCGGCCGAAAAGCTGTTAAAATGACAGTAAAGCGCCACCAAAAATACCGCTGACGTCCAGCGCTGCTCAGTGTGAAAGTGGCCCTTACAGCTATAACAGCTTCAACTCTTCTGGGAAGGCTGTCCACAAGGTTTAGGAGTGTGTCTATGGGAAGGTTTGACCATTTTTACAAAAGCGCATTTTTGAGGTCAGGCAGTGATGGTGGGCGAGAAGGCCTGGCTCGCAGTCTCCGCTCTAATTCATCCCAAAAGTGTTCTATCGGGTTGAGCTCAGGACTCTGTGCAGGCCAATCATGTTCCTACACCCCAAACTCGCTCATCCATGTCTTTGTGGACTTTGCTTTGTGCACTGGTGTGCAGTCATGTTGGAACAGAAAGGGGCCATCCCCAAACTGTTCCCACAAAGTTGGGAGCATAAAATTGTCCAAAATGTCTTGGTATGCTGACGACTTAAGAGTTCCCTTCACTGGAGCTAAGGGGCCAAGCCTAACCCTGAAATACAACGCCACACCATAATCCCCCCTCCACCAAATGATTTGGACCAGTGCACAAAGCAAGGTCCATAAAGAAATGGATGAGCGAGTTTGGGGTGGAGGAACTTGACTGGCCTACACAGAGTCCTGACCTCAATCCAATAGAACACCTTTGGGATGAAATAGAGCTGAGGCTGCGAGCCAGGTCTTCTCGTCCAACATCAGTGCCTGACCTCACAAATGCACTTCTGGAAGAATGGTCAAACATTCCCATAGACACACTCCTAAACCTTGTGGCAACCTTCCCAGAAGAGTTGAAGCTGTTATAGCTGCAAAGGGTGGGCCAACTCAATATTGAACCCTACGGACTAAGACTGGGATGCCATAAAGGCAGGCGCCCAATACTTTTGACAATATAGTGTATGTGCTGTGTGTGTGCTCCCCAGGAAAGAAAATGAGGGATCTCTTGAACATTGGCAATAAAAACCCACAATGTTTAGTAGACCAGGGATGATTTGAAACCCCTGTCAGTCTTTAATAGGCATCATGCACACAAACCTATAGCCGCTCTTAAATGCTGGATCGTAAAAAAAAATCCCTGGCACTTTCCTATGCCTGAGGAGCCGCATATGACACGTACAGCCACCAATACAAGTGTGCACGCGTGGGCAAACACTGATCCAATAGCCATCAGCACTTATCTGAGCATGGCCATGTACAGCCATGCACTTTTATTGGCAGCTGCTGTACACGGCACGTGCGACTCCCCAGACGCAGAAAAGTGTCAGATTTTATGCGTCATCATAAATGAGCTGCTATATATATGTTAATTGAGGCATTGCTGTCTGAGTTTTTTTTTTTTTTTTTTCTCTCACATCCTGGCTAAAAATGAGGCATGACCAATGAAGGTATAGTCAACAATAAAAACATAACAGAAGTTGTAACGTTTCCCCAACCTACTTAAACAAAGTAAATTTATTTCTGTCTGTGCCCCTTTGGGGAATTTCCGTCATGTCTAGTCCTGGTGACCAAAAAGGAAATAAGGGGAAATCCTCCTAGTGGGAAGCAGCAATAGAAAAAAAAGTTCTAACATTTCTGTATTCAATGCTAAATGTTTTTTTTTCTTTGACTGATAACTTTAGTTTTTGACAGAATTGACCTTACTGTATGTATTGTAGTAATGTATAGCTTGTAGAACATGAAGTTATTGACTTTGAAGTTGTATCAAAGTCTTTTATTGTTGTATAGTTTAATGATTGATTCTTCTGTGTGTCAAGTTAATCGTTCCCCAGAGGATTCCCCTGTAGTCTTGTCCCACAGTTCTACAAAACACTCTTTGCCACATATGGGAAACTTCATAGAGGGCTTTGATATGTCAGGCATTTCTGAAATAAACTTCCTATTATAGCTGACAGCGAGGCCAGTGGAAAAACTCTTCACATACTATGACCGTTACTGGCTATACATCGCAGTGTCTTACTATGCTAGGAATGCAAATCAGCAATTAGTAATTACAACACTGTTACATTGTATGACTAAGTCTGCTTTCACTGAAGCACAATGCTTCTCTTAGTGATTAATAGCTGATGACAATAAACCTAATTCTTTTCATTAGAAAAAGTTTTTGTGAGAAGTCTTTCTACTGTCCTCAATGCAACAATAGCTGTGTTGTTAGCGTTATCAAATCTTTCCACTTGTATTATCAACACATTAACTGAATAATTCAATAGAATTAATCTGGTGTAATAGATTATAAAGCACCTTACTGTTTTTCTTTTTTAAAAGATGTGTCTGATTTAGTTGTATTGTATTTCTAAATGATCCATCTTTTAACCTGCTTAGGCCCAATTCACACCTGAGCTTAGTGGGAATGTGTGTTCCCACCCACGTTTTTCACGCATTAACGAACATTACGCCTAGGGGAGCCCATTAATTTGAATAGGCTGCCCTGCGTGCGGGACACACCCAAAAGTAGTTTCACAACCTTTTTGATCGTGGAGCATACAGCGTTTTTTTCAGGTGCATTTGTAGTGTGATAAATGTTCTTCACGCTTGGGGTGCCATTAGCAATTATTGGTGACGCAAGCATAACTCGCGATTGCAACTTGTTTCTTAAACGCATGTCAACACGCACATTTTCGTGTGTTTTTTGTCTCGCATTTAGGAAATGTGCAAGTGCGAATGCAACCTTAGTGCTTGTGACAGAACCTTCCAGCACCCAGCTTGGGTGCTTCCGTCAAGATAAAGCTTCCTCCAGTCTGGACCCAGGGACCAGGTATTATAGCTGAATATTGCACCCAAGAATCTAGGCAACACTGGTTTAGGTGCTCTGGAACTGGAACCAACTTTATTGTAAAATTGCACAGAATATATAGCACACCAGATCAGGTGGCCTAATCACATTATCTTATGCAAAAGAAACTGTATACAGGAATATAATTAACATAGCTAAGGAACAGCCAACATAGACAGTATGCTAATCCACCTCTAGCCACTAATAGCTGACAGTGATCTAACGAATGAACTAATTAACAACTAGCCACTTAAACCAGTCTAGGTGACCAGACCATTCGGTACCCAGCCCACAACCTTGGATACAAAGTACATTGCACGTTTATAAGAATAAACACATAACATCACACAATTGTTCCATAACAATGTAAAGTAGTCACAATATTAATCTCATCTTCAAGAGATGATCAGACAGACTGAAACAATAGGTGACTCAATTAGCGGTGGGAATGCACACCTAGGAGGCACACAATGGGAGAGACACAATCTTGTGTAATCTGTCTACTAGAGTCATCAGAAGACAAACCATGTTCCAGCAGTCTGATACAGTGGAATTTATCTTCATAGATTTCTTGAGGGAAATTGTTGATAAATATTACTGTCCCAAGTGGAGGGCTTCTCCAACCCAATCTGCAGGAGGGATACCATATTTCCTCTGACCATTAACCCATACTAGAATAATAATATACCTTTCCATCCACTTCAGAAGGGAAGCTTTGTTGTCCTTATTCAGAGAATTAATCCAAACCCTGCTCTTGTGTGCATTACGTGGTTGTCCATCATTAGAGAATGATCTGCTCTATCCATGGGCTTTAATCAGTGGGTAGGAGGCTTGCCCCTAGTCCCCTCCAAAAGCCTCTGCCCCAGTTTGGTCTGTCACAGTGCTCATTTACATCAGATGAATTGTCCTTGAGTTTGCAACATTTTCATTGCAGGCAATGTACTGTACACTGTAGAGTGTGTGTGTGTGGGGGGGTTCCTACAGGCTGTTTTATATGCATTGACCGCATCTTGACATGCAAGTCTTTAGAAAGGCAAAGCAGCATGTTCAAAGGCACACCTTAATACGTGCGTTATGGAGCCCATAGAGCTCCATATGGATAGAAACGCTGAGGGAGCGCCACACCATGCTGTCTAAAGTACCTCATAGGCTAAGAAACTCAGAATCTCTATCAAAGGGTCCTCCCTTACATCTTCATACAGTTTTCAGAGGCCCGATGAAGGGGGATTTTTGTGCACCCCCCCAAAAATATGCTGGATGTAGCATTGTGTGTCATCGTAATCGAGGATTAATACATTTAGCTTTTTGGGCTCTGTATTCATTGATGTGGCACTCTGTACTTCTAAATATTTGGATTTCTTCTGGAATTCTTTTTAATTCCTTGGTGTACATGAGCTGCCTCGATCAGAGCATTGTGCTTTACAATAAACACCTTATCTCATGACAATGAACTAGAACAGCCTAATGCCGGATGTACACGGGCCGTATAGTGTATATAGTGAGACAGCATGCCAGGAACTTCAATAACCATTTTCTAGCTAAGCAATGACATACTAGACTACTAGACACATACTACAGCTAGCCCCCCACTTTCTGCTTGCTATAATGATGTGATTGGGCAGCAGTATCACTCATATCACTACAATGAACTGTGGCACTGCTACTGGCTGTCCTCCTTTTATTAGCCTGTGTTTGCAATGCCACAGATTGAGGCCAAAGCCCTTGTTCACATTGGAGAAACTTGTCATGCGATTTGACAGGTCAAAGCGCATGACAAGTCACACCCTATTGTTGGCAATGGCCATGTTCAAATGTGCGATGCCGACTTTGCGGTGCCACATCGACTTGAAAAAGTAGTCACTGCACTACTTTTGGCGATTTCGGGTGCGACTTGCATAGACATCTGTGTAGGGCTGAAACAACGAATCGATTAATCGATTATGAAATCAATCGATTACTATTTTCATAATTGATCGGTCAGTAACATAATGGGGTTAAAAAAAACTAAAGTAAGCCCTTTTATAGTACAAAAAGAGCAAATAATCGCTACTGTAAATATTACTTTCACAGTTCTACAGTAAAAAAATGAACCCCTTACAGTAGTGATTATCTGCTTTTTTTGTACTATGAAGGGCTAATTTTAGTTTTTTTAACCCCATTATGTTACTAAACGTCTTAGGCCTGGTTCACACCTGTGTGTTTTTTGGTGCTTTTTTCAGAAACGCACTACAGTTCATTTACATGGTTTCCTATAGACACGTTCACATCTATGCTTTTTTCAGCCTCTGTGTATTTGGAAAGGGTCAGGGACTTTTTTTTTAACGCAAAACGGTGCAATTTTGGTTTAATATACTTTAATGGAGAAGCTGCAGAAAAGCATGTAATGTGTTTTTGCAGGATTTTGTGTTTTTTAATCTGCCCAAAAACAAATTGGCCAAAACGCAAATCGCAGCAAAAATCAAAACGCACAGCAAAAAGCACTGCAGAAATGGATCAAAAGCAAACTGCATAGGTGTGTACCGAGCCTTATGCTGGCCACAGACGAGAATATTCAGACAAAAAATCTTTGTACATTTGCTGAATGAAAGAATGTTGTTTGAAATTTTCACTTGTTTTTAAAATGAATGTAATTTCTGAACGAAAACCACATACACTGTCTGAAAATTCCTTTCACCAAGAAGTTTTCTATTATTTCTAAATTTTCCCATCACTGTGGTTGAAAACGAACGTCGATTTGACCCCACTAACGATTAGAAAATCGAACAAACGTTCTTAAAATTACATTTTTTTTTGAAGGAAGACATTGTTTGTTTTTTACATAAAAAAATTTGATCATAAAAATTTACATAAAAATTTGATAGTATATCTCCTCTACTAGTATATACAGTATATCTCTTCTGTCTGTTATTTTCAGAGTGGATTAGATATTTTGCTCCCTAACCATACAGTTGGTTATTTATATTTACCACTGCATAGAGATATTTAAGAATAAATAGCTTTTTTTTTAAGCTTAACCTATTAACTAAATTACGCACCACACTTTTTTTTAAGGTTATTAACCGATTAATCGATTAATCAAAACAATAATCGGCCAACTAATCGATTATGAAAATAATCGTTAGTTGCAGCCCTACATCTGTGCATGAAGCTGCAAAAATGTCTTCAAAGTCACACCTGAAGTTGCACTGATATGCGGCTTAGAAATAATGCAATTTCAGATGGAGTCACATAATTTTGAAGTCGCATTCAATGTGAACAAGGGTTTAGTGTCAGCAAATAAAGTGGACATAAGAAAAGATGCTGTTTTGCCCCTGGTTATCTGCATCATACACATGATCCCTAAAAGTAAGTGCTCAGGACACATTCTTGGCACACCCTGAGCACCTCACATTATGTGGTGCAAAAGAACTGTATCCAACCAGGTGGCTTGTTAGACTGGCGGATGTTGACGCTTTGGTCTAAAGTGTATAATTGCTGCTTGCCAGTCCATAGATGTGGTGGCTGCATTGGTTTTCTTTTTCTTTTTTCCAGGCTTGTTTTTCGGGTATTTCTGCAGATAACACACTTAGGGGTCTATCTGCAAAAAAAAAAAAAAATGCTGTATGAATGTATCAACATTAGTAAAAAGGTCACAAATACCCTTGTAAATGTTTTTATTATGCTTGAAAGGTTATTTTCTGATATTTAAGTTGCCTTTTGCAAGGAGAATGTATCATTCCCAAATACCCCAAGGACATTCTATTTTAAAGTGATTGTAAAGCTTTGTTTTTTTTTTAAATAACAAACATGTTATACTTTCCTGCTCTGTGCTAAAGTAGTGGCCCCGACCCTCCTTTTCTGGGGTTTCCCCCCTGCGCTCCTGGCTCCTCCTTTTCTTGAGTGTCCCCACAGAGAGCCGCTTTCCATGGGGGCACTCGTTTGGGCGCGCTCCCGAGTCCTGCTGCTGCGTCCATTGACACAGACAGCAGGACTCAGCCCTGCCGCCCACCTCTTGTGTCACTGGATTTGATTGACAGCAGCAGGAGTCAATGGCTCCTGCTGCCATCAATCTATCCAATGAGGACCCAAGACAGTGGCTGGAGCTGCTGTGCTCGTCCCTGTCGCGGAAGAGCTCAGGTAAGAAAAAGAGGGGTCTGGGGGGGGGGGGGGGGTGCTGCAGCACATAAGATTTTTCACCTTAATGCATAGAATGTATTAAAGGGGTTGTAAACCCTAATGTCTTTTCACCTTTAATGCATTATATGCATTAAGGTGAAAAACCTCCTGCCATGTACCAGCCCCCCAGTGCCCCCTTTATACTTGCCTGAACCCTGTCTTTCTTCAGCCGGGAACAAGCACACCAGCTCTAGCTAGTGTCTTGTGTCCTGATTGGATAGATTGATAGCAGCACAGCCATGGGCTCCTGCTGCTGTCAATCAAATCCAATGACCCGGGCTGTGGGGGGCGGTGCCGAATCCGGCTTGCTGTGTCTATGGACACAAAAGCCATACTCGGGAGCACGCCCGCACAGTAATCCCCAAGGAGAGCGCTTCTCCTAGGTGGTTTCCCGATGCGGGGAGGAGCTAGGAGTGCCGTTGAGGCACCCCAGAAGAGGAGGTTCGGGGCCACTATGCAAAACAAACTGCACAGTGGAGGTAAGTATGACATGTTTGTTATTTAAAAAAAAAAAAAAAACACGAGGGTTTAGTAACCCCTTTAACTACATTCAACAAAAAGAGAAAAATAACTTAATGGCCTTTCTCCTTGCTGGATATATGGGCCTGTCTCTTTGCTGGATATATGGGCCTGTCTCTTTACTGGATAAATGGGCCTGTCTCTTTGCTGGATAAATGGGCCTGTCTCTTTGCTGGATAAATGGGCCTGTCTCTTTGTGGATAAATGGGCTTGTCTCTTTGCTGGATAAATGGGCTTGTCTCTTTGCTGGATAAATGGGCTTGTCTCTTTGCTGGATAAATGGGCCTGTCTCTTTACTGGATAAATGGGCCTGTCTCTTTGCTGGATAAATGGGCCTGTCTCTTTGTGGATAAATGGGCTTGTCTCTTTGCTGGATAAATGGGCTTGTCTCTTTGCTGGATAAATGGGCTTGTCTCTTTGCTGGATAAATGGGCTTGTCTCTTTGCTGGATAAATGGGCTTGTCTCTTTGCTGGATAAATGGGCTTGTCTCTTTGCTGGATAAATGGGCCTGTCTCTTTGCTGGATAAATGGGCTTGTCTCTTTGCTGGATAAATGGGCTTGTCTCTTTGCTGGATAAATGGGCTTGTCTCTTTGCTGGATAAATGGGCTTGTCTCTTTGCTGGATAAATGGGCTTGTCTCTTTGCTGGATAAGGGGGCTTGTCTCTTTGCTGGATAAATGGGCTTGTCTCTTGATGGAGATGGGCCTGTCTCTTTGCTGGATATTATTATTATTATTATTATAATACAGGATTTATATAGTGCTGACAGTTTGCGCAGTGCTTTACAACAGTAGGGCAGACAGTACAATTACGGTGCAATACAATTCAATACAGGAAGAATCAGAGGGCCCTGCTCGTTAGAGCTTACAATTTAGGAGATTGGGGATGTGTCTTGCTGGATAATGGGGTGTGTCTTGCTGGATAATGGGGTGTGTCTTGCTGGATAGTAAATGCGTCTTGCTGGATATGGGGTGTGTTTTGCTGTATATGGGCCTGTCTCTTTGCTGTATATGGGATGTCGCTTGCTGGATATCGGCCTGTCTCCTTCCTGGAAATGGACTTTTCTCTTTGCTGGATATGGGCCTGTTGAAATCGTCTGGAAGTGCCTCTGAGCTTACTGTGAGTGCTGGATATTTCTAATATTTCTTACTTCATTGCTTTTTATTAACAAATTCCATACAAATTACATGTATAGCCCCCCAAATGATACGTGGCTCCCTGTTCTCTAAAGGGGGCAGTGACCTAGGGGAGGTGGGTGAGTTCCTGCACCTTTTCTTTGAGAAAAAGGCGTTTGTACAGTATGAATGTGAGTTAGGGACCTTAGATTGTAAGCTCATTGAGGGCAGGGACGGATATATGTAAAAGTGCTGCATAAATTGACTGCACTATGTAAGTACCTGTAATAAATAAACATAATTCTCTACAGAGTAAAATTGTGAAGTTTAGCTCAAGGCAGTTACCATGACCAGACCATGGGTTAGGGGAGATCAGATACCAGCGTCAGACAGAAATGAAGACCCTTTGGGGCATGTAACCCTTTCTCACTCTACTTCTTTAAGAGCCAAGTCTACCCATTATTAATATGGATATTGGGTGGACACTGTTTGAATGAAACTCCTGCAATCTGCTTAAAGTTTTCAAAACTCCAGCTATTAATTTTATTTAAACCACACATGGACAGCCATAGCTACAGTTTAATATTCTTCTGGCTGTGAAGTAGTCACGCCTTTCCACTGAATTCTCAGTTCAGTGGTATGGAAAATACTGAAAACAGTCTGTCTACCTTGCTTGGCTTAAAGCCAGCTGAGAGTAATGGCTACTTTTTGGGACGGTAGGGAGCAGCCAGGAACTGTTCTAACGCTATCTGTCATTTAGATTGTGGAATCGCTCAAATGCAAAACATGCTCTGCAGGTACAAATAACAGTTTCTTCATCTATAAATCAATTTGGTGGTAATATTTTGAAGTCTGATCTGAATGTGTTCATATAAAAGTTGGAAAAAGGCACTTACACCATTAGGGAAAGCTTATCCAGGATGCTACCGGCCCGCTTTTTGTTTACTCATTGAGATAACTCTAGGGGTTGACAGAATGTGGTGAGAACATTTGGTATAGTTCAGATTTATCTCCATGTTGTTAAATGTTGACCTGAGAATTGTGAAACTATGCAGACTGTATACGGACTCTGCTCCCAGTGTATATATGAAATACCTTCCACTATGATGCACACATGCATTTCCTTTTTGAGTTGACATGTTTAGTTTACATGATCCATGCTTCCTTTACTGTACTGGTAATTCCTCCATGAAAAATAATCAGTCATAAGTTAAGCAGAGTTATCCCAGCCTCCAGCAAGTTTGATGAGAAATTAGCCACTTTATATACACATTTTTGCAATGTTGTTTTATGTAACCAAGGAGACATCATTTGTAAAAGGTCTAAAAAAAATTCTTTCACCTCTGAATGGATACCGGCTGGTTGACACTCCCTAACCTCCTGTCTCCCTCAAAGACTCTTGCCATCTTTAATGGACATTCCAAGCATCATAGATTTTCATTTTTTTTTATACTATAGTTAATGCATCAGGAGGAGTGAGACTTCTTGGTTTTATTTGTAGTGATTGCGAGAAGAGTAATAGCCACAAATTTGCCCTGGGAGATCTCACTGCTTGAGTTACTGGAAGCATGAAAAGCTAGTGGGTATCATGCCTCAGCATCTACTCATAACAGAAAGCATGGACTGAGCCCACGTTCACACCAGATGCAGTGGGACTGCGTTGGGCGGCTATTTCAGGGCAGCACAGTGCAAGGCAATCCACTGCCTCGCACCACAACGCAGGCAGTTGAACTTTGAGATGTCATTTTTGCCATTCTCACTTTAGCTAAAAAGACAGGGATCATACCCCACATGTTGTGTTGCCCACCGAATACAACCCATTCAAGTGAATGGGACCATGGTGCACTGGTACACCATTTAAACAGGTGGAGAATCACCTGTTAGATACCTCGGATAAATTAAACGAGCATGGATCCCTTACAGGAGGACCATCAGTCCTTGCTGCTAATGTGAATGAGCCCTAAGACTTTGATTAAAATAATTTTCACTTAGATTGGACAGTTATACTACAAGAAAAATGCATTTAAAACTTTCTTGTTAAACAAGGAATTCCAGCCAAAAGTTTTTGCTATTTTGGATAAGATGTGAAATCCCCAATCAGAAGATTTATCTTTTGCTTCCTGTCCTACGGAGCACACAGGAAATATACAGAATATACTTACACTATTCATAAAACAAAAACAAATTTTGGCTGGAGTTGTGCTTTAAAGAGACATTGTCATCTTAGTAAAGCAGCATTTTAGGTATGGATAATTTTGCATAGTTATATTGGCCCAGTGTAAGTCTGCATGTGCCATACATGGCCAATCCCCATGGAAGCTGGAAATCACTGTAGTAGGCATTGTTACTACAAGTATCGCTGCTAGCTTCTGGGTCCTATCCCAAGTGTCTACCCCTTAGCCATTCAGAGAACAGTTTGCATTTTTTCAATGAATAGAAAGTGATTTCTGATTGGATGGGGGGGGGGGGGGGTTAATGACATCACTTCTCCACCTCATTCAATCAGAGAACATCTTGCATTCACTGAGAAAATGCAAAGTGTCCTGTAAATGACACATGTACTGAGCATGAGACCCCCTGTGTTCACTAAGCAGCAGGACAGCTGCTCGGCACAGGACTCAGAAGCTAGTGGCAATCATGGTAGTAGCAGTGCTTACTAGAGTGATTTACAGCTTCCAGGGGGGAGGGGGGGGGGGGTCAAGCAGATAAGGCACATACATGCTTACATTGGTTTAAGCCAGTCCAAAGTAACACTGCAAAAATGTCCATACTTGCAGTATTTTTCCTTCCCATAAATGATTTTTACTGACTTGGAATGCGCCTCTGAACTTGCTTGCAAATTTGGCTATTTCAGTAGGAATTCATTCCCTAGCACAGTCCCCTGCTACCTTTTTTATATCATGGCCCTCTCCTCTTCTGGGAGTGTCTAATTACTGTCTGTGCTGACCAAGCTCCTCTGCCCCGCTTCTTCTCCCTGCATAAACTTTGTGTAGCAGCCAAGGAAGGAGTGAAGGCGAAACAATAGGATGTCACTCAAGTGATCGCTTTGGGGCCTGCTGACATCACATCCAAGATGGTCTAAAATACGTATTATATGTACATATAATCTACATATAATCTAATGGCTACAGGGTCACTTTAATTTAAATTTACCCACATTTGTGCTATTCTGCTAGATTAAGAAACTGTGATATAATGATAATGTGCTGGGCATTAACTGGAGTCTGGCCCCTGATAAAATAAAGTGTCAGACTGGCTCGGCCAATTGGACTGTCTGTCTGTCATCGGTAGTACATTCCTCCAGGCAAAGCAACAGAAATTGGCTGAAGCCGAGATGAATCAGGCCAGGGACTGCAGCTAGGCGTATTGATGAACTCTGAAAAACCTCTAGTTCTCTTTCTGGGTACATGAAGATTAGGTTGTTTATCCCATGGATTCCTTTTAGTAATTTATAACATTTTAGGTTTCTTAGCTTTTTAATTTATAAAGGAAGTTGGATTGAGGTTCACATCTCATCTAGAGAACATAGTCATTTTACGAGGTCGCCAGGGATTGTTGTAATGGTTTTTCCTTTACATTGACCAATTACTTAGAATAATATAACCTTGTTTTGTATGGTCACTCCTATGTTTTAGCTGAAAGAAGAAAAAATGTCCCATTCGTTGGCACCATGTTATGATGTGCAATAGTGTTTCATGGGGTTTCCTTTCCAGGCATGCTTGCAAATCAAATGCTAACTTGTAGATGGATCTTGTGTGCTGTTTTATAAAGTGGTGACCATGATTAGTATTAATGAACAATTTATGAAAAAAAAAAAAAATAAATAAATAAAATGGGCAGACTCAATGGACTACTCCAGTCTTTTTCTGCCGTCAATTTTGTATGTTTCTATGTTAATCTTTACATACATAAGTAGTGCTACTGTACATTCTTGCTGTAGCAGTTTATTAAGGTCTGCCACAGTGCTATTAAAGCTGATGTTTAATCTGATTTAATTTTTGCATTACTTCATTCCCCCCCTTTTCCTCCATCAAACTGCAAATTATATTTTAAACTTAAACCACTCTGTTTTAATTTTATACCTTTTTTTTCACTCAGTGATGATATCACTGGTCTCTGTTCTTCTCTGTGCACTGCATACAGATCATGGCTGGTGGCAGGGGCAAGAAGGGTGCTGTATAGAACTCCCTAAAAACATTACAGTACCCTGCTTCAGCATGCCTCTTAGGAGCCCTCAGCTCTGATGCAAGCAATAGGTTTGCAAATATTAGAATGCCTTGATGGGTGGATATCTGTCCGGAGCCATGATGATTTCTGGGTAGGCATCATTTTCAACCATAGATAATGCCCATATGTGAAGCTGAGCCGCTATGATGCAAAGGACTGAAATACAGCAAATGGAAGGGACAGTAAGCTGTGGAGGAAAGTGCTATATCAGGGGTCTGCAAACTGGGGCCCAGGGGCCAGATGTTGCCCTTTTACTTGTCTTTATCTGGTCCTTGCAGTACTATTCATCCAACTGATATGAGACACTATTCTGCCCACTGACACCAACGATGGGGCAGAAGTCCTGCCACTGACAACAATGGGGTGCTGTCTTTCCCACTAACACCAACAGTTAGGCACTATCCCCCTCCCCCTAATACCAAAGATCTGGCACTGTTTACTCCCACTGTTGCTGGCCACAGTCTGGCCCCCCTGAAGTCTGAAGGACAGTAAAATGGTCCTTTGTTTAGTAAATTTGAGGAATCCTGTGCTAGCTAATGCTGGATGTCTTCTAGACCTGAAATGAGACAGGATCTATCTGACATGCTACAGCATCTTTTGCACCCTGAAAAAAGCTCACAGTGGGAAATAAGCAATTTCAGTCCAGTAGAGGACCCTGGACAACTGTGCAAGACTGAACGTAAGGTTGGAGGTCATGTTCAACACCTTGTCTTTGTTAGGGCTATACATGTCATCAGAAGACCAAAGGTATATAGGTATCTTTGGTGTCCAGATACAGTTAGTCCCCTACATACAAACCTTTAAGTTGTGAACTGTCAAAGATATGAACATACATTTGCATGCCCAATCGTGTTAGTTCACATTTCTGGTGGTTGTGGTTCTGTGTACGGTGCTGTATACAGTACAGTTTTCCATGTATTACCACCAAGCTCCTCATTCACTCCCTTGTTATCTCTCGCCTTGACTATTGCAACTCCCTTCTCATTGGCCTACCACTCCATAGGCTATCCCCTCTTCAGTCTATCATGAATGCTGCTGCCAGACTTATCCACCTTATCAACCGCTCAGTGTCTGCCAACCCTCTACTTCAATCCCTACACTGGCTCCCAATCACCCAGCGAATTAAATTCATAATTCTAACCACAACATACAAAGCCATTCACAACTCTGCCCCAAGCTACATCACTAATCTTGTCTCCAAATATCACCCAAATCGACCTCTCCGCTCTTCTCAAGACCTCCTGCTTTCAAGCTCTCTCATCTCCTCCTCCCATGCTCGCTTCAGGATTTCTCCAGAGCCTCTCCCATCCTCTGGAACTCGCTACCTCCATCTATCCGGCTATCCCCTACTCTTGCTACCTTCAGGCAATCCCTGAAAACTCATCTCTTCAGGAAAGCCTATCACGTCTCCAACTAATCTCCTACCACTTCCACCAGCTCATTCCCCACATTTACGACCTTTTGTACCACCTGCCCCACCCTATTAGATTGTAAGCTCTTCTGAGCAGGGCCCTCTTAATCCTATTGTATTGTATTATAACTGTATTGTCTCCCTTTTATATTGTAAAGCGCCGCGTAAACTGTTGGCGCTATATAAATCCTGAATAATAATAATAATAATGTATTTGTGTGAAATGTGTTATAAACCTATACAGTGATTTATTGGGCTGGTTGTGTTGGTTGAGTACCTAGGCTTACTTTGTTGGATTTGAAAACAGATTGGACTTATGAACGTGCTCCTGGAATGAAATTTGTTCGTATGTAGGGGATTTACTGTATTATCTGTGGTGATGGTTTGTATACCAGACACTTTTCAGTCCTGTGAATTACAGATGTGGTTAGTACTTGGTGCAATTCTTGCTGATGATGTGACTTACTGTTCAGTTAAATATATGAAGCTGATGGATATACATAATACAGTGGCCATTCATTATATTGGTGATAACTGTACCCTGTTGGATCTAGCTGTGATGTAGAAAATAAAAAATTTATGTAAGTGAGGCTATAAATGTAGACATCTGGAGAACTGCAATCTAAAAGTTTATTAATAGTAAACGAACCATATATACCATTCCATGTCAGGAGTTGACTTCTATTATCAGGTCATCCTACACCTGTTTATATATCTTGTATTGTTTAAAGTGATACTAAACCCAGGACCCTGCATTCACTATATCTGGTCTCCCACAGTACACAGAATATGGAAATGCTATTATTTTAGTAAATATAAACTTCTAAATACCTTTTCTCATCAGCGGCGTATAGCAGTCTTGTGCCTTCTTTCAATGTCCCGCCAAGCAAAAGCTTGTAGGAGGCATTTCTCCTGTCCTATGAGGCTGAAGGACCCCTGACCCTCTGTCTGGACAGTGCTGATTGGCCCTGTGCTGATCACATGCAACCTCTCAAAAAAAAAAAAAAAACTGAGCATGTGCAAAGTGCCCCAAGGCTCTGTACTATCAGGAGATGGATTGGGGACTGTGTCAGAAGGGGAGGATCAGAGAAGACAGAATCAAACAGCCTTTTTCACACAATGCGCAGGATAACCCCTTAGGTTTCACAGTGAGATGACAAGCATGCTTTACTGTATATGCAGACTGATTTTACTGTTGTGTGTTTAGTAACACTTTAAGGTCAGAATCAATTCATGGGGAGTCATAAAGGCTAGACTTATTAAATGCTGACCTGAGGGCAGGTAAGACTTCAATATTCTAGTATATCTGGGAATAAAGACTCACTGATTACCACTTTCTGCAAGCATAAATGGGATTTATAGCAAAAATGATAGATTCCAGGCTTTAATGCTATTTATTACAGGTATTTATTTAGCGCTCACATGTTTTACAACTCTTTTTTTTTTTTTTACATCAGTCCCTGCCCTTGAGGAGCTTGCAATCTTAGGTCTCTATCACATGCAACCACATACTAGGGCCGATTTAGACTGAAACCAATTATCCTGACATTGTGATCTTCCTGGAAGACTATATCTCATACGTATTGTATTCTTGTTTGCACTCATTTTCCTGAGAGCTTTGTGAATGAGGGGAAGCTCTGCTGATTTCCATCATCCAATCATGTGCAAGCAAAAAATGTTGTTTTTTTTTTCAAATTTTCCTTGCACCTCGGGTATTCCTTACCAAGAGACACTTTACTGCATTTACTAAGCTCTGGGGAGTATGAGTGCAGCTGCACCTGTAAAGTGCACAGTCTATTTGTCTTTAGTAAATCTACCCCGGTGTTATACAAAAATGGATTTCACGTAGATCTCTCTCAAAAATTGTACATGAAAACAAATGCAAAATTAAACCTTGAAACCGTACAATGAAAGGCAAAATCTTTTCATAATATAGCTTTTAAATCTCCTTTTGGCAGTTGTGTTAAGAAGGAGATATACAGTACATAGAATGTATATTTAGTACTGTCATGGAAAATATGATGTTATGCTTTAAAGAATTTTGTAGCCCAAGCTCTTGTGGCCTTGGGGAGGATCACGTCTCTAAGTGGGCCATTCATTTTCTTTGTTTCAAGGATAAATTAACATTTTTGTATAATGTCTTCACATAATGTGTAACTGCTTGATATAATGCAACCCATGATGAAACCCCCAGCCTTTCCTTTTGTCTTCCACAATTGTACAGGCTCTGGCTGAAAATGCTTTCTCTACACACTGTGAGCTGATGGCCATGAAGGCATTTTGATATTTGCATAACTCCTCCCATAGGTGTGCGCAACCTATTGCATTAGGGTGTGCACCCCAAAGCTCAAACACACATGCCTTTCAATGCAGCCTCAGCTGCACTGGACAGTGAATGAATGGGAAGTGCTCTGTGCTCAGCAGCTTCCTGTTTATTCACAAACTGAAGCATAGTAAACAATATTTAATAGGTAAAACACTTTACTATGCTTCAGCTATTGATGAACACAGTGAGTGAGTGTGTTCACTATGTTCAATTAGAAAAAGGAAGGGGCCAGTAAATGACATATTGATTAGCCTATTCCCCATGTTCTCCATTCTGAAACATCCTCACAACAGCCAGGGGGAGAGGAGAGAAGCCAGCAGCATTGCGGAGGAACGCAACACAAGGGGAAGCCTGGGCAGTAAGAGAAATTGGCACCGCACAGTGATTAGGGTGTGCCCAGGCACACCCCCTGCACACACCTATGACTCCTCCTAATTGCTTGTCTTAGAGAGGAGGGCTCTTACCAGGAGGAGTACCCACCAGTTATGATCTTTTGCATTGCATAGAAAGGCACAATGATGACATCTGTGGAACTAAAATAAGGTATGTAATGAAAACCGGTTTTATTTAAAAAATGTATTTAGCATATTTATGAAGGTGGAAGGAACCAGTTGAGGTAATAATATAAGCAGAATAAAATGTCGCTTTAAAGGATGGGTAGTTTTTAACTGCATGCACAAAGTAGTCAATGTACTGCAGCCAAAAATGTGCAAAACAGTATACTACATGTATGCTAAACGTTTTCCTTTAGCACAAAGCCTGTTTCCAGGTACCTGACCTGTTGGAGAATAGGGCAGTATTGATATCCCACGGCGTTTTATATGCTTGCAATAGGGAATTAATGATTATAATGGAGAGGAAAGGTGGGGGGGGGGGGGGGGCAGAGTCTGTTGGGCTGACTTACAGGAAATTATGTCAAGCCTTACACAGACTCTGCCTCCCTGCCCTTGTTCTTGGACTAGTTGCCATTCTTTGATGACACTATACAGAACACTAGAAGATGTTATTAGTATGCTTAAAAAAAATGGTGGTTTGCCAATATGCCTAACTTGAAGCAATAGTTGTACTGCATATATGCCCAAATCATATAAAAGGTGACCACATGCCTAAAACACCTACTGTTCATTAATCATTCATCCAAGTGGTGGAGCTGTAAACATACCAGACAACTGCCATTTTTTTCTAGGGTCATACAAAATTAACACGAACATGATTTCTTTCTACAGTAGGTTAAATTGCGAAGACACCCATAGACCTGAGATGTCTGTTCTCTAATCTATTATTATTTGTCATCATGCTCAGGTGACCGTTGTCTATGGGCTACCTAAAACTTTGATAACACCCCTGATTAAGCAATCTTTGGGGAGGAATAGATTGTCAGGATTCTCCCAGACCATGTTTTTACACTCCTCACCATTGGCCTGATGTCCAGATTGTCAATACAGTGCATAAACATTTAGCTTGGCCAATGAGTCATGTATTCTTATTCCATGGTCGTTTTACAGATCTTTGATCTTTTGGAAGTTGTCTTCTGCAAAAGACAAATGGGGTCAATTCTAGTAAACAAATATCCCCAGCCTCTTCACATTACATAGAAGTAGGAAGAAATTTGGGCTAAATAAAAAAAACATGCATACTCCCCCAGCCAGCAATCATCTCCCCAGCAAGGCCCATTAAACGTTACATAGAAAAACAAAGGGGGTCAACATAGTATAAAACCTTCAATATTGTATTAAAAACAAACAATGCTCTTTCATTCAGTGGCGCTGTACCTAACACCAAAGGGTATGAACAATGTAGGTACATTAAAATACATTGCAGTGCAATCCTCTCATTATCACATGTGGTGTAACCTATGTGATGTTACCACTCTTTCCGACTCCTTCCTCCCAGGTGTACACAACTTCACTTCCGGGTGTAATGTGTGTGATGGCATCATATCCGGTACTGTTTTGATGCGTTTCGTCGTGGACATTTTCAAGAGGCCTCTTAAGAACGTCCGTGTGAGGAAAGGGGTCGGGGCAGTTCCAGATGTGACGCCAACACGCACTTTACACTCGGAAGTGAAGTTGTATACACCCGGGAGGAAGTAGGAAGGAGTCGGAAAGAGTGGTAACATAATAATACAGCGGGGGAAGGCCAGAACAATTGGAAACCCTGTTATAGCATCATGCTTTACATGACTTACCTGTAGTGGGTGGTCATGGAAATCTGGTTTGTTTTCCTGTGTGGCAAAGGTGGTGGAGCACATTATTGGCTGATTGGATACATGTTGAAAATTGTTTGCACAGCACAGTGGCACTTTTTAAAGAAGCATTGCACACTTTCCTGTCCAAATTTTGAAGATTGGTCATGAACTATGATAGCACTTTTTTATTTATGTGTGTATATAGATATATCTATATCTGTATCTATCTATCTATCTATCTATCTATCTATCTATCTATCTATCTATCTATCTATCTATCTATCTATATATATATATATATATATATATATATATATATATCTATATCCCAGTGCCGGTGTCTTGCCGAATAAGTTCCTTCGGCGGATAGGTTCCCCCCCTGTACTGCGCAAGCGCAGCGCCTGCGCAGTACGTAGTACTGTTGGCCGCCGGAGATAGCCGAAGCTCAAACGCTTCGATCAGCTGTACACGGCGCCTGCGCTCTCGGTCCAGATTCCTTCCCCTCTATCAAAGTGGACCTAGAGGGGGAATCTAAAAGTGCCGAGCGCAGCGAGGCCGTGCCCGAAGCGTGGCGCCGTGATTTTCAGCTGTTCCGCTTCGGCTATTTCCGCCGGCTTCTACTGCGCATGCGCAGTAGAGGGGGAACTAATCCGCCGAGCGGAACTTTCTCGGCAGAACACCGGTATCATTTGTATCTTTATAAAATGAAAGATGTGTCCGTCCCAATTAAGACACACTGGGGGAGATTTACTAAGACTGGAGCAGAATCTGGTGCATCTGTGCATAGTAACCAATCAGCTTCTAACTTCAGCTTGTTCAATTAAGCTTTGACAATAAAACTTGGAAGTTAATTAGTTACTATGCACAGTTGTACCAAATTCAGTGTGCTCCTATTTTAGTAAATCTGACCCACTGTGAAGACATCAGCTAAGCAGCTTCCCTTGCTGTGTACATTGTGTATCTATATCTTAGGTTAGATGCTTTTTCATGGCTGCTAGTTCACCTTTCAAGTCCACTACCTACCATCAATTAGAAACAAATACAATGGTATCCAACCTGCAATAATTGACACTTTCTTTTTAGATCGAGAGGAATGTGTAGGGGAAGAAGGCTTGGAATGCCCTTGTTTCTCAGGATTTGCATGTGTTTGTAATCCCCACATACATCATTTACTGATTTAAGCAAAAGGCTTTTCCTTAAACCTCTGAGCATAAAACTGCATCTGCTTTACATCCCCCTTTGGTTTTACTGCCAACAGAATGTAAAAGGTAGTCCTGGGTGCTGTAATAGAAAGTTCAGGGTGTTTAAGTGCTTGCATTCTGCTTAGTTTTATTCTGCTTTGTTTAGATGTACGGCTGACTTCTACCGATAAAAAATGTACAGGCATACAGCTGTTTATCATGCTAATGGATCTTAAAATCCACAATGCACAGCCTATACAAATGCAAGCGTATGCCGATGTGAACTTAGTTTCAGCTTTAAAATAAAGTCTGTGAAATCTTGCAAGATTCTTCATTTTTTGGCCCATTTTGAGTAACAGATGAAAAGCACAACTGGGTACACACTGCTCCAAAGCAGCCTGCAAAGAGATCCACAGCTGGTATGGATACTCAGCTGCCCGCCTGGTCCGCAGCCAAAACTGATCAGGGGGGATAAGTGAAGGTGGTGGCACTCCAGGAATAAAACCGCTTTTTTATTAGATCATGTCACTTTTTGCATTAAAATGCAAAAAGTGGACAGCAAGAAAGACATGGACAGCTAGTAAACGCGTTTCATACGCAGTGCTTATTGATTAATTAGTAACATTAGTAATGAATAAACAATGCATGTGAAACATGTTTACTGGCTGTCCATGGACTGTGTGTGTGTCTTTTTTTAATGTCCACTTTTTGCATTTTAATGGCATGATCTTTTATTTATCCTTGGAGTGCAGCCACCTTCACTTTTTTAGTTTGGGTTTGGGCAACAGATGCTTGCATTTAGCAGAGAAAACACAATTGCAGTTTTTCATCATCAGGATGTGACAGCATGCTGTGTGTATCTTATCTAAAACTGTGTAACAATGGCTTGGCTTGGTCTTCTTGTTATACTTTTTGGTACTTTGAAAAGCTAGAAAGAGAATTTCCTCATTTTGAAAACGTAATTGTTCTTCATCCCTTTGATATGGTCCAGACAACCGATGGATTTGAAAATTAAAATAAAATAATAATATTGTAAGCTCGAAGGAGCAGGGCCCCCTGATTCCTACTGTATCAAAGTGTATTGTATTTGTACTGTCTACCCTCAAGTTGTAAAGCGCTACGTAAACCGTTGGCGCTATATAAATCCTGTATAATAATAATAATAATATTGTAAAGCATTTACCATTGATTATAGCACTCACATTTATGGTTGATCTGCAGTCCCCTGATGTATGTATGTGCCATCACTAACAACCGACAATTTTCAAGAAGCTGATAGATGCATCAAAAGCAAGAACTAGGATGAGCCATATGATCTCATCAGCTGCTACTTGGAACAGGTCATAAGAGTGTGGTCTGTCTTATTCTATCCAAGAGGCCATTGTTCTCCCAGAGTTTTAGGAATAACAACATTATTAGGAATAAGGTAAATTTTAGTTTCCTGACCAATGTGTTTTCTTTATGATCTGGGCTTCATCCCTGTAAGGATTGGTTGGGTCAAGCCAGTATTTTAAGATCTGTCATCTGCCACCCCCTTGGAACCCAATTTACAGTATGCTAGAGGGACAGTATCTGTTTCCCCTACAAACCTATTGGAGCTATTTAAATAGTTTTTTTTTTTTTTTTTTAATGTTGCTTTGAGATCTATTCAATTCACTAGGTTGTAAATGGCCCAATAAAACCAAGGTATAAACCTGACTTTGAACACTACTTGCCATATCAGTCGTTTCTTATGGCATTGAGGGCAGCACACTGGCCAGTGTATGTTCTAGTGAATCTGATCCTTTCCATTTCTGTGGAGCAGTAGAAAGGATCAAAGGGATGTACACATTGTAAGTATTATAGTGAGTCCAGGCTTGCTATTGAATTATTATTATTGTTGTTTTAGTATTAGTACTGGTACTTGTATAGCGCCATCATATATTATACAGTCACATCAGTCCCTGCCCTCAAGGAGCTTACAATCTAAGGTCCCTAACTCACATTCATGCGTAGACATACTAGGGCCAATCTAGACAGGAGCCAATTAATCTACCAGCGTGTCATTGGAGTGTGGGAGGAAACCAGAGAACCTGGAAGAAACTCGCACAAGGAAAGCATGCAAACTCTGAGCATACAAGGACTGGTAAATACCTCCTTGCTCATCATTCTGAAGAGTTATATCTGCCAGTATGTGGACAACGTTACTGTATGATACTATATTTTTCCTGCAATTGGTGCCCCCTTCAGTTACTTTTATTTTTCCTGCATGTGAATAGGCAGGCAGCTTAATCTGAGCATAATCTGTAAGACGTGCTGTTTCGTGCATTGCCTTATTTTTTACAAAGAGACTGAATGAGCAGACATAATAATGGATGGGTTATTGTGATGTTTAATTTAGGATCTTCTAACTTTCTAACAATATGTACATTACCATTTGTTATCATTTGTTCTTCTGTATGTTAAATTTCACTTTTAATTTTTGCACAAGATAAAACGGCTGGCATCTGGTTGCTATAAGCAAGACAAATGCTTTTCTTTCCAATACTTTTTTTTTTTTTTTTAAATAGAAGATCGTTGGATCTCATGGGACTCCTGTCTACTGTATAAAATGAGTTAATAATATTCAGAGAGTTTGGGAAGAAGGGAGAGGCTTTATATGGAAAGTAAATGTTAAAAAAAAAAATGAAACCTCTAAATGATAACATTTGTTCCAGCTCCATTATGCATGCATAGTCCCAAAACAAGTAAAAAAGGCCTATCTGTATTAAAAGAAACCTGTCTTGAGATACATGTTATCTGACTTTAATGAACACTTTAAGAAAGATTAGTTATATGGCCATCATCCTGATGCTTTAATGATTACTGAAATCAGTGTTAAAGTGGATGTAAACCGTTACATATATCCAGTGACGTGATTAGCTTCAGGTGATATACAGAGATTAAATAAATCCTTCTACATAAGTTGTACCTATTTATCTGCAGCCTTCTCCTCTCTATAGCCTTCTAAAGCATGCATTTCTAAACTTCTAGAGGCAGGAGCGGGCATCTGAGATGGCAGGCTGCTCAGCCAGGAGGCTAAGTGTAATCTGAGACCTGAGTGGAAGGAAAGCACCCCTCCTGCAGTTTTATAGGGAAACATGCACAACTGAGGCTGTCAGTTACCTGCTGTGTGCTGGAGTATCAGGAGCAGGGCCATCTAGTGGTCCGCATAGACTGTCAGAAGTGCAGATGGCAAAGGAATGACAGATTAGGCAGAAACAACTAGGTGCTTTGGATCAAGGAAAGTACACACTATAAAAGGATATGCTTTAATTTTTATTTTTTAGAATTTTAGGCCCGGTTCACACTGATGCAACATGTGCTCTGACTTTGAAAAATCAATGTTTCCCTATGAGAGCCGTCTTAAATGGTCCTACTCATGTCGGTCCGATTTGGGAAAAGGTTCCTGCACTACTTTGGTCGAACTTCTGTCTGATTTTAGCCCATAGAATTGAATGGAAGTCCCATCCAAGTTGGATCCTCATCTAAATTGATGTGATTTGGATCCGACATTACAGGAAGTTTACACAGGCATTCCCTGAAATTCCGCCCAAGTCGTGTCAAAGTCGTGTCAAAGTCACTTGGAAAAGTCAAGCAACTTTCATGTTGAAGCAGTGTGAAACCGGCCTTACAACCACTTTATAACAGACCACCTCTTCTTTATATTTGTTCCAGGTATAAAAAAGGCTGACTTTCTGTGACATCCGTTTGCTGCATGCTTGTTCCAAGGCTGTGACCCAGTAATACTGAAGCTAGACTCAGCCAGGAGTCCAACATTTAAAAGGTGTTCTTTAACTCATTGAAAACAAAGCAGAACAGGCAATACCTGAAATAAGCAGAAAACAAATTCCCTATAGGGAAAATGAATGTTTCAGCCTGGGACTGCTGGAGTGTGCCATTTCCCTTCACGTGTCTGTCTGACAGACAAGCCTCGCATTGTTTTCCTTTTTTGAGAGTACTTTATCCAACTCCAGCCCCTCCTTGGTGTTTTGTAATGGGTTCCATTAGCTGTTCACGAGTTGATTTATGTCCATGTACAGTTATCTCACTCAGGGTTTCAAGTTAGTTTAAAAATGAATCCAATGTTCTGTTGATCAGATAAAAGTACTGATTCCTGTAGGATAAAGCTTTTTATGCTTTCACTACCTGTAATTGACCCTCCAGTGTTTGTTTTTCCTGCATGGTGGCTTATGGTTTGTACACCCGCCTTGAAGTGCTGCAGCTTTGAACTTGTGTACCACCTAAGACATTGGAGTTTTGTCCATGGTTGGCTTTTGGACCCCATGGACCACTAAACTCCAGTGGCAGCTGTGGTGGGGGTTTTTGTAGGGGGGGGGGCGGCAAACAGTGCACAGGCAAATACCCCCCCACCCCACCTCCCGGTCGGTCAGTCATCTGGCCGCAACTTATCCCAGGGCGACCGGCTTCCCCAACGGCTCCTCTCCTTGCGTCTCCTCCCTCCTTCTGGCGGCCAGCGTAGCTTGTCCTCAGGCTTACCTTCGGGCAACAAGCAGGCGCCTGGTTAGCTTCCCCTGCATCTCCTCTCCTCGCGGCAGCCAGCGTAGCTTCCCCTTTCGACCATTTAGGAAACTGGTCTCAGACCCGCTTCCTGATTGGCGAGGAGGAGATTAGTGTGACAAAACTGGGTGGGCTTCAGGCCCAGTGCTTTGAACCCCAAGGCCACCCTATTTTGAAGCCTATTAGAGCCTCTGGCTCTAATCTTGTGCTTCAAAAAAACACCCCCCTTTGAATCCATGCATCCGGCGCCCTGCATGTAGATTAGGGGCCGGGCGCATGGATGGGGGGTGGCACCCCTGCACCCCTTTTTATGGATGGGCCGCCACTGCTAAACTTACAATATTGAATCCCGCTGACCACTAACATGAATTTTACATGCCTTATACACACAATGCTTCGGTTCTTTGCCTTCCTCCTCCTGGATCACACTGCTGCCTTATACACACAATGCTCTGCCTCTCTTGATGGCCGCACGAAAGTCAGCTGTTGCTGCAACCCACTAATGGTGCGAAATTCAAATGAAAATTCTTAGATAAGATTTTCTAAAGAAAAATCTTTCAAAATTCGACCCATGTATGGCCTGCCTTACATTGTTTGTGTTTCCAATTCTCAGCTGGATATTGCGGTTGCTTAGAAGAGGGATGTGATTGGGGTTCCCAGTACGTAGTTGTTAAGGAGATCCTGAGCAGTGTCAACATTTTTGAGTTCCTAAAAACTCTTTATTTGACTAATTTAAAATGTCTTTAGAAATAGTTATACAATACTTGTCAGGGCTCCACAAGGACGTATAGAAGCCCCCAGTGCCAGGAAATTATTCTCACCACTTAACACTCTCCCAACAAGTGAACATGGTTTGTAATCTCCGCAACAACACTTTATAAATGAGAAGTGACATTGTCTGGGTTGTTTTAGGACACAATTGCTTCTCAATCTTTATCAGGCCTTATTGGTTTGAGAATCCCTAACGTTTATCAAACAAGTAATCCTTTCCCCTTGATGGTTGTGTGAAAAATTTGAGAGGTTTGTAGCCAGGAAGATCCACAATATTGAATCATTGGAACCAGTTGAGTAAACCCTGTGATGTATGCGTAATGGTCTTTTAATAGTTGCATTTTTCATTTTGGATGGTGTATGGGAGTGTTAAAACTGCTGCCATTTTTAATTCTTTTTTGAGATGTTGCGGAGGTGAAGTCTACAAGCTTTTGGCAGCGATTGGATTTGGGGCCGAATGGACAGGTCAGAGTCTAAGGATACACCTAGTACCCTAGTGTGAGGGTACAGACTGATAGTTGTATTATTGATCTTGATGGAAATGTTATGGAGGAGGGCACAAGTGGGGGATGGGGAGGGGGCGTATTATCAAGTAATCTCTACTTTACAGATTTTCAGATGCTTCTAACACTATGGATCAATAAGAGTGGAGCCAATAGACACTAGTGAGCCATCTTCTTTCATTAGTCTGACTGCACTAACGTGGTTAAAAAGTAAGGCATGGTTACTCATGGCCACTCATTAAAATTAGAAGAAAAGAGGTTTAACCTTAAACTACGTAGAGGGTTCTTTACTGTAAGAGCGGCAAGCATGTGGAATTCCCTTCCACAGGCGGTGGTCTCAGCGGTGGGCATTGATAGTTTCAAGAAACTATTAGATAAGCAGTTGAACGACGCAACATACAGGGATATACAATGTAATACTGACATATAATCACACACATAGGTTGGACTTGATGGACTTTGTCTTTTTCGACCTCACCTACTATGTAACTATGTAACTGTGCGCTACATTACTCCTTGCTCTGCAAGACTCAATTTTAATTATTTTGTTTATTTTTTAGCTCATTTTCTACTTTTGTTTATATACTTGTGAGCTGAAGCCATGTCTTTTGTACATCCTCCCCCTTGTCTGACTGTCCTCTGACCGATATCTGTGTCCCTTGTTACTGTAAACTGTAAAGCCACAATGTAGCCTCTATAGGATTTATAGATATAGGTCAAACAACCAGATGCACTTTCCTTTCCCAAATAAGAAACAGCAATGAACATTTTAATGTTTCTTTTCAGCATCCTATAGGAATAACAGTGGCATGGTAATGCAATCCATTTTGTCTGGGTCTTTAATGTTTCCAAATAGGGCAGACTGTGGTGGGGTTCAAAACCGTAAAATAGCTGTGTAGTGTAAGAACTTTCTAGTGAAAACTGATTTGTTATTTAATGCCCTTACATGATACTGGGAAGGGTTTATGTGTAATTAGATTTAAAGAATTAAGGGATTATTCAGTGATGCAATGCAAAGAGCAAAGTTGATGATCAAAGTGAAGAAAAACGAATCTGTCTCCAGCAAGCTAAAAACTGATTGGTTGTTGTGAGATACTGTTCTTTATTACTGGTCTTTGCACAGTTTTACATAAATAGGTAGGGAGGACCCTCACCATGCCGACATCGATAATAATATATTTATGAGGATTACCCAAGTCCAAAAATTGGCGAACTTTGTGGGCACATATTGAGAGGGAAAATCAATATTACAGCATAATTAAAAAACATATGACCAACATGCAAACAACACCCTGTATGGACACAGTTACCAATTACCCAATAATACAGTTACAGAGGGCTGGATCTAAGGTAAAAAGATTGATTTCATAATGTATCAAAGTAGGAGAAGAATTTCTGATCCAGTAATGCCTCCAAAAAGTTGCTCGTCGACGAGTTTCACTAAAATATTAGCTTCCTCAGGACAAATACTGGGTAGGTGCTAGTATATTCAAAAACAAAAGAGTACATGTATAAGTATTTAGTGTAGTATATACCTATTTAACTACACTTACCGCAGTGTGTGATTTATACTCTAATATTTCTACATGACCGTTGTATATCAGGTGAGAGCCATTCTAGTATAAACCATTGTTTTGATCTGGGGACTTTTTTACAGTGGCACCCTAGTCCAAAATGCATATGTCTCTGCTTTATCTAGTGGTACATATCATAGACCACATGGTATGTGTGTATCTTACAACAATACACACACATATGAAAACTTGAAAATTTCGCCTTTCGGTTGTCTGTTAGTTCTGTGAGGTTCTCCCATACCCTGAGCCACAAGTTTACCAGGCAAGCATACATGTTGTCATGTCTATATGTAATTGTTTTTTGTGTATACGTGTTGGTTTTGGAGAAATGTTGTAACAACCATAGTTATACTTATATAGATATATACTACACTAAATACTTATACATGTACTCTTTTGTTTTTAAATATACCAGCACCTACCCAGTATTTATCCTGAGGAAGCTAATAACTAATATTTTAGTGAAACACGCCGTCGAGCAAGTTTTTGGAGGCATTACTGGATCAGAAATTCTTCTCCTACTTTGATACATTATGAAATCTTTGTACCTTAGATCCAGCCCTCTGTAACTGCCTTATTGGGTAACTGTGTCCATACAGGGTGTTTGTATGTTGGTTATATGTTTTTTTAATTACGCTGTAATAAAATGTATACCCTTTTTATTGATTTTCTCTCTCATTGTGTGCCTACAAAGTTCGCCAATTTTTTGACTTGGTCAATCCTTATATATGTTTTAGATAAATACTTTTCAATTATGTTTGGTTGTTGTTGAGCTGAATTGGATAGCTTATGCCATAGTTTCGTACGCCTTTTGGTTGCTGGGTGGATATGAAGTCCTGAGCAACGATCTTATCACAAGAGGACCTCCTATAGCTATAATAATCTGCTAAATGCTTAAACCTAACAGCATTCACTCAAAACTGAGATACCTGTTCTTCTGTTTTGTTTGTCCTGATCATTTAACCAATTTTGTCTGGAGGTAAAAAAAAAAAAGCGATAGTCAGAAACTAGTTGGTCTTGTTCAGGAACTCGCAGGATAAAATATGCCTTTCACCTCATGGTGCAGTTAATTGAATATAGCTGTACTTCTGTAGGGATTTTACTGTTCCCAAATTAATTGTGAGGCTGGCAATGGTTCCAACCTTGTTCTACTGTCTATGGATAACATGTACATTTTGAAGAGCCAGAGTGGCTCTATTTCTCTTGATATCAGTTAAAAATGATATTTATACATCAGTCATTTATGTATTGCATTTTAAATTTGAATTCCTGCTTACACCTAACTAGCCTTAAAACTGTCCCCTCTCCCCCTCTCCTAACACCTATGCTAAGCTGTGTAAGAAATGTGTATACTTACCTATTTGTCGGCCGCTCCGGTTATAAGATCTCCCCTGTGTCAGCCAGCAGTGGCTGCAGGGGAGAGGAGAGACCACTCTGACAATGGCCAGTAAAGCCTGAAGCAGTGGCCTCACTTGTAGACTTCAATGGCCCATCCGTTTGTCAAAGCTCCCTCCTCTCCTCTGCAGCAGCTACTCGCTGACACTGGGAATAAGATCACGGACGGCTTGAAAATAGATAAATAAAAAAAAAAATATATATATATATATATATATATATATATATATATATATATATATATATATATGTGTGTGGGTGTGTATGTGTTTCATACACAGGTTAATTATTATGGGTGTTAGGAGGGAGGGGATAGTTTTAAGGCTAGTTGGGTATAATCTGCAATTCCATTCCTGGAATTTTCACAATCCTTGCCTTTTCTGCGCACTGTGATATGTTAGTAATTTTTAATAAAGTAGATTTTTTATGGCCTAAAATATGAATCTCATGCAGCCATGCAGAGGACAATTGAATAAAGAGATACTGTAGCAGTGGGATTGGTAAAAATGTGATAAGGTTCTGGGATGAGTGGTATTTCAGTGGGAGATTTATCATGTACAAAAAAAGAAAAGCATTGAAGATAAGCGTTAAGTGCTGTTAAAATCAGTCACATGGCAGTTAGAACTCCATTATGATTTGACACAGCCTCTAAAGTTCTATTTTAGTATTCATCATGTTATTCACGTCCAATGTATTGGTGCATATGTGTGAACCCAGCCTTAGTATTCATCATGTTATTCATGTTTAACGTATTGGTGTATAAACTCCAAACTATTTTGTGGTTTGTGTGTATGTTTTAGTTGTGGGGAGTGTCTCTTTCTTTCTTGGCATTAAAACTGCATTTTTTTAATGTTCCCATGGAAGGTCGCTTGGCAGAAATTTCTTAAAAAACACATTAGTTGGTTTAAACATTAAAGCATGTACCAGGCTTTCAGCGGAGCGCACAAGGCTTGTTTTAGAGAACGTGGCGCCCCACCAGACATTATGATGGATTTGTGTCCTTAAAGTGGACCCACACTCAGGGAAGCGTATCCTTCTAACAGTGTCAGGCAAGTCAGTTGTAAATAATATAGCATCTCCAGCAGACATTCTACAGCAGTTATTTTGTCCAGGTCCACTTCTTCATCCGTTGTGTGGGAGGTGCGGTTTCTTTTTCTAGATCCTACAACCTGATGACACCATCAATGTAATCCATTAGTCAGATGGGGGGGATGACGTGTTTGGAAGCGCTCTGCCTCTTTTGATCAGGATTTGTTGGTTAATGGTACATTGTTACAGATTTGTTTGTCAAGTTAAACTGTGCTAAGGATTCCCTGTTAAACAGCCAAACTGTGTAGACACACATTGGGAATGCCAGAGTACAGAAGAATGTGGCCCTGGCAAGTACCCCAATCCCTTCAGCTGACATTGATTTCAATAGGCACAGAAAAGTTACCCCATTTGCAATGTCTATACTGGAATGGACAAGTCAGACCTCAAAATGTCTACAAGTGCACCCTTCTTTGTGAAATGACAGGGAGGTCCACAGCTTTGGCCAGTTGTACTATCTGCCCAATTTACTAAAGGAGCAAGCAGGTTGAATCTGGGCCACCTGGACAGCCACTGGAGCATAGACTGTGTGCCTTGGTTGAATATATGAATATGATGGTTGGACAGTTTTTAATGTGATACTATTTAATAAATTTTAATAAATTTATATTTTCTTAATGAATTGTTGTTTCTGGTGCTCACCTTAATAACAGACATACTATCTCCAAACAAAAATCCCACAATTTCTGAGAGAGCTTTTTCTCCTTCTTTTCTTTTTCTTTTTTGTACCTTGGTTGTCTTGTGGAGGACCTGTCATTAAGGTATACCTATTTCTGGAAGCAGTCATTAGGACTGAATGGGGGTTTGGGAAGAAATGTATTTTTTGCTAAAAAAAATTAGAGAATCCCCAAATATATTATATATTTTCTAAATGCTGAGGCCCTGGATAATAAATTTAGATGCTGTTGCAATTTTTTATGTCACATGATACTTGCACAGATATTTATCAAATGTAACATTTCAGAAAAAAAATACAGTAAAATGAATTTTAGTGCACACAAACACAATACCCATTTTTTTTTTGGTAAACTAATAAAAGATGATGTTTTGAGTAAATAGACACCGAATATGTCAAGATTTTAAATTGCGCACACCTGTGAAATGGTGAGAAATTGCGTTATTTCAAATTGTCTATAGGTGATGCTTTAAAAACCTTTCCAGGCTATTAGTTTTGAGTTATTCATGAATGATAGCCCTAGAATTATGGCTATTGCTCAAATGTTTGTGATGATGCCTCACATGTGTGGTACAACCACTGTTATCATATGCGTGCCGTGCCTGGAGGAGGGACAGGGGTGCTTTTTTTAAATATTCTTAATTTTTTTTTCGTCACACTTTTTTATTCATTTAACTTTATTGCTATCGCTGAGGGCCTCCATGTGACAGTTTTGGGCAGGTGACAGTACAGTTTATGGAGACATCAGGGATCTGATGCCCTCCAAAGCAGCTACCCAAGTACAGATCATGCTTGTTTAGCTGCTTCCCTAGCTGCAATAGCCAGGGGAATGGCAGATCTGAAACCAGAAGTGACAAAATCATTATTGGTTCTGGGTTCATTCGTCACAGAGGAGATTGAGGAATGGATGTTCCTCCCTCTCCTCTATAGGAAGCTGGCCAGGCTGTTTACCATGGTTCTTGGCTCCCCAAAGGAACTGGAGAGCCTGGGGACCACCATGGGGATGGAAGGTGGGAGGTTTTGGCCCTTCACAGTACTGTAAAAGTGATCATTATTGATCACAGTACTTGTAATAGTAGTAGCGCTTGTAATGTTTTGTAATAACTATTTGCTGAGAGGAAATTCATATACATACATCAGTCAGCAAGTTGTAAATGGGGGGGGGAGCTCTATGGTATTGATCGCAGCAATTCTCTGTCAATAACCAGTTTTCAGTCATGCAACTTGCATGCACGGCACCTGTTGAAAATTAAATCTGATCTTTATCAACTGTGGAGAATCCACTAGGTTCACAGAGAGCCCTGCTGCTAGATTCCTTGTGGGGGAGGAGCAAAACCTTTAAAAGGGTAACTCCTCTTTCGGGGGGGGGGGGGGGGAATGGCAAATAATACAAAAATAATATAGCATATACAATTGTGACACAAGTCATATTGTAATTGATTGTTATTAAAAATTACCTTTCCTTTTCAATCTGCAGCTCTGTAATTTTCTGTGAAATGCAATGCACTATGGCAACCTGGAGGTGTTCTGTACACAGAATGTGTACAGAATACCCCTCTGAAGCATCATTTCTTACTTGTGTGATTGGCTCACTGATTTTCCTAGAAGTCTGCACTAAGGCTAAGTTCACACTGAAATCACCCGGCATTAGTGGTAAAGCACTGCTGGTATTGGCGGCGCTTTAACGTTGTTTTAGCAGCTATTTACGGCCTCTAGTGGGGCGCTTTTAACCCCCACTGGCGGCCGAACAAAGGGTTAAAAGTGCCTGTGTTGCAGAGCTGCTAAAGTGCTTTGCAGGCACCACTGCCCATTCATTTCAATGGGCAGGGCATTTTGAGAGCAGTGTATACACTGCTCCCAAACCGCCCCAAAGATGCTGCTAGCAGGACTTTTTTTTCCCATCCCGCAAGCGCACCGCTCCAGTGTGATAGCACTCGGGCTTTCACACTGGGGAGGCATGAGAGGCGCTTTTCAGGCGCTATTTGTAGCGCTAAAATGCCTGAAATGTGCCTCAGTGTGAAAGTACCCTAAGATACAAGTCAGATTTTGGGCATCCCCTACAACAAAAATGTCATTATTGGTGAGACACTTCCAATGGGAAATCACATCTAAAGGGATACAGGCCCAGCAATTTTCCTCATTAGAGCTTTGCAGGTGCAGCAGATGGTTGATAATTATGAAACCACATGGGCAGAGACAAACACAATGATTTCTTTAGACCCCATTCACACAGGGGCAACACGACTTGCAGGTCGCCTCAGCGAGGCGACCTGCAAACGAATGTCCGGGCAACTTGCAAAACGACTTCTGTATAGAAGTCTATGCAAGTCGCCCCAAGTCGCCCCCGAAGTCGTACAGGAACCTTTTTCTAAGTCGGAGCGACTTGCGTCGCTCCGCTTAGTACGGTTCCATAGCACAGAACGGGAGGCGACTTGTCAGGCGACTAGGTCGCCTGACAAGTCCTCCCTGTGTGAATGGGGTCTTAGAGTAACAAAAGGAAGGAATCTGCAACAAAGTTTGTTACAATCCCTGCAGTGTACATAGATCACCCAAGGGGAATGTTTTTTTTTCCTCGACAAAAGCAGAGTTACTCTTTAAGCCAGCCATATATGGGTCAAATTCTGAACAAATTTTCTTTCGATAATCAGAAATTTTGTGCGTTTTGTGATCTGATGGTTCCATCATTGACTTCGAAATACGACCAACCCAAGCCTTCAACTTCACCATGTGTAGCTACATAAAAAAAAAAAATGAATGTCTGGGAATCTTCTTTTCTTTCCAGGTCACAGCTCATGCAAATTTCTTTTTTTTAATTTTATTTCTCGCACAATTCTCCTATCATTGATTAAAAATGTGTTTCTTTTTCCACAAATTTCCAACATGCCGGTCACCCAAATTCGATGGCCGCACGAAAATCGGCTGTTGCAGCCCCACATGATGTGAAATTCAAACAAAAATTCTTAGTTACGATTTTTGTAAGAAAATTTTTTTGGAAATAGACCAATGTATGGCCTGCTTTAGGCATATATGTGAATTTGATGTGTTTTGAACCGCATCCAATTCGCTGTGAACCATACCGGCTTTCAATTGAGCCAGTATACCTTTATGCAGGCTGGTAGCAATGTGAACTAAAAAAGGGTCCTGTGTGTTTTTTACTCAGGTTCAATTCGCAGGTTCAGGTTCAGAATCGCACTTAAACCGTTGATTAGAAATCGCACTGGACTCTGCACAGAAACCGACCACGCATATATGTGAACCTAGAGAATTTCCTGTTGTTGAAGTCTTCAGTCCCATCAGCATTTATTGCATACTAAAATTTCAATTTTGGATGGACTAACAACTTCTGAGACTAACAAATGTTGCTTTGGATACTAAAAGAGTTCAAGAAGCAACTTTCATAATGATGACTAAGGAAGTCAAGAATGTTGAACCTGAACTTTGCCATTTCTGTTCTGTGTGTTTTTTAAAGTTCAGTTTATTTTATTTAATATCATTAGCACTAATGGCTCTAGTTGCTTTTCCACACAGAGAAAATTCAGCTACCTTTCAGAAGATTTTGTATGGTAGAACACTAATCCCAACATTACTGATGACTATGTGACCAGAGGGCAAAACTGCTTGGCATCATTGGTTTAACTGGCTGTATTTAATGCCCTGCTATTCCAGAATGTTAAAAGAAATAGCAGCAAAAAAAAAAAAAAAAGCATTTATGATTCCCAAGAACGCAATCAAAATCCGCTGGATAAAAAATGCTAATATCTAGAGTTTTTTGCCAGCGTTTTGCAGTGTTTAGGAGCCTTTTCAAAAATGTTTAGGAATGGTAGCGTTTTTGTTAAGGATCAAGCTGCAGCTGTCATCCTTAATAACCATTGAATAGCTGGTTGTTAAGGAGCGGGCCAGGATGCCGTCTGCTGCATCCAGAGTTCCCCGCTGACAGCTGAATGTAAAGAAAACAATTGCCGGCAATGACAAATTGAGAAAAAAACAGCGTGGGGGTCCCCCCTAATCCATACCAGGCCCTTTTGGGTCTAGTATGGAGTTTGAGGTAAATCCCACGCCAAAATGTAAAAAAAAAATGGCATGGGGGTCCCCTGCAAAATCACTAGCAGACCCTTATTCGAGCATATAGCCTGGTGGGCCAGGAAAGGGGTGGGGGGACGGGTGAGCAATCCATACCAGGCCACATGCCCTCAACATGGGGGGGTGCTTTGGTGAGTGGGGGTTCCTCCCCAAAGCCCTTTGTTCCCATGTTGATGAGGACAAGGGCCTCTTCCCCACGTCTCTGGCCGGGTGGTTGTGGGGGTGCAGGGGGGTGACTTATCTGAATCTGGAAGTAAATAAAAACACATATAGTTTCTGACCAGTTCTTTATTTAAAAAAAAACAAAAAACAATGTCCCTCTGTGTAGATCCATCGTCCATCACGATGAGCGCCAGTCACCAAGACAAAAACACAAAAGGGGCCGCACTCGACAAAGGCTCCCTGATTACAATGCAGCCCCATCAATGACGTCACCCTGTGCCCATCAGTGACGTCACTCTGTGCCCATCAGTGACGTCACTCTGTGCCCATCAGTGATGCCAATTTCTGCCCATCAGTGATGCCAATTTCTGCCTATCATTGAGGCCAATTTGTGCTAATTTGTGCTGCCTGTCAGTCAGTATTGGCAGAGTATTGGCAGAGTATTGGCAGAGTATTGGCAGAGTATTGGCAGGGCATTGCAGAGTATTGTCAGGGCATTGCAGAGTATTGTCAGGGCATTGCAGAGTATTGTCAGGGCATTGCAGAGTATTGTCAGGGCATTGCAGAGTATTGGCAGGGTATTGCAGAGTATTGTCAGGGCATTGCAGCAGAGCATTGCAGAGTATTGGCACTGCTGCCATCCAATCTCTCCCCTTCACTGTACAGATCAGTACACAGAGGGGAGAGAGGAACCAGCGTCATGACATGACGCCGGTTTGTTACAAATGATCGTTCCGTCATTTGACAGAGCGATCACGCGCTAAACGACCGCCGGGTGTACCAAGATGGCCGCCGCTCCGGAGCTAGGCCAAAGCCGCGGCCTTTCCTATGGCCGAGGCCACAGAGCGCTCCGCGGATCGCGGGTGTCCGTATGGATCAACCTCCGCGGATCGGATCACGGATCGATGACGATCCGTTGCACCCCTAGTATACTGCAATCTTACAGATTACAGTACTGTATCAAATAATACACATCTCCTTTGTCCCTAGTGGTCCGTCCAGTGTCCTGCATGCAGTTTTATATTATAAATACTGTTCTTTCTGCCTGCAAACTGGAGATTGTCCATAGCAACCAAAACTGTCCCTTTACATCAAAAGTGGCTTTAGAGCAGCTAGAAAACAGTGATAATAAATTAGAATCACTTGCAGAATTGAGTGATAGTGATTTGTGGGAAAATCCGTCATCAAACACTAAAAGTAACGAAAGCGACAATTCTGCAACTGAGCAAATTTCAGTGTTTTTGATTTGATTACATTATTGAATAATTTGTATTATTATTATATTATTTGTTATAATTATTTATAGTTATTTATTATATTATAATTTTTTATTTCGTTTTTCAAACTTTATCATACCCGGGATGTCTTTTTTTTTTTTTTTGTCTACTAGACTCTGGTTTGGACAGATTTAAGTGAATTATTCCTAAGAATTACAGGCCTACAATATAAAACGCCAAATTTCTGTGCAAAATAATGGTACCGCTTTCAGCACCTAGAATCTATAATCATACCGCCAGGGAGGTTAATAACCAGCTATACAGTGCTTGTTAAGGATTCTGGTGGTCCGCTGGCTAGGGGAAAAGAAAACAATGGAAACTGGTGCTTAGCAGCAGTTGACAGCGTTTAGGAGCTTTAAGGAGCGGTCAGCTTTTTTTCAGCTGGCAAATCGCTCCCAAAAAATGCAAAAAAAAAAAACACTTTTTTTTTTTCTGCTCGCTTAAGCTGAAAAAACACTTCTAGCTTAGAACAGTGTGCATGGACACATAGAATAACGCTATTTTGTTCTAGGGGCAACAAAAACAAACACTCAAACTAGCCGATAGGAGCTGCTAGGAGCCTAAAAATAAGAAACTGTGCATGGAGTCTCATAATCTGCCGTTTTCTCTTCTAATCCTTCCTCCCCTACACAATAGGAACTTTTTTTTAACTATTTTTTTTTTAATTTGTTAGTCCTTGCTTTCATGACTCTTTGCCTAGGCAAGGATGACAAATAGAGTGTAATTTTGCGCATATGCAAAGACATTGCAGGATCTGTGGGCCCTTAGACTGCAGCTTGTGCATGTGTAGGTTTAGCAGGATTTCAAGCATGTGCAGACATGCTGCTGGTCTCTGCCAGAATCTATAGATCCTACAGCATGTTTGCACATGGGGTGGAATATTGCTAAAAGATGGTGGCGTGGAAGCAGAGCAATCTAGAAAACATTAGCCTGGTAGGATTACAACCTTGGTCTCCAGGGACTAGCAAGCATGTATTTTTTAATATGCATGCAGAAACAATTTTTTTTACATTAAAATGGTAGAGTTCCTCCTAACGTCTGCCATCTGCTAACTCTTTTCCAAAAAATGTTATTGCTTTTGCTGTAGGTTTTTCAAATATGCTACATTTTAAAGGTGTGTATGTGGACTTTAAGAACAAAGGTTTGTATGGTGGGCAGCACAGTGGCTAAGTGGTTAGCACTTCAGCCTAGCAGCAAATGGGTTGTCAATTTGAATGCCAACCACGGCACTACCTGCCAGGGGTTTGTATGTTCTCCCTGTGCCTGCGTGGGTTTCTTCTGGGTGCTTTGGTTTCCTCCCACAATCCAAAGACATGCTGGTAGTTTAATTGGCTCCTGTCTAAATTGAGGGCAGGGACGGATGTGAATGTATAATATACAGTATTTGTGAAGTGCTTTTACATTGACAGCACTATATAAGTACCTGTAATAAATAAATAATAAAAACGGTGCATTTGGTACAAACAACTTCTGTAGACCCCTTTCAAACTGAGGAGCTTTTCAGGTGTTTTAGCGCTAAAACTAGCGCCTGTAAAGCACCTCTCAAGCCACCCCAGTGTGAAAGCCCGAGTACTTTCACACTGGGGCGGTGCACTTGCAGGACGGGAAAAAAAGTCCTGCAAGCAGCATCTTTGGGGTGGTGCGAGAGCAGTGTACACACCGCTCCCAAAACGCCCTTCCCATTGAAATGAATGGGTATCGCTGCCAAAGCGCTTTGGCAACGCCGCAACACGGGCGCTATTAACCCTTTCCTCGGCCACTAGTGGATGTTAAAAGCCCCCCGCTAGCGGCCAAAAAGCGTGGCTATAAGGGCTTGTTCACACTTGACTACATTTCTAACGCTCAACAAACGCTCCTATAGCGTTTGTATGGCATTAGCATGGGCGTCAGACAGGCATCAATGAGCTTTAGTATGGTCATTAGACAGGCATTTTACAAGCATTATAGAAGAGTTAAAAATGCTCCCCAAATGCCCTATGGGCAGTTTTGAAGTGTTTGACAAGCGTTAAAACTGCTCCACAAATGCCTATTCCATTACAGTAAATGAACGAATCTTAACGCCCCGCAAACGCTCCGCAACTGCCTGCCAGAGCATTTGCAAGGCGTTACCATAGACTTAAATGGGAGGCATTGAAAGGCTTCAAATGCCTCCTGACTTGACATGAGTCTTCAATTTTGAAGCGACGCTAACGCTTAACGCCTGCTCTTAATGCCAGTATGAGCTCAGCCTTACAGGGGTAAAGTCCTGCTAAAACTAGCGTCGCTTTACCGCTAACACCGGCACCGCCCCAGTGTGAAAGGGGTCTTATAAATAGGCCGGGATGTGCCTGAAGTTATCCACAGGCATATAATATGTGTGTGTTTGTGTGTGTTTGTGTATGCGTACAGCAGGTCTTTCAAGGATATACCGTAGTTGAAGCTCATTTCTATCATAACCGATCTCCTCTGTGCGGCAAGTTGCCTAATTCATTAGAAAAGCATAAAAAATGTATGGTATTCTTCTGGAACAGCTTGATAGAGCATGGCGTGAGCTGTTACTTATAAGTTCTTTAACTTCCAGCCATTAGTGTTATTACAAGCTCCTGAAGCATCAGAGCATTTTACGGAGCGGGTCAAATCCAAGGCTTCGGCTGTTACAATGGCATACTTACTTTTTTTTTTCCCCCTTGCTTTTTTTAATTTTTATTTAAAAAATTTTTTTATTTATGAGCTAGCAAGTACAGAGCATTATTGCACTGACAGTGCAGGGTGACCTGTCTGCCGCGTCATTACACTATATTTAGAAAATATTTTAAATGATGGAATTTTTCATTTTGACCTTTTCGTAATCATTTTTTTCCGTGTGGATAAAATAAGTTCTACCCTCTAAGGTTTCCTTTAATTCCTGACATGAAAAAGAGATGATGTGTGGCTGTCGTCTTCCTTGTCACCCTGCACATATAGCTAAAGGAGCAGCTGCATGGCCTCTTCATCTTATGTCACCTAAGGTCATGGTCTCAGTGACCCAACCAGACATTCTTTAATTTACACTCATAGTTACTGTAAGAAGCCAAAAGATTTTATCTGGATCCTTTAACTGTATTTTTATATTTTTTTTTGTGTAGCCTTCCCTAGTTGATGTAATATATTGCATTGCTAGGTTTAGAAGTCTTGTAAATTTAGACTTGGGCTGTTCCTTTTTATTCTTTTTAATGTGTGTTTGCAGCAGATGGACAAAAGATCAGAGCCACCGAGGAAGTTGGATTATGTTTGACAGCTAAAGGATGTGCATGTGAGAGCAAAAACAATGGTGGGGCCACTCCCAGGGTTACTGCAGAAAGGTTGCAGATGACTTATGTAGTTTCAATTCCAAGTTTAGATCAGTAAATGGCATACAGCTAGAAACTAGAACTGGCTGTGTTTTGGTATGTTAAATATACTATTAAACGGGTTTTGTTTTATCTGTAAAACCTGTTATTCTTGCCCAAAATGTTTTCATTTCATAATGTATTTTCAGCTCTCCCTGTGGATTACAGGACTCGCTCCCCATGTTGTAGTGATCAAAAACTAGGGGGGCGAGGTGGTACCTGTAGTCCTAAAACGCTTCCTGTCCTAGGGTGACATTACTGCTCCTCCTTGGATATAATAGATAAGAGAATATTTTTGACCCGAGGACAAGAGGTGTGTTACTGGCAAGATCATTAGGGCAAACAACTAAAAAAAGAAAACTAGTGTACACACCTTGAAGTGATATTAAAGTTTTGTGTTTTTTTTGTTTGAAAAAACAAACGTTATGCTTACCTGCTCTGTGTAATGGTTTTGCACAGAGCAGCCCAGATCCTCCCCTTCTCGGGTCCCTTGCTGGTGCTCCTGGCCCCTCCCTCCTGTACCCATAGAAAGCAGCTTGCTATGGGGGCACCCGAGCCGAGCTGCTGCTCTGTGTATCCAATCAGACACGGAACTGTGGCTCAGCCCTGCCCCCTCTCTCTCTACATTGGCTCGCTGACTTTGACAGCAGCAGGAGCCAACGGCACCCACTGCTGTGTCTCAACCAATTAGGGGAGAGAGTCCCTGGACTTCGTGGCTCTTGTGCAAAATCACTGTATTGAGATGGGGGTGCTGGGGGAAGAGGTGCTGCTGCATTTTTTGTCTTAATTCATAGAATGCACTGACCCCAATACGTATATATACCTTGAGGTCTGCCAGTGGTTTACTAGGATTATGGCTGAAGATATCGGCCACAAATCCAGTACAGTTTTTTTCAGCAGGCGGCCAGCTTTCTTATAAAACTGGTCCAAGTGGGGGGGGGAAACATCCCTTGTAATAGAAATAAGCAAGACAGGTCCTCTTTATTGAGAAATCTTGACACTGACTTAAAAAAAAAAAATCATTTATTTAAACCCGAGAACTGGAAGTGACATTGCTCCGGTTCTTTCAAGGGCATAGACCCGAGTTGGGGCTATTTTGACCTGATTCGACTTCCGGCCCAGCCATCGGCCGCATCAGATCGGTTCCTCCGGGCTTATAATCCAAAGCACTCATATATCAAAGCGACTTTCCCCATAGGAAATAATGGAAACTCAGATAATCCATTCCAGTGGCACTGCTAGTGTATGCAGTACCGCATGTAACCAGAGGTGGGGGGCGCCAGAAACATTTGGAAACACTCGGAGAGCCGTTTGGATGCACTCGGAGAGGCTCAGAGGCACACGGGAACGGAGTGTTTCCGAGTGTTTCCAAACGGCTCAGAGCGGCTCCGAGTGTCACCGGCGCCCCTGCACCTCTGGCCAAATGCGATACTGCACACCCCAGAGGCTTGAATCCTGCTTGTTTTGCGAGACAACACTCGCAAACCGAGTCAGGATTTGAAAAAAATAATAGCTCGCATTGCTAAAAATGCTCGTAAACCGCGTTGCTCGCAATCTGAGGTATTACTGTAATTTATAATAAAAAGAGAGGGTCTAGTACCACTTTAACAATACTGCTGTCCAAAGGTGCCCCTGTGCTCCTTCATCCAGAGTGGAGGCACTCTAATACAGGTAGTGTGTTACTGACCAGATCATCAGGTGAAAACAGGGAAAAAAGCCTACAAAAACACAAAATAATACAGCCCAGGCATCTAACGATTTGTAAGCTGCAATATATTACATTTTTGATTTGGGGTTTAATACAACTTTAAGGCTGATAAGCTGCAATATTACACTGCTCTTCAGTTTACATAAACTACACCTTTAGGGTACACAGGCTGGTTATTCTTCTTGTGGACTCTACAGTTCTGATCAGATTACAGCATGCTGGGCTTCAAAGAGTCTTGTGATTCTTCCAACAACCCACCATGTAACCTTCATTGTTAGTACAGCTACTGTATACTATCTGAAAAAAAATGTATATAATATCAATACTGGGAATTTTCACGTCTCTCCCAGTTTCTGTAGCCATGAGCACATAAGTATCTGATGATCAGTAGAAACCCTGAATACATTTTTTTGAATCTTTGGAAAATAGCTTTTTTTTTTTTTTTTTGACGATAAACCTTTGAAATGTTCCTAAGTGTGGGATATAGATACACAGAACCCATATGAATGAATGCTTTATATTCTATTCAATTGCCCATCCCTGTTGTCATTATTGCGGTACAATAGGCTGTTTTAATGTTTGAAGATAATTCTGTGGCAATCCATATCTAACTCAGATACCATATAATCTCAATAAAAAGATCATAAGCTGAATGGCTGTGTCTTTCAGGTTTGGCCATATGCATATTTAGCTAAGGCCGGCCAAAGACAGTGCAAATTTCTTTCCTGCAACCATGGGTTGCAGGAAAGAAATTTGCTGGATTCCCCCATCAACACAGACAGTGCAGAGAGGGGAATCCCTCCTGCCAAGCGATTGTCTGCTGTGGGCGGGGGAAGCCCTGCTGTATTTGCTTGCGATTATCACAAGGTGGTGCTAAAGCCGTTAGCGATAATCACTGTCTTCTCCTGGCGGTGATGGCTTCCCCCGCCCGCCCCTGCCGGGAGCAGCCGGCCTTGTATGACCAGTCTGGTGAAGGCTCAGTCTACCAGCTTCAGTGGTCAGAACTGGTTCAAACATGTGTAACATGGTACTGCTTACTAGCTATAGGGGCAAAAGGCTACTTTCACACCTAATCTTTTTCAAACGTTTTTTGAGCAGAATTGCATGTTTTTGTAAGGCCTGAAAAGTAGCTCATGTACTTTTTTGGAGCAACAGGTATTTTGCTACAAGCAAGAGGACTCTCAGATGTGAGCAAGGGCTATTGAAAACAATAGCCAAGTTGACTGTTTTTTTTTTTAGCTTAAAGCTACAAGCTACAAAACGCTCACGTGTGAATGGCCCTGAGTCTAGATAAGGGATTCTTGTGGATTCTTCCATAGGAATAAGGAGGTCACCCATAAGTTTGTGATTTTAGTTCTTATTAGTGTTGCACCGATACCAAGCACAAGTACTTTTGCAAATGTGCTGATACTAGAACCGATACCAGAGTCCATTCACATATGTGCGGCCCAGTTTGCAGTGCGGTTTCAAAGCTTGATCCGGACCAATTTCATTCAGTGGTTCAGGTGCGATTCCAATGCAAATTGTAGTGTATGAGATTAGAAATCGCACAGGACTCTTTTTCAAATCACACTGCAGCCGGCCTGCACATATGTGAACAGGCTGTAGAAATTCACTGAAACGCAGATGAAAACTGATGTTACAGATGTCTGTGCAACTGAAATCTGTGCAGTTTTACCATCAGTTTTCATGCACGTATGGTGTAAACGAGCCCTCAAAAAATAATCATCTGACACTAAAAATAGGTTTTGGTAGTTGGCATCAGTGAGTACTTGAGTAATAGTATGGGTACTCGGTCTTACAAAACTGATATTGGTGCATCTAGTTCCTATATATAAATGAGAAAATAATGGGAGCTGCGCTCTAAAAGACCAACATATAATACAATATAAAATACAATAAAAATTCACTTATAAAGTAAATATCAACAAGTCCCAATTGTGATCCATGTGACAAAAGTCAAGTGAGTCCTCCAAGTTAAATTGCAAAACCTAAAAACCCTCCAGACTGAAGGAAGGTGAATGGGCCAAAACACACTGGGCTGTAACTTCCTCCTGTGACTATGACTGGGTATTGATAGACAATAGTGAATCTACCACCACGAAGAGGGCACGCTTACCAGCTGCACAAGCTATTAAAGCTTGTGGCTAACACCTAGCCAAGGCCTTTTCCTCCAGGAACCGCAGAGAATGGCAGATCGAACCACAGACACCTCCATACACCACTATCAGATTGATGATCTTGTGGATGGTCAGGGAAAACAACAATCCAATTCGTACTCGGAAATGATGGCCAAACCTCCTCTACTACCACTTCCAGCAAGGTCTCCTCTCTACTTCCACCTCTCACCCGGAACTTCCTGTCTGTACCTGACATCACTTCCTGTCTGTATTGGTCATATATATATATATATATGTGTGTGTGTGTGTGTGTGTGTGTGTGTGTGTGTGTGTATATGCTGTGAGCCAACTATATGCGCAACAGTTGAAAAGATGCCAAGATATTGAGGAAATTCTAGAAAACCTCCATTACACCTACTATATCTTGAAACACTATTTTAAGAATTTCAGATTGAAATCACCTGTTCATTGTTCCAGTTATATTTTGACACTTCTACACTTAGCGTAGATCTACTAACCTAATAAAGTCTAATGCCGCGTACACACGGTCGGACTTTTCAGCTACAAAAGTCCAACGGACGCTGACGGACTAAAGCTGGCTGGTAATCCGATCGTGTGTGGGCTGCTTCGGACTTTCAACGTACTTTTTTAGCCTCAAATCCGACGTACTTTAGATTTGAAACATGCTTCAAATCTTTACGTCGTAACTACGACGGACCCCGAAGTCCGCTCGTCTGTATGCTAGTCCTACGGACAAAAAAACGACGCATGCTCATAAGCAAAAACTAAACGGAAGCACTCGGTCTAGTAAAACTAGTGTTCGTATTGTAGGTAGCACATTCATCACGCTGCAAAATCTGTGATCGTTGAATGCAGCGCATTTTATTTCTTCTTTACGAATGCTCTAAAGAACGAAGGTGTTTTGCTGTTCATAATCAGAGTTCTCCCAAACTGATTTCTGAATTCTTTTTCTCTTTGATCTCATGAATGATATAGTATGCTTTTTATAAACAATGTTTCCATACTAATAATACTTTTTCCCTTTTATTTTTTTTTTTTTTTAGGTTTGTAAAGTTACCACAAAGAACCCATAATTCTTTTTTTTTTTTTTTCTAGTGATTATTTTTTAATTTTTAGATAAAGTTAACCCAAAGCACCGTTTTTGTTTATGTATATATTTTTTTTTCAAGACTTACCACTTGAACATTCTTAACATTAGTAATGTATTTTTGGTGTGTTTTTTTAAAACTCAATGAGATTGTTGTCCCTTGTTAATTTTTAACATTGTGTGTAAAATCAATGATTTAAAAGAAAACACATAAAAGTCTTTTGCTAAACTCAAAAAAGATCCATTTATTCATGGTCAAAATAAAATAAAGAGGAAGTCAACGCTGGAAAAAGTCGGTGTACAAGAAAATTGGGATCTTGAGGAGTCCATATAAGAGGGAGCACAATCTGGTCCAAGAATCCCAGAGATCAACAGCACCAGCAGATGATCTAGATGTCCCCAGACTGTGGTACTACAACAGCCTGCGTCTTCTGTCAGACCAGACTGAACCCAGGTCATCACTTTCTTCTCTTCCCTGCAGCCTTTCCTCCACGCTGCCCTGCAGCCTTCCCTGCAGCCTTCCCTGTAGCCTTCCCTGTAGCCTTCTTTTGAGGCTGTGGCTCTGGTGTTTCAGTTGTGGCAGGAGGAGGAGGAGGAGGAGGAGGAGGAGGAGGAGGAGGAGGGGGGGGGGCTGCCTCATGTAGTTGGGTGTTTTTGGTTAGCGTGCCCTGCAGCCCCTTATGGATTGTTTCCCCAAATAGGCGCTCACAAATGAGGCGCTGCTCCCAATCCATCTGAAGAAGCCTGCTGGCTAAGTAGCAGCCATAGGCTTCTTCCGCTTCGGGGGGGCTTGTTAAAAAACGGGTGGCCTGTTGCATGAGGCGCAGGGACGCGTCCTGTGTGACCATCCCCTTCCTGGCCCTTTTTTTGGGAAGGTGGAGGGGAGGCACTTGGGATTGGGTGAGGCTCCTACTGGGCCCAGCCACCTCACTTGGCCCAGCCACCTCACTTGGCCCAGCCACCTCACTTGGCCCAGCCACCTCACTGGGAGCAGCCACCTCCTGCCTGACACTGGGCCCAGCCTCCTCCAGGATGATGGTGAATCCGGCCTCCTCCAGGCTGTCCATGGGCCCGGTCTCCTCCTGCCTGCCACTTTCCCCACATTCCTCCTGGATGGACTCATCCTGTGTATAAAAAAAGGACAATAGTTTTAGTTTCTTTTTTTGGGTTCATCAATGACACACAGTTTGCTTCTCATGACTAGCAAATTCAATGTGAATACATCTCTTTAATAAAAGAGTCTAATCAGACACCCTAATTATTTCAAGCAGGTGCCAAACATATTTAGTCACTACTATCATTTGATATGTATACACAATTTGGAGTGCTAAATTATTTGAGACAATTATAACATCCAGTTAACATCATTAATATTAGTACAGTAAATCTTTGTTAAAATAATTTACCTGACTCCAGATGGTCATATCCGGTTCATCCAGGATGGAAGACCCAGCTTGCTCCTCATCAGCCTCTGCTGGGGTGGAGGGAAGGGTGGAGGGAAGGGTGGAGGGAAGGGTTGAAAGTGATGCCCTGGCTTCATTCTGGTCATCAAGAAAACGGAGTTGTTTGTAGTACCACAGCCTGGGTACATAAACATCATCTGCTGATGCTCCTGATCTCCTTGATTCCTGGATCTTCCTATGCTCCCTTTTATACATGTTCCTCAAGACCCCAATTTTCTTGTACACTGTCTCCATTGTTGCTCCAGGGATGGTCTCCTGGACAAAGGACAGAAGTCTCTCCAGCGTTGACTTCCTCACATGCTTGTTATAATACTGAGGGTGTTTCACCTCCCACAAATTCCTCATCTCTCGATACTTTGAAATAAAAGAAGTAAGGAACTCTGGATCCTTCAATAGGGGATTCATTATATCTGGAAAAGAGAAAGTCACAAGACCAAAAAAACTTATTATATGTTTCTGCTAACCCCTCATCATCTTCTCCCTATGTAGGCCTCATCAATCTATCAAGCCATATAGGCCGCTTGCTACAAAGTCATGACCATAAACCCCCCCCCAAAAAAATATATATCTCAAATTACCTTCGTTTTGGAACGTCCTGGTCCACTATCACCTACGCACAGAACGTACGTACGACACGCGCGAAAGGCCCTCCTTTATACACTACGCATGTGTGAAACTCCGCCTGCGTCGCCCGCCCCTGACGTTCGAAATGAACTCATGTTCTCCGCCCCCTAATTTGACGCACAGAACGTACGTACGACACGCGCGAAAGGCCCTCCTTTATACACTACGCATGTGTGAAACTCCGCCTGCGTCGCCCGCCCCTGACGTTCGAAATGAACTCATGTTCTCCGCCCCCTAATTTGACGCACAGAACGTACGTACGACACGCGCGAAAGGCCCTCCTTTATACACTACGCATGTGTGAAACTCCGCCTGCGTCGCCCGCCCCTGACGTTCGAAATGAACTCATGTTCTCCGCCCCCTAATTTGACGCACAGAACGTACGTACGACACGCGCGAAAGGCCCTCCTTTATACACTACGCATGTGTGAAACTCCGCCTGCGTCGCCCGCCCCTGACGTTCGAAATGAACTCATGTTCTCCGCCCCTTTTTTGTTACGGCGCGTAGTGGAGTTAAAGAATGGCGGAGACACCTGAAATGTTGACGACCTCAGGTAGTGGAGACAGCCCGCAGGCTGGAACGTCTGGAACGTCAACCAAATCTGTGAGGCCTAGATTTAAGGCCTCTAATATGAGTTTCAAAGAGATGGTGGAGATGGTGGCCATTCTTCGCAAAGACGACTATGATGGCAATTATGGGCCGTACGCACGGCCAAATTTGCGCAAGGCCAAAATCATGGCAAAGGTCGTGGACACTTTGCAGGCATCATTTGGGGTCCAGCGCTCCAAGGATCAATTGCGCAAAAGATGGTCTGACCTGAAAATCAGGGAGCCGGATCAATACCGACGTATCCGGAAAGTTCTTAAAAAAAGTAAGTACTTGTCGTGTTTTTCTCTTGTGTTTATTACCTTGTATACTGCTCCATGTGCTTTTCCTTTCTATACGATTTTTGTTCATCGTTCTAAACGATCTTTGAAGAAACCTCGTTACATATCTATATCTATATCTATATATCTATATCTATATCTATATATATATATATATCTATATATATATCTATATATATATCTATATATATATATCTATATATATATCTATATCTATATATCTATATATATATATATATATCTATATATATATATATCTATATATATATATATCTATATATATATATATATCTATATATATATATATATCTATATATATATATATATCTATATATATATATATATATATATATCTATATATATATATATATATATATATATCTATATCTATATCTATATCTATATCTATATCTATATATATATCTATATATATATATATCTATATATATATCTATATATATATATCTATATCTATATCTATATATATCTATATCTAAATATATAAATATAAATATCTAAATATAAATATAAAAATATAAATATATAAAAATATAAATATAAATATAAATATATAAAAATATAAATATAAAAAAATATAAATATATAAAAATATAAATATATAAATATATAAATATATATATATAAATATATAAATATATATATATATATATATATATATATATATATATATATATATATATATATATATATATATATATATATATATATATATATATATATATTATATATCTATTTGAAATTCTCTTAATTTTTTGGATTTACATTTAGTTAGATATTTAGAGATTTTGTTACAGATATAGAGAGAGATCAAAAGATTATTAACTATATTTTGAGATATTGATATCTTATCTATCCGGTATGTCTTTATAATTTTAAATATTGAACTAAAATAGGAACTCTACACAAACCACTTCACTACAAATGTTGGAAAATTATTATGTCCTAAAATATCTGTGTGCTAATTAGATTACTCATTTTTTGTTTCACATAGGGGAAAAATCACTCAGCCAACCAAAAGAACACAGTCCACCACAAGCAAAACAGGATTGGGCAATCAGTCCAAGTCCCATTGACGATGTGGAGGAAGGAGAGGTGGGCGACATGGGCACCCCACCAGGTGAGTGTCTGACACACCAGCTTACGTTAATCTATGCATGGCTGCCTTTTGTTTAATTGAATTTGTCTACTCTATTTTAGGGGATCTGCTTCATTCAAGCAACAGTGACACCCCCGAGGATGTGGAGGAATTAGGCTACATGGCCACCCCACCAGGTCAGTGTCTGAGACAACAGCTTTATTTCTGGTAAGGTAAACTATGTATGTGTGCATATTTGTAAAGACATTTTTTGGTTTCATTCCACTTTAGGAACAACAAGAAGTGACCATTTCACCTCGGAAAGTGCCCAACGTCTAATTGGTCAAATAATGGGCTGGAATCAAGACATGGATCAAATGCGTAATAGGCTGGATCGTATGCAGCAGGAAATGAAGGACATGATTGATGTTTTGGGTCGAATCTAAATGCCCTTTTTTAAACCCCAAAACATCAATCATGTCCTTCATTTCCTGTTTTGCTGACCCCATTCTGGGCCTTCTCTTTGTTTTTTTGGCATAACATAAATGGCTGTTTAACCTAATGTCAAAAAGGAGGGCTGTCAAAAATCCACAAAAAAATAAAAATTGATTTTCTAAAAAACAACCAAAAAAAAAAAAAAAAGTGATTTTAAAAAACCCAAAAAAAAAAAAAAAGTGATTTTAAAAAACACAAAAAAAAAAAAAAAAAGTGATTTTAAAAAACCCAAAAAAAAAAAAAAAGTGATTTTAAAAAACCCCAAAAAAAAAAAAAAGTGATTTTAAAAAACCAAAAAAAAAAAAAAAAAGTGATTTTAAAAAACCCAAAAAAAATTCAAAAAATTAATGTTAAAAAACAAAAAAAAAATAAAAAATTGATTTTAAAACACCAAAAAATCGAATAAATAATTAATGTTAAAAAACCAAAAAAAGTAAAAAAAATTGATTTGAAAACACCAAAAAAATTAAGAAAATTAATGTTAAAAAACCAAAAAAAAAAAAAAATTTGATTTTAAAAAACCAAAAAAAAAAAATAAAAAACTTGCTTTTAAAAAAAAAAAAAACTTGATTTTCCAAAAACAAAGCCTGTTTTTGAAAATCCAAAAGCCCAAAATATTTTTTTGTGGATTAGGTAGAAATATTTCAATATAATTATATTTTGCTACATCATTAAGATACCATTATATTTTTGTCTCGGAACATTTTATACTAAATGCAGAACTGAATGCATACCAACCATTAATAAAAACATCTCCTTTTATAGGATTTTAACAAATGTGTGGTTTGTTATTTCAAGGCTCAGTATCAGTTTGGTTATAATTGTCAAAAAGTTGTTTACAGTGGCAATGGAGCTTATTTATACATTTTTCAAATTCAAATACAGTTGGCACTACAACTGCTCGACCATAACCTAGGAGACAGCCCAAAAGAAAGGCAAGCAATAAATATAATGCAAGATTTCAGCAATATTTTTTTTATTGTAAAAAAAATTATATATCCTGGCCCATTGCAATGGCCCCCCTACCCATAAAATAATCAACATATTGCTGTCTAACCTGACGGGAACTTTGGGGGGCCAAGCCAGTACGGACAGTATCCAGGCCTGTAAGGTTGGCTTCTATTTGTCCGGCCTCAGGCCCAACTGTGCCTATATAATTGGCTGAATGCTTATTTAAAAAGTTGTGCAGAATGCAGCATGATAAAATTATAAAATTAAGTTTGTATTCCGCCAAATTAATGGCTGTTTGAAACAGGCGGAACCGGCTGGCCAGAATTCCAAACGCATTCTCAACCACTCTTCTAGCTCTGGCCAGCCGGTAATTAAAAACCCTCCTCTCCGGGGTGAGGGTTCTTTGGGGGAATGGCCTCATGAGGTGCTTGCTCAGAGCGAAGGCTTCATCGGCAATGAAGACAAAGGGGAGTCCTTCCACGTTATCCTCATCAGGTGGCAATCCCAGGCCACCACTCTGGAGACGCTGGCAGAACTCCGTCTGGGCAAATACTCCTCCATCCGACATCCGGCCATTCTTCCCCACGTCCACATATAAAAAATCATAGTGTGCCGACACCACCGCCATTAAAACAATACTGTGGAACCCCTTATAATTAAAATAATATGACCCCGAATGGGGTGGTGGCACAATGTGGACATGTTTCCCATCTATAGCCCCTCCACAATTGGGAAAGTCCCAACGGCTTGCAAAATGGGATGCCACAGTCTGCCATTCCTGTGGCGTTGAAGGAAACTGGGGAATCAAACAAGAAAACAAAAATCAATTAATTTGGAAGCTAACATTGCAAGAAAATTAGACAATTAAAAACATTATTCCCCAGCATCAGTATAACATTCAATAATTTAATTCTTCTGGAATAACTAATATGGAAAAAGGCACACTTATCAGATTGCTCACCCCCTCTGATAGAACATTGATTACATTTTAGGGGGTTGTGAAATCCCCAAAAAAAATTACTTTAACAACACGCAGGAATTTAGGGATAACAAAGGCTACAAGACTGCAGTTGTCGCACTCTGCAGGTGCAGTTGCAAACCAGCTTACAGTAAATGAGGTAATGTCAAAAGGCATTCATGTTGCTAACAGTACACAATCACATGCAAGGGCAATTAATGAAAACACTTTGAGGCTTGCATATGATTTGATGATGGAAATCAGCAGAGCTTCTGCTCATTTACTAAAGCACTGGAACAAATGCACTTGTAGAGTGCACATGCATTTTGCAAAGTGCAACATAGATTTGCTTTAGACAAATCAACACCACAGAACATTCAAGCAAATTTTAACGAGGGTGGGGGTGGGGGGGTTGTGAAATCTAGCTAATTGCTAATTAGCAGCACACTATTTGGAGTGAGTTCAGGTGGGGGGGGGGGTTGTGAAATCTAGCTAATTGCTAATTAGCAGCACACTATTTGGAGTGAGTTCAGGTGGGGGGGGGGGGTTGTGAAATCTAGCTAATTGCTAATTAGCAGCACACTATTTGGAGTGAGTTCAGGTGGGGGGGGGGGGGTTGTGAAATCTAGCTAATTGCTAATTCTAAGCACACTAAATACACTCCAACAAAATACATTCAAAATGAGTAGACTAGGTGGATATGTTCCCATCACTTCATGCTGGGAAGGTTATTGAAGGAAACTATACATGCATGACAAAAAATAACAGGAAAAAATCCCAGCATGTGTGAGGATAAAAAGGGGACATTCACACTATATTGCAATGATGGGAAGTAGTGTTTGAAGCAAGAAATACATTACTTTATCAAAGATTACATAAAAGAACATGTGATGCTAATAAAATAAAAATATCTTACCTTAATATAGTCCTTCTGCAGGACCTGTATGATGGCAGAACAGGTCTCTGGGATAATGATCCCCAGAGCCTGGGGGGAGATGCCTGTCGAGAACTTAAGGTCCTGCAGGCTTCTCCCTGTGGCCAAATACCGCAAGGTAGCGACCAGCCTCTGCTCCGGAGTGATGGCTTGCCTCATGCAGGTATCCTGCCTGCTGATATAGGGGGTCAGCAAAGCCACCAAACGATCAAAAACGGGGTCCGTCATCCGGAGAAAGTTCCTGAAATCCTCAGGATTATTCTCACGGATCTCACGGAGCAAAGGCATGTGACAGAACTGGTCACGCTGAAGCAACCAATTCTTGGTCCATGAACTCCTCCTCGCCCTGTTCATGGACTGGTCTTGGGCTGAAGAATAAACTACAGCACCAAGCACATACAATGCACGAGCTCTACGACGAGTACGTACAGGTAACATGGCTTCAAAACGGTCGGCTGGTCAGAACGCACTAAACAGAACGCACTGAAGAACAGCAAGGCCTGTGAAGAACGACCTGAAAATCAGGAACGAGCGGCCAATAAAACAAAGATTTCTCAATGCCAACTGACCAAACGCACTGAAAAGCAGATACAAACCTCACAAGCACAGACTGAACAACAGTTAAAACGAACTGAAAAATACGAGTCTCACAAGCGCGAATCGTCTCTCACCAAACTTCTACTAACACGAGATAAACACGAGATTAGCAGAAGGAGCCCAAAGGGTGTCGTACGGGCTATTGAACTTCCGTTTTATAGTCTCGTCGGACTTGGTGTACGTCACAGCGTACTAAACTGGCGTACTTTTGTGTGGTCGTGTGTGGGCAAGTCCGTTCGTAAGAAAGTCTGCCCCAAGTCCGCCGAAGGTACGCCGGAAGTATGTCGGACAGACTGTCCGACTTTTGTAGCTGCAAAGTCCGACCGTGTGTACGCGGCATAAGGGTCTTTAAGTCCCTCAGCTGTCTCCTGAAATTTACAAATGCGCATAATCTGGATATTCTAGAGTAAGATAATATTTGGTGATTGGTTCATATTAATCCACTAGTTGGGCCTTGACATGTGTTGCATGCATGAAGGAACTTAGGATCATTTTGCTTATAGGAGTAATGTACTTGGTACCGAAATTCAGGGGCTGGTGAATTTCTCAGGAACCATGACATGTGATTCAACCGCCGTCCTAAAAATGTTAAGAATTACATCACATAAAAAAAAATAATAAAATCTATGTGTAATTCAAAACAAGTAGATCGGGTACAGTAAGCTTCCAGTCATTCTGTGTTATTCATTCATCTTTTCACAGGTCTTAGGTTTTTCATGTACGCAAAATCCTGAAGTTCATTCAGTTTAGATCATGAGAAGTCCCTAAGTTTAGATTACTCTATAGAGTAGTATAGTACATAGAAGCAACATTCTCATTGCATTACATTATTGAATAAACTTACTTTTCTTGCCCTCCTTTCCAAAGATTTGTTTTCTTTCTAACTTATTGAACTCTGTGCAGTTCTTTATCATTTTTTAGATGTCTTTCCATGGAAGGTTCCTATGTCTGGATATTTTATGGACAGTCAATCTGAGGTGTAATTAAACCTTAGGGAGTGATGAACATGCGGACTCAGAAGTCCATTATTTGCATTGATTTTTATCCAGCAACAGCAAAAAACCATTTGGCGAGGAATTTGTGTCCCCTAGTAGGAGACGTCACTGTAGCTTTTTATGATCCTTTACAGGAGACCAGAACTAAGCAGGTGAAAGTTTGGGGGATGAAGTTGCTCTGAGCTGTCATGTCACATGCCTGGTCACATAGATCTGTCTCGAGAGGTGTCGGGGACCGGGACAGTAAGTCTACGCTGCTCAGAAAGGAGAGACGTCTGAGAGCCTTTAAGTATAGATGATGACATCACAGATGGGTAGAGAATACACATAGAGAGCATACCTATCAGAAGGGAGAGGAAGGTAAAAATTCCATCTCTTTGGAGTATAAAAAATGTGAGAAGTGAGGAAAGTGAATATAGTTCTGTATGTAGTATTCTGAGATAACCATTTTAAATAGTGCATATATTTTAGATTGCATTAGGTTTTTATACTGTATTTTGCTGCAGGCCCATTCACAGAACATTGCACTCTGTCACAGCTGTTAGGCATCAGTATTTATGTAATCCCCTCATTGCTTGAATGATTTCATTTTTTTAATGCATGATCTTAAACCTTTCTGTCAAGGTGAAGGTACGAGCTGCTGAGTCTGCAGCTGGAGCTGAATACATGGGAGTAGCTTTATGGGCTGCTGTATGTCTGAGTTTATTACGGAATTACTGAATAACATTTTTGTGGTTACTCAGTAATGATAATATGTACATTGACCTATAGAAATTAAAACTCGACTCCAGACAAAATGTTATGTTCTGTTTAGGATGAAGCTGGGAAAGGTTAGAGCCTCTCTTTGTGTCCCTGTATTGGGGACATTAGGTAGAGCCCCTACTTCCTTTCGGGGTTAGACGGTAAAGTGAAATCTGTCTTGTGAGGACGCAAAAAATACACATTTTTTATAGAGTGGGGAAGAATTAGAGCTTCTGTTAATGTATTCACTGTTGTATGTGCCTTCCTGCCCCAGTAACAACCACCCCTCATTTCCTGTATCCCAGGGACAGAAGTAAGGGAAAATCTCCCCATTGGGGTCAGAGACATAAATAAAAACCTTTCATAAGGGAAAAGATAATGGAGATTTAACTGGAGTATGCATTAAAAAACCATCAATTCTACTTCATTGATTCTCATAAAATACACTGCACAAAGGTATCCCAAAGTCATAGCATCCAATGGGCAAACTGTCAAACCGTCACATTAGAGTACATTAAAAAGAGCTTGCATGACCTATAAAAACATCAAGCAAATGAAAAATGGCAGCTTCCTTGAAGAATCTCAAAATAAGGAAAAAATAATTTCCTTATATTTATCACAGAAGCCCCTGCGGTCTCTTTAATATAAAAGTGGTCTCCATGGCGGATTCCCTACGAGATCACTTTAGTGACCACCCCCCCTCCCGCCTCACTGCGCCAGTAGCGGCGGAGACAATCGCGTCCTTTCCCGTGAATGCCTGGCTGCCGAGTGAGGGAAAAATGGCCCCCGCTCAGCTCCATAGCATGGGAGGGCAGTAGCGACATCAAACGTCACTTCTGCCCATAGCTCTTAAAGGAGACATTTTTATTTATTTTTTTCAAGTGATATTTTTTTTTAAATTACATTTGAGTGTAAATATGAGATCTGAGGTCTTTTTGACACCAGATCTCATATTTAAGAGGACCTGTCATGCTTTTTTTCTATTACAAGGGATGTTTACATTCCTTTTTAATAGGAATAAAAGTGAATTTTTTTTTTTTTTAAAGATCGTGTCAAAATAAAAAGTAAAAATAAATAAGAAAAAAATAAATACAGTTTTTAAAGCGCCCCGTCCCGACGAGCTTGTGTGCAGAAGCGAACGCATACGTGAGTAGTGCCCGCATATGAAAACGGTGTTTAAACCACACATGTGAGGTATCACGGTCATTAAGGCCTCTTTCTCACGGGGCGGATCAGTGATGATCCGCCCCGTGAACATCCGCTGGCTCAGCGGGGATCGCTCCGCCGATCCCCGCTGAGCAGGAAGATGACAGGTGCATCGCTGCACGCTGTGCAGCGGCGGACCTGTCAGAGCGCCGCTCTCCCCTATGGGGGGATCGGATGACGACGGACCGTAGTGTCCGTCGTCATCCGATCCGAAAACGGATGGAAAAGTAGGTTTTTCCTCCGTTACACTTTTCGGATTGGAGCGGGGTCGGATGTCAGCGGACATGTCACCGCTGACATCCGACGCTCCATAGGGATGAATGTATGTCCGTTTTTCATCCGAAAACGGAAGGATGAAAAACGGACATACGGATCGTCCATGTGAAAGAGGCCTAAAGCAGGAGCAATAATTTCTAGCCCTAGACCTCCTCTGTAACGCAAAACTGCTAACCTGTAGAAATTTTTTAATTTCACTTTTGGAGATTTTTTAAGGGTCACCATTCCATGAGCCGGCGCAGTTTTGCAGAGTGACATGTTGGGTATCAATTTACTCGGCGTAACATTATCTTTCACAATATAAAAAAAAGTTGGGCTAACTTTACCGTTGTCTTATTTTTAAAGTCAAAAAAGTGTATTTTTTTAATTAAAAGTGCGCTTGTAAGACCGCTGCGCAAATATTATGTGACATAAAGTATTGCAACAACTGCCATTTTATTCTCTAGGGTGTTAGAAAAAAATATATATAATGTTTAGGGGTTCTAAGTAATTTTCTAGCAAAAAAAAAAAATGATTTTAACTTGTAAACAAGTGTCAAAAAAATAACTGAACATTTACAATATCTTATAGGCCTAAAAAACACCAACTTTGTTGATGCGTGTGCATAGTGAGTAGCATCCAGTGAACACTACGTCCATGTTCAAACCAAACTGTCCCTGGACAAACTGGGTGGATGTTGCATCTTGTAAGTTAATTCAGACCTTATATGTACAATGAACAGCAGGCAGCAGCCAACATCCAAAGAACAAGTCAGGGTTTGTGTACAATAAAGACAAGCCTCCCTCGGCTGATTGATATAAAAGCAAACACGTTAGTTCCAGATGGCTTGTATCAAATGTGTACTTGTGTATAAATCATGAAAAATGCAATCATTTATATAAATCCCATAAAAGCTAACGTACCGTACAATCCACATGCAGTATACAGTATAACTTTCAAATGGAAGATCGAAACACTCCAGGCTTCAAAAAACATTTACATCATAGTAGAGATGTGAGGAAGAAAGTCTTGCAGAACCCTCTCGCCATCCACAGGTAGTATCTGTATAAAGGGGTGCTATAGGATCCATATTAGAAGCTGAGACGTCTTTCTGGTAAATTTCACCTCAGAAGGGCATGAGCAAAGCAGCTTCAGCCTACAGAGCACAGTGCTTTTTTTTTTTGATGCTATATGCTGTTCACTGTGAACATTTTACATTAGGGTGACCAGACATCCCCGGTTTCTGGGGACAGTCCCCGGATTGAGGACACTGTCCCCGGACCAAGTCTGTCCCCAGTTTTGTCCCCGGATTGGATTTGAACAGGGGCTGGGGCAATTTCAAAGACAGCCCGTGCAGAATAAAAAGAAAAAATCTGAATTGCACCCCCCTCCTCTGCCGCTCCTACTAGCTTATGGGGGTTTATTTTTTTCCATTATCTGTTTCCCTTTCTAATGATCATGTGCTGGTCGGAGCGGAGGGACTATTTCTTCAGTTTTGGGCGCATGCCCACTCAGCTCCGCTCGCATGTTCTTCTGCCTTGGCTCAAGTCCCAACCAGCCACCTGCCTGCTTATCTCCTTGCCTTCCCTGGTGGGGTGACCTTCTTCCACTCCCCACCCAGTAGTAGCCGGGGCCCGAAGAGTAAAGTCCCATACACACTATCAGATTTTCTGCTGATTTTTGTCTTCAGATTTACCAAAACCATGTAGTGCAAGGGCCTGCCTGATTGCATACAAATTGAAACTCCTAAGGTTTGACCTCATATTATATGGTTTTGGTAAATCTGAAGGAAAAAATCAGCAGAAAATCTGATAGTGTGTATGGGGCTTTAGACTTGACAGGCTGTGAGGCGGGTGGCGGCGGCGGAGACAGGCAAAGAGTCGTCGATTGCTGCCATTACTAGTAAAAAAAAAAAAAAAAATATGTCCCCGGATTTCATTTTAAAAATCTGGTCACCTTATTTTACATACAAGTTGTGGATTGTACTTTGAACTTCATGCAACATCCGCCCAGTTTATTCAGGGACTGTTGGGTCTCAACACAGATGTAGTGTTTACTGGACTCTGGATGTTACCATGCACACCCATTAACAAAGTTGTTTTCTAGACCTATAACATACTGTAAATATTCAGTATTTTTAAATATTAAATATTTTGCTTCCCGACCGCCGCACGCCGATATACGTCGGCAGAATGGCACGGGAGGGCTAAAAGGGACGTCCCCTTTAAGATGCGGCATTGTGGGCGCTCGCATCCGCCGGGTGCCCGCGATCATGTCACAAAGCGAAAGAACGGGGAGATGCCTTTGTAAACAAAGCATTTCCCCGTTCTGCCTAGTGATATGACAGAGATCACTGCTCCTTATCATCGGGAGCAGTGATCGCTGTCATGTGAGTAGTAGCCCATCTGCCCAACAGTTAGAGTCACTCCCTAGGACACACTTAACACCTTGATCGCCACCTAGTGTTTAACCCCTTCCCTGCCAGTATCATTTACACAGTAATCAGTGCATTTTTATAGCACTGATCTCTGTATAGATGACAATGGTCCCAAAATAATGTCAGAAGGGTCCGATGTGTCCACCATAATGTCGCAGTCACAATAAAAATCGCAGATCGCCGCCATTACTAATAAAAAAAAAAATTATATTAAAAATGCCATAAAACTATCCCCTATTTTGTAGACGCTATAACTTTTGCGCAAACCATTCAATATACGCTTATTGCGATTTTTTTTTTATTTATTTATTTTTTTAACAAAAATTTGTAGAAGAATGCATATTAGCCTAAACTGAGGAAAAAAAAATGTTTTATATATTTTTGGGGGATATTTATTATAGCAAAAAGTAAAAAATATTGTTTTGTTTTTTTCAAAATTGTCGCTCTTTTTTTTGTTTATAGCGCAAAAAATAAAAACCGCAGAGGTGATCAAATACCACCAAAAGAAAGCTCTATATGTGGGAAAAAAAGGAGGACAATTTTGTTTGGGTGCAACGTCGCACGACTGCGCAATTGTTAGCTAAAGCGACGTAGTGCCAAATCGCAAAAAGTGTTCTGGTCAGGAAGGGGGTAAATCCTTCCGGGGCTGAAGTGGTCAAGGGGCACTTTGGTGTTCCAATATACAAGTTCAGAGACTGCAAGCAGTTTTGCTGGATGCCTGATGCCGTCTGTTTGCTGGATCCTGCATCATATCTATTGTGTACTTTTCATACACAAAGTTTCAGGATGTTCTTAAAACCTGTAAGATACTACTATCAAATTAGTATGCTTCAAGGAAGACTGTGATACGAGTTTTTCCAGAAACCTGTATACTTACTATTGACATATTTTTGTCCATTATCAGTTCTTTGGTGTTTTCCCTACAGAGACCCACTTTGAAGCACCCATTTCTTACAGACCTATCTATTTAGCCATCATTTGTATTATTATTTATCATAGGTATTTATGTAATGCTGACAATTTATACAGCGCTTTGCCTATTGCAAATGCGCATCAGTTCCTGCCCCCAAGAAGCTAACAATCTAAGGACCCCACCTCACATGTATGGGGGGTACTCATTCACCCAAAAAAAAGTCAGAAGTAAATAAAGGCAGTTTTTGAGAAGTCCTTTATTTTAAAAAATTCCCCTGACGTAAATTCATCACCAATCATTGTGAATGCTGGCTGCTGACCCAAAAAAAAAAGCCCACCGAACATGACCCCTCCCATCTCTTGACACTCTCCCCCTGGCACACGCCAGCCCTCAAAGACCCTGCCCTACAATGGGTTAAAAAAAAGTATCAAAAATGCACTAAGTTGCACTACAAAATTGCATTCAAAATTGCATCAAAATTGCACTGCACTAGTGTGAACCGAGCCTCATCAGCAGCCTTTCTCACTGTAAAGCTTCTGGCAGCCTTCGTCTTGAACTGAGCCAAGACATACAGTCAAGGCTGGAAATGTACATATTTTAATTACAGAAAGTAACACACAGTTTTTGTGGCCAAGGGAAGGGAGGTGAGTTTTCAATAGGAAAGTGACAGTTCTGGGCTTCAACAAAATGGTGGCTTCCAGCAAGAATAAACAGGAGACAATTTACAGCACATACCAGTTTTGTTAGCATAAGTATTAATGTGGAATGTATGTTCTTTTGTTAAAGAACATTAATTGTTATCAAGCTGTTATGGGTAAAGTTCCACATTGACCTGTGGAAGGAAGATCTGTATACTTGTCTATTTTCAGCCCAGTAGGGACTGCAGGGAAGAGGAGGGAACCCTGATAAGGGATTCCGGCAACACGAATGCTTTTCCTTATATTCCTTTATTGAGCACTGACAGCAGGGCTACATCTAAACTGCTAATGCGTTCGCTTTTTTTTTTATGTAGCCCTGCTGTCAGTGCTCAATAAAGGAATATAAGAAGAAGCATTCGTATTGCTGGTATTTTTAGTTTATCTTATGTTCATGGGACACTCAAGCCCGTCCACCGATACTCAGCTCATCATCCCTTCACTTTGCGCTAGGGCTTGGGTGAGTTTCTGTCTATCACTGACAAGGGATGTGCCATAGGAGCCTATAGGTGATGTCCCCTCTCCAGACTCTACTAGCCGTTGTCAAGCGCTCTATCCCCTCCCCTGCCAATGGGTGACACAGGGCAGATCACATACCCAGACCCGAGTGAGCTGAAAATGGGAGAGTATATACATCTTTCATTTTTAAGATGAGACCGGTTAATAACGGAATTCCACTTTAAGTTTTAATTAAAGGGTATGTATAGCTAAAACCTTTTTTTTTTCAGTTTTGGACAGGGAGCAGGCAAGGGTTATAACCCCTGCCAGTTTATTTCTTGGTGTCTGCATCCCAAAGGGGAATTTTCCACTCATTTCACATCAAGGAGACTCAACATAAAGGTCAACATAACATAGAGGAAATCTTTCTGACAGTTGTCACCAGAACAGGTCACCTGTAAATGTTTTAATTCTTCACTTTCTATCTGGGGGACAATGATTAACAGGGCAAATAGACAGGGAAAACCTTTCTAACGGGGACATAGACATAGAACAAACACTCAAAATTAAAAATTGGGCTTTTCCAACACTTCAATTTCTGGTTATTTCAGACAAATTTTTGTTAATCTGGTTGCCATGGATTGCTGTGATTGTAGTATAATTGCTCTTTTTCCTATTTTACTCAATAGTTTATAATAATATACAGTGTGTGGTTATCTTGATGGATCAACCAAAGTGAATGTAGTGGTATCCACCGATCACATCCGTGCCATAGTTAGTTGCTTATTTATTACAGGTATGTTTTTGTTAAAGAGGATGTATAGTCTTTTCAGTTTTTTTTTTATACAAATGTGAAAGAGCGCAGCTTGCTGCACATATTATAATGTGTGTAAATATTATAAGACCACTTTATTTAGTTTGTTATTATCCACCTCAGCTTCGTAAAGGTTTTGTCCCCTTCATGACCAGGCCGTCTTTTGCCATTTAGCACTGCGCTATTTTAACTGGTAATTGTGCGGCCATAGCAGGGATAACAAAACAAAGATCTTTAGTAAAAGCAGCACACATTACACATTGTTAGGCACACATTTAACCCTTTGATCGCCCTCGATTTTAACCCCTTCCCAGCTAAAATCATTAGTACAGTGTATAGTATTAGCACTGATCTCTGTAATAATGTCAGTGGCAGTTAATCAGTTCCCCCACAGTGTCAGTGTAGCTCATGGGTGCAATGTCAGGCTCCTGCACACATTGCCTAGAGCTCTCTGCCCGTACCACTAATGACAGTTCCTGAGCTGGGGGCAGTATTAATAAACTGAGCGTGCTGATCAGCACGCTTACAGTTACAGTGGTTCTAAAGGCATAAGGTTTTTTATCTTCAGCATTCTAAAAAAAAACCCATAAAAAACCTTCTGGGTGCACCTCCTACCCACACCAGCCCCCCCTTATACTTACCTGAGTCCCATCTCGATTCAGCAATTTCATGAGAGCAGCGGATCTCCCAAGTCTCTGTCTCCTTATTGGCTCACACAGCAGCGGGAGCTTTTGGTGCTGTTGTCGATCACAGCCAGTGAGCCAATAAGGAGAGAGTGGGGGCAGGGATGAGCCATGCTCTGTGTGTGAATAGACCATGTCCATTCCCAGGAGCATGGCTGGGGAGCGAGCCTGCTCGAGTGCTCCCATAGCAGGAGGCTTGCTATTGGGGGCACTGCACTGTTAATTTTGATGTCAAATTTGGATTTAGTCATAGTCTTTTGACATAGTTTTAGTCAGTCTTTTTACTAAAATCACATTTTAGTTTTAGCCGTATGTTAGCTATCTGAATTTATTGTTTTAGTCCTATTTTAGTTGACTAAAATCTCCAGCACCCACTTAAACTTACACTTTCCTCAGAGCTTTGTCTGTCTGGTAAAGCCCCAGCCCCCTGACTCTATCTGCAAGTTGTATTTGCCTGAGAGACGCAGGCTCCCTCTGTCTGCCTGCTGCCTTGGGAGTTCTGGAACAAAGCCCTGCAAACCACAGAGGTGGAACTCCTTCGTCAAATTTGTGTCTGTCTGAATGTGACGTGGTGAGTGTTTCCCCTTCCAGCAAGGTAGCAGTGCTTAGCACTGTGTAAAAAAAAAAAGGCTTCCCCGTAGGGCTGGGGAAATAATCTATTTAAATCTTGAATCGAGTTGAGAGGTCAAATCGATTCAAAAATTTAAGCAAATCGATTTATTTTAGATTTTTTTTTCACCGCACCAGTCCTGAGGAGCTGCAGGCAGGAGTTTTTAGGCGAGGCCGCGGCCTCGGCCTAGTCTGCAAGGCCGGACACCGCAGACTAGGCCGAAGCCGTGGCCTCGCCTAAAAACTCCTGCCTGCAGCTCCTCAGGACCACCGCGGTGGTCAAAACAAAAAAAACTTGATTCTATTTCCCCGGACCTTCCAGTTCTCTGCCCTGTGCATTCCCATATACTTCCCCATCCCCGCTTACAGCCTGGCATGACAGCCAATAGAGTTTACAGGATTTTTAATTTTTTAAAATATATTTTAAAGTTGCACTTTTGTTTGTCAAAAAGCAATATTTTTGTTTTTTTTATGAAACTTGGTTTTATTTATAAGATGGTATATATCAAAATGGCTAAATCTATGTCTGTGGTGCATGTTCGAACCTTAACCTCTTCATGCCCGTGCTATAGCCAAAAGACGGCAACAGCACGGGCTTAAATTGCAAGTAGGGCTTCCATGTACATCCTCCCGTGCTTGCCCCCCCTTGCGGGGAGTGGGTGGCGCGCTCTGTGATAGAAAAAGGATATGGCTGCATACCACCATGGGACTCGGCTGATCACAGATCAGAGTAAAGGGCCTATCCTGGCCCTTTACCACATGATCAGCTGTCAGCCAATGACAGCTGATCACGTGATGTAAACAGAAGCCGGTAATCCGCTTTTTTTTTTCTCTTGCGCTAATAGCGTGAGGAGAAAAAATAAGCCAAGTACCGGCTTGTGTAAATGGGACATCAGTCCCACACACCGACTGTCACTGCTGCTAAGCAGTGCCTACCAGTGCCCATCAGTACTGCTAAGCAGTGCCCACCAGTGCCACCTATCAGAGCCCATCAGTGCTGCCACCTATCAGTGCCGCCTATCAGTGCTACCTCTCAGTGCCCTTCAGTGCCACCTATCAGTGCAGCTTCATCAGTGCCCACGAGTGCGGCCTAATCAGTACCACTTCTCAGTGCAGTCTATCAGTGCCCATCAGTGCGGCCTCATCAGCACACATTAGCGTACATTTTTGGTATTTTTTTTTTGTTTTGCAAAAAATAAAAAGCCCAGTGGTGATTAAATACTGCCAAAAGAAAGCTCTATTTGTGTGAAAAAAATGATAACCATTTCATATGGGTACAGTGTAGCATGACCGTGCAATTGTCATTCAAACTGTGACAGCGCTGAAAGTGAAAATTGGCCTGGGCAGGAAGGGGGTATATGTGCCCAGTAAGCAAGTGGTTAGTACCATAAATAGTAACATGTTGTTATAGATTTTCTCCAGGAGTATATGATGAGTTTGGAAATTCTAGAGAGATTATTAAATAATGCATCACAATTTGACTACTCCCATTAGATTATAGTTGACTATATAAAAATTGGAATTGATATTCATCATAGTTTTCATCAATTAGCTTAATTGTAATCTAATTTTTGTTTAGTTTTCATCACTGATAACATGCAGCTGATGAAAACTATGACAGAAAAAAATTTCGGCAACAAAATTAGCAGTGGGGCACTTAGCAAGGGGGAGGAGCCAGGAGCGCCAGCAGAGGACCCAAAAAGAAAAGGATCAGGACTGCTCTGTGCAAAACCATTGCACAGAGCAGGCAAGTTTAACATGTTTGTTATTTTAGAAAAATAAAAAAGGAGCTTTTAGTGTGACTTTAATTCATACTACAAGTCCATCTGCCGTGGTGGCAGATGGAACTTGAAGTTTTCTCATTCACAGTTTCCTGTGAATGAATGGCAGGTCTGTGCAGCAGAGCCCCACACAGTCGTGCCATTTTCAAAATTAGACAGCAGGTCAGGCGAGCTCTGGTGGTGGGAGATAGGAGCATCTTACACCCTAAAAATGGGTGTAACATGTAATATGCCCCTAAAGGTGAACTTATACTTTAACTCTTTCAGATCCGCGCTATAGCTGAATGATGGCTACAGCGTAGATCTACTTTACCATGAGGTCGTCAATAGACATCCTCCCCTTTGCATGCTCCCCACGTGCCCCCTGTAGGTCGCACACTGTGATCACCGAGTCAGTGAGACTCGGGTGATCATAGATTGGAGTAAGGGGTCAATCCTGGCCCCTTACCACATGATCAGCTGTCAGCCAATGACAGCTGATTACATGATGTAAACAGAAGGTTGGCAATCTCCTCACGCTGACAGCGTGAGGAGAAAAAAAAGGCGATCACTGGCTTCTGTGCAAGGGGCAAATCTGTCCCAAAGAGGCAAAGCCGCCTCATCTGTGCCAACCAGTACTGCCTGCCAGTGCCCACAGTGCCATGAATCAGTGCATAACAGTGCCAGCAATCAGTGCCACCTATCAATGCCCACAAGTGCCACATATGCCCACCAGTGGTGCCAATCAGTGCCACCTAGCAGTGCTGCCTATCAGTGTCACCTAGCGGTGTCGATCAATGCCCGTCACTGTCACCCATCAGTGCCCATCACTGTCACCCATCAGTGCCAGCTATTAGTGCCCTTCAGTGCCACCTATCAATGCCCTTCAGTGCCGCCCATCAGTGCCAGCTCTCAGTGCCCAGCAGTGCCACCTCAATGCCCATTAGTGCCGCCTTATCAGTGCCTATCAGTGCAGCCTCATCAGCGTACATCAATGAAGGAGAAAAAGTACCTGTTTGCAAAATTTATTAACAAAATATAAAACGGTTTTGTATTTTTTTTTTTTTTTAATTCAGCCTTTTTTGATTTTTTTTAACAAAAAATAAAAAACCCAGAGGTGATCAAATACTACCAAAGGAAAGGTGGGAAAAAAAATGATAAAAATTTTATTTGGGTACAGTTTTGTATGACCGCACAATTGTCGTTCAAAGTGTGAAAGCGCTAAAAGCTGAAAATTGGTCTGGGCAGGAGGATGGTGTGTGGGGGGGGTTTAGGTGCCCAGTAAGCAAGTGGTTAAACGTTGAGAAAGGCTGGTCTAGATGTTTTAAAAATAAACAGTAATACTGAAGTAGGGCTGGGCAGATCTTGGTTCCTAACTTTACATTTGTTCCTCATCAATGGAAGAACATCTTTCCTTCATTGTAATGTTTCTGCTGCCTTCTAGTTTGTCTGACCAGGGAAGGTTTAATTACCTTTGTCCTAACCAGATCAGCCTGCAGTTTTTAGCAGGTGTACTGACCTCTGCTACATGGACACTTGTGTGTATAGTTACATCACTGATTTTGGATCAATGCTACTTTGATCCTGTTGGTGGTGCTGTGTCATATAATAACTTCACCACTATCTGAAAGTAGTGCCTTTCCCTGTTATGTTTAGAACAGCACAAATTAGTCCGGCACAGATGAGGGAACAGTGTGTTCTTCTGTATGTAGTCAGCTGAATGTATTTTGGCATTATTTGCACTTTGGCTCATTATGTTTTTGTTTTTTTTTTCAAGCAGCATTTACTTCTCTTGGTCTTTATACACACTTGCTCCAGAGGTGTTTGTCATTTCTATTGTTTTCTAAAGAAGACGTTGTTGCGCAGAGTGAAAGATTTAAGGTTTCTGCTTAGATTTAAGCCTTGTCTTTCCTGTGTCATTCTAGATTGCTCAGTTTGCTGCTCTACGCCATTTGCATTCTTATGCCTTATTAGGTCATCTTGTTAAACCTTTCAGTAAATTACTTGATGAACTTCACTGGTGCACTTGAAAGCCCAGTGTTAATTTCACAGGATTTATAAACTCTGCTGATGTTCAAACAATCCATAGAGCAAGTGCACTGACATGACAGCTCTGTTCAAAACAAGCCTTGTTTGCTTTCCTTTGTGTTGAAGCTGCTCCCATCTGCCAGGGCTCTGCTGGCACCGCACTGTGAGTGGCGAGTGCATTTATTAATTTAGATGGGGAGAGACAGATAACAACATACATTTCATTGTAATGGGCTGTATCCCGCTCTGCTAGAGAGGATGATTTGTGTGTCCATTAATTACAGATTATACAACTTGAACTAATGGTTAAAGGAGAATGCCAAGTAAATCGGTCATAAAAAAAACTGTAATCGATTTTTAAATGTGCCTTGACTTGGATTACTTCAGTTGCCACCACTGTACCAAAATGACCTGCCCCACTGTCCTCTACTGCATCAATACGCACTACCACATTTACCACCACTGCACCAACATGTACCACCCAACTGTCCACCAGTGCACTAACATGTACTACCCAGCTGTCCGCCACTGCAGCAATGTGCACTACTACACATACCACCACTGCTCCAACATGTACTACCCAACTATCCACCACTGCAGCAACCTGGACTACCACACTTACCACCACTGCACCAACATGTACTACCCAACTGTCCACCTCTGCAGCAACCTGGACTACCACACTTGGCACCACTGCACCAACATGTACTACCCAACTGTCTGCCACTGCAGCAACGTGCACTACCACACTTTCCACCACTGCACCAACATGTACTACCCAACTGTTCGTTAATGCAGCAACGTGCACTACCATACTTGCCAACCCACCATCAGCACGTATTCTTGAACTGTCCACCACTGCACCAACACGCACTGCCCCAATCACCACCACTGCACCATCGCACACTTCTGCACTGTTGCACTCGTTTTATTACTCTCTGCCGCTACACCAACATGCACTACTCTACTCAACACCACTGCACAAACATGCACTACTACACTGTCTGCCACTGCAACGATGAATACTACCCTGCTTGCCACCACTGTGCCATTGCCTGCCTCCGCACTGGCCACTACTGCCATGTCCGCTGACATCTGACCCGGTCCGATCAGCTGAAAGCAGACGGATAGCCCTACGTCCAGATCAGTCGCTATTGGATCGGGTGAGATCGGATGAAAACGGACATACTGTCCGTTTTCATCCGATCCCTCTATAGGCAGCAGCGGTGCTCAGTGGAGATCAATGGAGAGATCTCCCGCTGAGCCGGCGGACTCCGCTTCCTCGTGTGAATGAGGCCTTACATTGCCTGTTTGGCTGTAAATGATCTGATTAGCATCTCCTTCATTCATGTAGAAATGATTGAGTGTATTGAGAAGAACACTAGCACTAGAAGGCCATGTCATTTATTGCAAATACGGACACACTTAGATCCTCCCTGGGTGTTGAATGAACATTACAGGGATTTTAACAAACTTTATAGCAGATTCCCAGTTTGTGATTTTTTTTTTTTCCAAAAAACAGTTGTTTCACCGTGTCCTTTGCATACGGATTCTGTATGGAAGGTCTGGTTCATTATAATCAGCTGGTGCACACTGTGTTCTAATGAAAAGCTGTCCGGTCTGTATCCATTTAGAGGCATTTAAACCTTGGGCAGTATTTTATTAAAACTGAAATTCCTTGTGCAAGGGGTGCCTAAATCTGGAATTATGTAGACCAGCCTTCCTTGATAATCAGTGAGCCAATCACACAAGTAGGAAATTACGTTTCTGAGGATGTTCTTGTTCTGTGCACCAATAGTGTACAGAAGGCCTCCAGGTTGACAGTGGCTGCAGATTGAAATGGGAAAATAATATTAAATTACAACATGACATTGTTTTTTTTATATATTTTCCCCATAAAAGTGAAGTTACCCTTTAAGTTGAATTTACCCCTTGTAGAAGAAAAATTTTTACTCAAACTACTAAGCTAAAAGAAATGTCCCCTGGAAAGTCAACATCCTTTTTTACCTCTAGTAAATCAACCCCTTTGGGTCTGTTGCATGCTACTGATATTTTGTTTGCCTCAAACAGACTTTTCAGCTAAAATTCATCTTTCCCTTATGTCCTTCCTTTCATCTTCCCCATACAAAATCACCAAATAGATTAAAAGTTTATGAAACATAAGTACCTTTTTTCCTATATCTAGGTTAGCTGTAGATCTGAGGGGGACATGCAAGGAAAATAAGAAACCACATTTTAGCTTGCACATGATTGGATGATAAAAACAGCAGAGCTTCCCCTCATTTCAGATCTTCCCCTCAGATCTACAGCGACTGCACCTCCAAGTGCACCTGCACTCGTAAATAACCCCCATACTGTCAATGAGTCCTAGGTACACACTAGAAGTTTTCATTCCTTCAACCTGCGGGTTGAAGGCAAAAAAACCATAGAGTTTGCGGCAAAAATTCTGGCTACCATTGCCAAGTAATCGGCATTCGATAATCAAAGGTTTTGGCCACTTTTTATATCATTGTCTATTGTATAACAATATGCAGAAAGTCAAATTGGTGTCTGACACTTTGCAGAACCCTGCATAGAAAATATATATATTTATATATATATGCAGTACATTGAAACATTAATATAGACACTAATCAGGCTCAGTGGAAAGACATTACACACAATTTTAGTGAATTGCTACATGCTGAATTGATCTTTTCTCAGTGATGGATATCCATTAGATTTAGTTTTTGTTTACAGTGAATATTAAGTGCTTGTCTAGCATGCTCTTATCCCATACACAATCTGTATCTTTACATACTGTACAGCAGATACGGGATTGGTGTCCTAGTATAAAGCTGCAGAATTGAACACAAATGTATTCTTTCAAAAGACCAACAGATGCCATAGATTTTACCAGCCTTTGAGACAAAAAGGCAATTTTTCAGGATTGATAGAGTCCTTGTGTTCCCAAAGCACCCAATATGTATGGAATGACTTCTCTTTTAAAAGGTAGAATTTCTAGGAAACTTGGTTGTTGATGCAATATTTATCATGCATGCAATGTTTGTCTGACTCTACATACGATAAAGCTTTTTTTTTGTCCAGTTTGGTATAGATATGAAAACAACATTTTTTTTTTTTTACAGGTATTTGTAATGTTTGGATTTTGATAAAGCACAGAAAAAGCAAACACCTATTAATGCAACTTCAGTTCTGTTAAGAACCAAAGTGAGTATAGATCTTTCAGAATATCTAAAGTTGACCTGGCATCAGATGTTCGTTTTCATGTTAAGAGCATGCAAGCTAATTGGTGTCCCACTTCAACACTTACTGCTATTTATCACCTCTAAAAGGAATCAAAGTACTCCCCCCGGGCAATGCCTTCATCAGATTGGCTATTTGAATTACTGGTGTCTATTTGGATTGGACATCATCTAAATTTATCATCAACTTCCCAGACTAAGATTCTGGAACAGAGAAACAATTTTGTAAATCTTGTTCAAAATATCTGACCCAAATCAGCCCACTGCTGTAGTCTATCTTACCTTATAGTTTGCTAAAGAGGTACAACGTTGTACTGAGAGGAGTGGAGATAAGGATCATCTTCCTTCCTGCTGCAGACTGAACTTTAGACAGAAGTCACTAGAAGTGTCTTTTCCATGACAATATTATCAAAGTCTGATGTGTATAATGAAAGGTTTTTCAAAAACAATACTTCTCCCGTATAGTGTGACCTGTCAGGAATTAGGGATCGACCAATATCGTTTTTTCGGTGCCGATATGATACCAATATTTCGGGCATCTCCCCTGCCCCTACGCCGATATTTTGTACATTTAAACATTTTTTTTTTTTTACACTGTCCTTTTACATATTTTTATTTTTTTATCACTGTTATTGCTCTCACAAGAAATGTAAACAACCCTTGTGACAGTAATATGGAAATTGACAGGTACTCTTTATGGAGAGATTAGGGGTCTATAAGACCCCAAACCCCGCCTCTGCACTTGAAAGTATTCAAAACATCAAGATCGGCGGTTTTTAATACTTTAATTTTTAAAACTGGCGCCTAATCTGGGAAGTGATGTCATGACATCGCTTCCTGGTTGCTAGATCTGAGACCCGAACAAAGCATCGACTGGTTGCTCGGACCTCCTGGTGGGACGGAAGAGCCCAGGCGAGCAGCGGGAGGGTTGGGGGGGGGGGGGCGGTTGTTATTACAATAAAGCAAACCCCTTGAAGCAATGTCAGTCAGTTTTTTGACCGATACCGATAATTCTGAAAAAGTGAATATCGGCTGCACTGATAATTGGTCGATTCCTATCAGGAATTTATTCATGTAGGTTTAAAAAGTTACTGAACGGTCCACTTGGAACAAAGCATGTTGAACCAATCAACGGTTTTATTTCTCATTTTCTTCTCCTAGTCTTTCACTAGTGAGACAGACAGTATTAAGAAAAATGTCAGAAGTTCTAATTCTCTGCAAAATTTGGAAGAGCTTTAACCAGTGCATGGTCTGTTTAGCAGATCAGGGGATCAAATCTGCTGCTTTTGCATTTATTGGGGCATGTATGGCAATTAAAAGTTTTGCCTTTTTCCTTAATGTAATCATGTACATCATTAAAGTGATTGTAAAGTCTATTTTTAAAAAAATAACAAACATGATAAACTTACCTGCTCTGTGCAATGGAGATTCACAGAAAAAAAAAAAAGGAACAAATTCCCTGATGCACACAAGCGAGGTGGATGAAGGAATCCTCTCTCTGTGCTATTATATTCTTAAAGTGGGGACGACTCCTCTGTTATAATACACAGATTAGCGATGCGGGCGATTGGCTGCAGATGCTGATCAAATGGAAATGTTCCAACATCCCATTTGACAAAAGTTGATTCTTCTGTCAAGCGGGAATGGCCATTGATGGATCAACATGTGGCTGGTCCCTGCTGAACTGGACACATATCCCTAGATTGTAAGCTCTAAGGAGCAGGGCCCTCTGATTCCTACTGTATTAAAGTGTATTGTATTTGTACTGTCTACCCTCAAGTTGTAAAGCGCTACGTAAACTGTTGGCGCTATATAAATCCTGTATTATAATAATAATAATAATCTATGACTAGCTTTAGTCAATGGCCTACAGTGAAGGTAGCAACCAGTAAGAAAATGAAAATATTAGGACTCTCCATTGTGAGCAGTAAAGTTTTTATGGTTTCCACTGCCAAACTGGAAGAAAGGAAGTTTTTTATAAAGAAGTATATTAGAGTATTATTGGTTGTCCAACATACATAGTTAGATCAGCCTTTCTCAACCACTACTAATAATCACGATATCCACAGCTGATGGTACATTAGCATGATGGGCAGTGGAAAAATAGCTAAAAAGATTATTGGTGTCACTGGTTGCTTATATGAGAGTCAGAAATTGCTCAAAGCTCAAGGACCCCTTAGCAACCTGTAAAGAAACCCTGGGGTTTTAAGGAATCCTGGTTGAGAAAAACTGAAATAGATAGTATAGGCAGGGAATTTTTTATTCTAGATGACCTGTGTGATTTTTTTCTGATAAGATTTTACTTAGCATTGCCTTTCCAGCAAGTTCAGAATAGCACATTATACCTTGTTAACGTAACTGAGAGTCTTATTTCTACTTCTCTGCTTCATCAGAGCCTTCCTCTAGTGGATATTTTAGTCATGTCAACAGAAACATTAAAATATCTGTGAGATGATCTGGAGTCTTGGAGATCATGTGGCCAATTTCTTTACTACTGTGAAGGAGCTGCTTGTCTGCATGTCACCTGCCGAGCATGACGGCACGGCGCTATAACATAAATAATATGTGCTTTTTATTTCCCTGCTTATTATAGCAAGTGAGGTCATTTAATTGTGCAAGAGGGGTTGTGCATATATATATATATATATATATATATATATATATATATATATATATATATATATATATATATATATATATATATATATATATTATACATATATTATACACATACTATATTGTCAAAAGTATTGGGGCACCTGCTTTTACACGCACATGAATTTTTAATGGCATCCCAGTCTTAGTCCATACGGTTCACTATTGAGTTGGCCCACCCTTTGCAGCTATATCTCTTCTGGGAAGGCTGTCCACGAGGTTTAGGAGTGTGTCTATGGGAATGTTTGTCCATTCTTCCAGAAGCGCATTTTGGAGGCCAGGACTCTGTGCATGCCAGTCAAGTTCCTCCACCCCAAACTCGCTCATCCATGTCTTTATGGAAAAGGATAGAAGAATTCCCCTTGGGTGGGATTTTTAAGGCTTTACCGTAAATAATACAATGTAAGTATAAAAATAATTTTATTCCAAAGATCAAAAAAGTACCAAAAACTATAACATATAAAAATCAAACACAAATAATATATACAGACAAATGCATCAAGAATAAGAGGTGTGAATTGGAGGATACCACAACATGGCAATAGAAAAGACCAATAATCTGGAATGTGGCAAGTCTCACTGAACCGACGCGTCGCCTTAAAAATCCCACCCGAGGGGAATTCTTCTATCCTTTTCCAAATTATGGGATGTGGCATACCTTTCTCTCTACTACTTCCTGTCAGAGCCTCTTTAATCCATGTCTTTATGGACCGTGCTTTGTGCACTAGTGCGCAGTCATGTTGCCAACCACAAACTGTCCAAAATGTCTTGGTATGCTGATGCCTTAAGAGTTCCCTTCACTGGAACTAAGGGGCCAAGCTCAACCCCAGAAAAACAACCCCACACCATAATCCCCCCTCCACCAAATGATTTGGACCAGTGCACAAAGCAAGGTCCATAAAGACATGGATGAGTGAGTTTGGGGTGGAGGAACTTGACTGGCCTGCACAGAGTTCTGATCTCAACCCAATGGAACAACTTTGGGATGAATTAGAGTGAAGGTTTGAGAGAGAGACTTTGAGAAAGCTAATCTGAGTGCAACACATCAGCTGGGCGAGAACATCATCACGCTGGGCGGGGTTTGAACACCATCATTGAGGAATCTAATCTGTCTGTGTTTTTATGACATGTCTGTGAAATCTTGTAAACCTGCGAGTGCAATCAGAGTTAAAGAAATAAATTACGTAGCAGTCTGCACTATTTAGTTCTCTCTGCTTCCCTTTTGGCCTATATATTTTTGGGAGACTGTTTGTTGTTGAGTCTCAGCGCAGTGGGGAGGAGTGAGAGTCTATATATGTAAAGAAAGTGCTATTGACCCTTTTTTACTAGTGGGGTCCTCATTATCCGGTAAGAAAACACCCAGAAGGTGTGGTGAAGGGCAGTTGGGTGTTGACTAATGTGGAAGAAATCACACATTATTTGTGGCAAGAACTTGGAAATCATCCACTGATTGCACAAAGAGTGAATGGTATGGGACACTTTATGTTTGGATTACTCATTTCTCATATGTGTGTGTGTGTATACAGTAGCTCACAAAAGTGAGTACACCCTCACATTTTTGTAAATATTTTATTATATCTTTTCATGTGACAACACTGTAGAAATTACACTTTGCTACAATGTAAAGTAGTGGGTGTACTGCTTGTATAACAGTGTAAAAGTACTGTCCCCTCAAAATAACTCAATACATAGCCATTAATGTCTAAACTGCTGGCAACAAAAGTGAGTGCACCCCTAAGTGAAAATGTATAAATTGGGCCCAAAGTGTCAATATTTTGTGTGGCCACCATTATTTTCCAGCACTGCCTTAACCCTCTTGGGCATGGAGTTCACCAGAGCTTCGCAGGTTGCCCCTGGAGTCCTCTTCCACTCCTCCATGATCCCCACTGAGCAGGCGGATGGCAGGTCCATCTCCGCTCACTGTGCAGAGTGGAGACAGACACAGTCCCGCTCTCCTCTATGGGGAAAACGGACCGCCTGCCCGTTTTCATTCGATCATATCCGATCTGCCAGACGGATGGAAAATAGGACCACTATCCATCTAGATTTTGCAAAAAGGATCGGATAGCAGCGGGTGTCAGTGGACATGTCACCGCTGACATCTGCCACTCCATAGGGGTGAATGGATGGTCCGATCAGGTCCGCCTGAAAAACTGACAGACGGACCTGTTCGGATAGCCCATGTGAAAGAGCCCTAAGGGGTTCCCAACAAACGTTAATGTTTTAGAGACCTGACTCCTTTTGCCTCTTCCTGACACTAATTGGATTATCTGCCTTGTATTTTCCTCTCACTCCACATGTTCATATATAAATTATGTATAAAAACATGTCTTAGAAAACATGATTTATAGGATTCCTAATTAAACGCTCATATGGTGTGTACACTGTTACTCTATTACTATATATAAATATACACTGTATATGTGGGCGTAAGGAATCAAACCCCCATGTTCTGATAGGCAGCACACAATTTGCATATATATATTATTTCCTGTTTGTCTTGCTTGGTGTGCAAGAAACAACTTTAATAAATTTGCAATGATAACTACATGATACCTAAATATAGTTATCATTTAACACTGCGCACAGAGATTTTTTAGCAGACTGCAAAAAACAGTATATGTATAATTCATTTTATTTAAATAAAATGTAGCCATGCCTTTACTACATGCGCCAAATCTTATCTTTAGACAAGTCTTTCTAGTCACTGTATTGTGTTTGCACTGTCATAGGGGTCATGATAAATGTGCAGGTTGTTCCTAATGTCTTTGTGTGTTCTTATATGTTTAGTTACATCCGAGACCCAACTACAGGAAAACACACACACACACTCTGTAGCAAAATAAATATGCACTCACACCCAAAAGAAAATAAACAGACACGTTAACATACCACACACAAATGAAAGAAAAATAAATAAACAGAAAGAGAAACAGTCAATTCTAATCCGTTTGTTTTCTTTGCCTAATGCTAGCCTTTTGCTTCTTTTCATTTCAAATTATTTATACTTGCATATATTTCTGTATTAGATAGACTGTGTATAATCATTAATCAGTAAAGATATAAATGTTGTTGCCAGTGGTGTCTTGTATAATTGAACCCTGTACCTCCATCACCAAAGCCAGGCAGACTGGATGACCACAGCCTGCATCCCTGGAAAACAAATCTTAGCATCAATGCTGACCCCATGCCCTCCATCCCTCCAGCCAAAAAGATGTTTTGAGACCTCCCGAGGTCCTTGGCATACTTTAAAAGGAGCCTCCTTGCCCTACCCCTTCCCACACCCCTAGTAAATTCTTTTATGTCTGAGACCAGCATTTTGTGTAGGGAGATATCGAATTGTAATTCTTTTATTTTCATTAATAGTGCAGGAGAAAAAGACCATTCTTTACGTCTTTGGAAAAATAAACATTGGGGGGGATTTCCTAGGATGTGATTACTGGAGATCATTGAGTGGGACTGACTGTGGCCACCCACGGCATGTGTGCTGTTTTTTTTTTTTTTTTTTTCTTTTACACAGAATTTCCTTAAAGGACCAGTGACCCTAAAGTGACTTTTAAAAGTACCAGGCATATATATATATATATATATATATATATATATATATATATATATATATATATATATATATATATATATATATATATATATATATACTCGAGTATATGCCGACCCGAATATAAGCCGAGGCACCTAATTTTGCCACTAGGAAAACTTATTGACTTGAGTATAAGCCTAGGGTGAGAAATGCGCAGCTACTGTAAGTGGAAAAGAGGGTCAACAATGCCCATTTGCAGCCTCACTGTGCCCATTTGCAGCCATAGGTCCCCCGAACGTCAAACTCGGCAGTTAAAGGTTCCTAGATGCCCCCCTAGCAGCAGCCAAAATGTGGGGTCTCTGGACCCAAAGGGTCCTGAAATGACATTGCTGCAGATAGATACAGTTGACTGAATTTGGGGCCCCGTATCTTGGGGCCACTTGGTGCTAGAAACCCCACATTGTGTTTGTGTGTGCAAACCCAGTGGATCTAGCACTATAACATATCCAAAGCTCAGGTTCCTAGCACCAAGTGGCCCCGAGATATGGGGCCCCAAAGTCGGTTCAGAAAATGTCAAGCACTTTTCTGCAGCAGAGAATGACATTTTCTGAACCAACTTTGGGGCCCGTATCTCGGAGCCACTTGGTGCTAGGAACCCCAGCTTTCTATATGTTGCACTGCCTTAATCCTCTTGAGCATGGAGTTCACCAAAGAATCACAGGTTGCCACTGGAGTCCTCTTCCACTCCTCCATGACGACATCACAGAGCTGGTGGATGTTAAAGACTGTGCGCTGCTCCACCTTCCATTTCAGGATGCCCCACAGATGCTCAATAGGGTTTAGGTCTGGAGACATACTTGGCCAGTCCATCACCTTTACCCTCAGCTTCTTTAGCAAGGCAGTGGTTGTCTTGGAGGTATGTTTGGGGTCGTTATCATGTTGGAATACTGCCCTGCAGACCAGTCTCTGGAACGAGGGGATCATGCTGTGCTTCAGTATGTCACAGTACATGTTGGCATTCATGGTTCCCTTAATGAACTGTAGCTCCCCAGTGCCGGCAGCACTCATGCAGCTCCGGGCCATGACACACCCACCACCATGCTTGACTGTAGAAAGAACACACTTGTCTTTGTACTCCTCACCTGGTTGCCGCCACACATGCTTGACACCATCTGAACCAAATAAGTTTATCTTGGTCTCATCAGGCTACTGGACATGGTTCCAGTAATTCATGTCCTTAGTCTGCTTGCCTTCAGCAAACTGTTTTCTTGTGCATCATCTTTAGAAGAGGCTTCCTTCTGGGATGACAGCCATGCAGACCAATTTGATGCAGTGTGCGGCGTATGGTCTGAGCACTGACAGACTGACCACCCACCCCTTCAACCTCTGCAGCAATGCTGGCAGCACTCATACGTCTATTTCCCAAAGACAACCTCTGGATATGACGCTGGGAATGTGCACTCAAATTCCTTGGTCGACCATGGCGAGGCCTGTTCTGAATGGAACATATCCTGTTAAACCGCTGTATGGTCTTGGCCACCGTGCTGCAGCTCAGTTTCAGGGTCTTGGAAGTCTTCTTATAGCCTAGGACCTCTTTATGTAGAGCAACAATTCTTTTTTTCATATACTCAGAGAGTTCTTTGCCATTAGGTGCCATGTTGAACTGTCAGTGACCTGTATGAAAGCGTGAGAGCAATAACACAAAATTTTACACACCTGCTCCCCACTCCACCCGAGACCTTGTAACAATAACGAGGAGGGGAGGGAAAATAGCTAATTGGGCCCAATTTGGACATTTTCACTTAGGTGTGTACTCACTTTTGTTACGAGTGGTTCAGACATTAATGGCTGTGTGTTGTTATTTTGAGGGGACAGCAAATTTACACTCCTATACAAGCTGTAGACTCACTACTTTACATTGTAGCAAAGTGTCATTTCTTCAGTGTTGTCACATGAAAAGATATAATAAAATTACAAAAAGGAGAGGGGTGTACTCACTTTTGTGAGATACTGTGTGTGTGTGTATCTCTCTCTCTCTCTCTCTCTCTCTCTCTCTCTCTCTCTCTCTCTCTCTCTCTCTCTCTCTCTCTATATATATATATATATCTATATATATATATATATATATACTCACCAGCCACTTTCTTTATTAGGTACACCTGTTCAATTGTTTGGTAACACAAATTGCTAATCAGCCAATCACATGGCAGCAACTCAATGCATTTAGGCATCTAGACATGGTGAAGATGACTTGCTGAAGCAAAAATTGAGCATCAGAATGAGGAAGAAAAGGGTTTTAAGTGACTTTGAACGTGGCATGGTTGTTGGTGCCAGATGGGCTGGAATGAGTATTTCAAAAACTGCTGATCTACTGGGATTTTCACGCACAACCATCTCTAGGGTTTACAGAAAATGGTCAGAAAAAAAGAAAATATCCAGTGAGCTGCAGTTGTGTGGACAAAAATGCCTTATTAATGTCAGAGGAGAATGGGCAGACTCGTTCGAGATCATCCAAACACGCTCATCCATGTCTTTATGGACCTTTCTTTGTGCACTCGTGTGCAGTCATGTTGGAACAGGAAGGGGACATCCCCAAACTGTTTCCACAAAGTTTAGAGCATGAAATTGTCCAAAATGTCTTGGTATGCTGACACCTTAAGAGTTCCCTTCACTGGAACTAAGGGGCCAAGCCCAACCCTTGAAAAACAACCCCACACCATAATCCCCCTTCACCAAATGATTTGGACCAGTACACAAAGCAAGGTGAATTAGAGCGGAGACTGTGAGCCAGGCCTTCTTGTCAAACATCAGTGCCTGACCTCACAAATGCGCTTTTGGTAGAATGGTCAAACCTTTCCATAGAGACACTCTCAAAACTTGTGGAGAGGCCTTCCCAGAAGAGTTGAAGCTGTTATAGCTGCAAAGGGTGGGCCAACTCAATATTGAAACCTACGCCAATACTTTTGACAATATAGTGCGCGTATGTATGTGTGTGTGTGTATGTGTGTATATATATATATATATGTGTATATATATATATATATATATATATATATATATATATATATATATATATATATATATATATATATATATATATATAATATATATATAATATATAATATATATATATATGTATATGTATATATATATAGTGTGTGTGTGTCAGCTTTCCCAAACACAGCTTCTACTAACTAAACTACATTTGCTTCCAGCCTTTTTGGGCTTAAAGAAGTCTCACCAAACATTTAATTTGTTGCTCCTGTCCCCCAGGTAAAAAAAAGCATGTAAATCTTTGTCCTGTCTTTCTAGGTGGAGGTGCCCCTCCAGCTTTGTATTGATTGTTTTTCTTCTACCAGGTACTGTTGTGAGTCTCATAGCTGGTACCAAAGTGTGGAAGGATATTTATGCCTCTTGCACATATACAGCTGAGCCCATTCAACATAAAGTTTGTTTGTTCCGCCCAGAAAGCACAGGTGCAGAGTACAGCTTCCATAGACCTAAATGGCTATGCGCTGCTGTACTCAAGTATGCGCAAGGGCAAAAAAACACAAATATAGTATATGGACATATGCAAAAAATAGCAAATTTATGTTCAATGGGCTCGGCATTCCATGTTCAAAAACTATTTCTCTTCAAAAGGCTATAAAATCACTTTAATCCTAAGGTCTGTATGGCTAAACCATGCCAACTGCTTTTATACTGTCCAATAAGACAAAGTTGATGGTCAAGAAAGTTTATGCAGTTGCCAATATTTTGGCTACTTTCAGACTCCGGCAGGCGTCGGGGGCGGTTTTAACCCCCGCTAGTGGCCGAAAAATTGATAAAACCACCCGCTGGCGGGTTTGCGGCGCTGCCCTATTGTTTTCAATGGGAAGAGGCGCTTTAGGAGTGGTGAATACACCACTCCTATAGCGCCGTAAAGATGCGGCTTGCAGGACTTTTTTGACCATCCTGCAAGCGCACCGCACCAGTGTGAAAGCACTCAGGCTTTCACACTGGAGAGACAGGTTTTAGCGCTGTAGCGCCTGTAAAGTGCCTCAGTGTGAAAGTAGCCTTAGATTTAGTGGACAGAAGGTATGCTGTATGCAGTCAAATAAGTTTTCCCACAATACCATCTTTATTCTCAATATCCAGCTCTAAAAAGCTGTTTTTTTTTTTGCTTGCTGATAATAGAAGCTCTTTTATATTAGAAAGATCTCCACCCTCTCATATTTGTGGACAATAGTACAGTTGAGGCAACCTGTCAGTGTTTTTTATAGATAGCAGGATCATGCCAGTCTGTTTGTCTGGTGAGTGCAAATTACTATCCTGTCAGCAAGTGTTAATGCCGTACATCTGATATCCTGCTTTCCTGGCTACTGATAATGAAAAACGATTTACTGTGTGATCAATTCCTCAAGGCTGCGCTGTTACATTTACAGGATTGAGACACAGAGTAATATGTTTTCAACAAGTCTAGTTAGAGAAGGGAGGCTTAGTTATGCTTTCTGTGACACCAAGGTTTAATGAAAAAAACTCTGATGGGTTATGTTAACTTATCAGAGCAAGAGAAGCTGAAAAAGATGTCCATCTTGTTCACGTTTAAAGATACTGGCACTTTATCAACTGGAACACTTGGATTTAAAGGGTTTATAAGACTAAAATACTTTATTCTCTTCTATGAGAGAGGACATATTATTTTATACATGATGGTTATGCAGTGCCAACATACTACACAGAACATTACAGAGTACATACCCTTGTATCAGTGAAGTGCCCAAGTGGAACTCATGGTCTTCTATTCCTCAGAAGCTAATTATCATACCAGAATATTTTAGTTTGGCAGAGGAAAGACAGATAAACATACGGACAGCATGCAAATAAGGAGGATGGTGGGAGTTCTGACCACCTAGACAAGCCTTTCTCAACCAGGGTTCTATAGAACCCTAGAGTTTTCCTGGAGCTTCCTGGGGGTTTCTTGATCAAAGAACAATTTCTTCTTCAAATAAGTAACCACTGAAATCAATGATCGTTTACTTATCTGTAAGGGAGGACTCTTCCCACTTACTATAAGATTATAATGCGCATTTTTCTGAGTGATCGTCATATTAATGTACCATGAGCTGTAGATACAAAAATTATTAGCAGGGGTTCCTTGAGACTAGAAAGTTTTTTTCAAGAGTTCCTCCTCAATCAAAGGTTGAGAGTGGCTGGCCTACGCCATACTTTGTTGAGTTACCCATCAGCATTAGTTCATGTTCCAGTTTAATGATTATCATTGCAACCTATGCAAATACTGTAGCAAATGTATATTATATGTGAACTGTTAGAATGTTTCTGCGTATACATGGTCTTAAAACAGAGGCTGATTTACTAAAATGGTTGAGAATGTTCATATAATAAACTGAGTGAACATTCACTTCAATTAGATAATCGGGTGCAGATAAAAGAGTAAGCTGGAATTGCTTTTCACATAATTGAAGTAAATCCTCACACCATTTATTGTGTGAACATTTACAAATCATTAATTAGCCTCAAAAGTATCTACACGTCTTTTTTTCTTTTTATGATTTCACTTTTTTTGCTGCTAGCCAAGCCCTAATGCTATGAATTCTATACACTACATTGACAATGGTTAGCGCGCTTGACACAATTTTATGCTTTTTGGAATAAATGACTCCATAATGTTTGGTTGTAGTTGTGCTCCAAGTTGGAGGTTCTGCATGCACAGTTTGTTTTGCTGTAAAAAATAATTATTTTGAATGGCTCTGCCTACTTTCTTATAATAAAGTATAAAACTCATATTCTTTTTATTTGTGATGGAAGTTGGACCTTCTGTTTTAAGAAGCTTTCACACTAGTTTTGTGGAAGACTTTTTGGATCCTTTAAAGAGACCTTGTTGCCAGACCATTCATTTCAAAAACAATCTTCCTATAAGATTATATGGGCATCAGCAGCCCCAGCAGACTCCAAAGCTACCACCAAGGCACACTCAATAGTATTCCCCTTCACTCCTCCCCTGGCTGCCATATTAGAGTTTATGTAGGAAGGTGAAGGAGGGCATGGGTGAGTTGGGCCAGCACAAATAATTAAAGTGCATCTCTAAGAATTTTTTTTTTTTGCTTTAAATGGAGTGGGGAAGGGTTAGACCCTCTAACATTTTTATTGTGGTTTTAAGTATTAATTTAAGTTGTCCTTAGAACAAAAAGTAAGGGGAAATCTAATTCTAATAGGGGCATGTGTTTGGGGACAGTTGTCTAAGAGGGGAATTCCCTGGTTTTCTTTGCAACAGGAAGTGAAAGGTACCCAATGGTACATAGACAGCAAAAAAATTAATAAATAATTAACCTGGCCGTAATTTCAATCCAGTCCTACTCTATTAAGAACTAAAAAAAAAAAAAGTTTGGGCTGCAGATACGCTTTGATTGGACACTCCAGAATAGGTGAGGACTAATATACCGTAGGAGGAAGGGGTCTGTGCTTGGAAATCAATGCTTACTGAAGATATCAAAATTTGTTAGCAAGTCGAAAGTGAATAAAACAAATAATTTATCGAAAGGAGAAAAGCTGCAAGTAAGCATTTAAAATAATAGATTTTTCTGTGATTTTACTTAGTTTTTTAAATTTGGTGAGTCTGTATAAGCCCAGCTTGCCAAAGCATGTCTGGTTAAACTTTCTCTATCAGATAAATAAGACATCCTCCTAAGCTAAACACATAGTAAAGTATTTTCATTAAAGATTGTGAATTAAGATGGTACCTTTGTCTTTGAATTTACATAGAATTACCCATGTGGTTTAGTGCAATCTCCTCATAAATAGCTATTGAACCTCCTGTTGACAATTTTCTGTTCTGAAACACATTGAAATCAGTTTGTGGTTCAAATAAATGTTAATAATTTCAATTCATTGAGATTGCAAAGAATTGTGGTAGGTAGAAAGTTGTCCATTTGTCATGACCTGCCATTGGTTATTCTCCACTACTGGACTTGAATCTAAATCTCCAGATTAAAGGTAGGGACAACATTCCTAAACTGATTTTAAGACTTCCAAGGCTTTTTAATAGGTAATGGCATTAATATTCATGCAGCATTCCGGAAGCTTACCATACAGCTATTTTAAGCATTTAACAGGTTGCTTTTGATGTAAATATTAGTGAATGTACTTGGAAGTCTTAATACAGCCACTGGAGTGCTTGACTGTTTTCTCCTGTGTATTGACTTGTGTTGCTTTTTCTGCTTTAGAAACACCTTATTGCAGTGAATGTAGACTACATACAATCTCAAAAAAACATTTGTCATTGTGAGGTGTGCACAAGTATTTTTAATACTAGCCATTTAATTCAGCCTTTGTTGAACTGTCTTTACCAAGATGGAAAATCGTGCTTGTAGTAGTGTTTTTGGGTACAAATTGCCCCTTTTGGGTGACATACATTTTTGCATACTAGGTTGGTATCACATACTAAAGGTTCACTTGGCAGCAGAAAACAAATTATTATTCAAAAGCATTGCCTTCTAGTATTTAGCTTTTGATCCCCTTTCATTTTGGCTCTTGGAGTATACAAAGAGAGAAGAAACTGAACTTACCAGTAGGCATATATCAACAATATTGAAAAACAAGTGCCCTAAGGCAGGGGTCATCAACCCTCGGCCGTGGCCTGTTTGCAGCCGGGCCGCGAAGGCTGCACTGTTTGACGAGTGGCGGAGCGAGCAGAGAGGTGACATCTTCTCTTACCGCCTGCATCATCGCTGTTCAGTGCTCACAGCGGGGCCGCTATACTGAGGCGAGCGAGCAGAGAGATGAGATCATCTCTCACCGCCCGCCTGCATCGCCGCTCTTCCACACTCACAGCGGGGCTGCTATAATGCTGGAGGTGAGGCGGGAGAGCAGAGAGCTGAGATCATCTCTCACTGCCCGCCCGCCGAGGCAGCGGGGCAAAACACCAATACACTGCTGGAGGTGAGGCAGGGAGATGAGCTCATCTCTCACTACCAGCGCCCCCCCATTACCGCTGTTCTCCCTCATTACCCACTACAGGCTTGCCTCTGAACTAATGCGCACACCTGTGCTGCCACCACTGCAGTGACAATCTTCCTGTGGTGGCAGGCGACGTGACAAATGACAAGCTGCATCTGATGGCAGGTGATGTGGTAAGTGACGATCCAAATCTGGTGGCAGGTGACGTGGCAAGGGACAAAATGCATCTGGTGGCAGGTGACGTGGCAAGTGACAAGCTGCATATGAAGGCAGGCGACGTGGCAAGTGACAATCCACATCTGGTAGCAGGTGACATGGCAAGGGACAAAAAAAGCATCTGGTGGCAGGCAATGTGGCAAGGGACAAAATGCATCTGGTGGCAGGTGACGTGGCAAGGGACAAAATGCATCTGGTGACAAGCGACGTGGCAAGTGACAAGCTGCATATGAAGGCAGGTGATGTGGCAAGTGACAAGCAGCATATGAAGGCAGGTGACGTGGCAAGTGACAATCCACATCTGGTGGCAGGTGACGTGGCAAGGGACAAAATGAATCTTGTGACAAGCGACGTGGCCAGTGACAAGCTGCATCTAAAGGCAGGCGACATGGAAAGTGACAATCCGCATCTGGTGGCAGGCGACGTGGCAAATGACACTCTGGCACAGTCTGCATTATGGTGAGTTGAACTATTTCATTATATATTACAATGTAATAATAGAAATAATGCGCTTCAATCATCCTGACACCATATCAATGATGGTGCCGGGATGATTGAAGCTCCAACACCAGCCATTGCCCCGATAAATTGCCCGCGAAAAGCCGCATATGCCACCCCCCCTCCCAGCGCCGGTCCAAAAATGTTGGGGACCACCCACTAAGGGACAATACCTGGATTTGATGCAAAGTTTCTACAGTGATTAAAAGGTACCTTGTGCCCATTTTTTGGGGTTTTACACAAACCTTGCCTGCTAGGTTTCCATCCCAATATATTATGTCTCTCACCCCAGTGTTGGCCATGAGACTCTGCACTTAGGTAAATCAATTCAATGAAATATTAAATTCCACTGAGTCCTCCTAAACAATAGGTTCTAGAGTCTGACCCCCCCCCCCCCCCTTCCTTCATCTGCCCTTGTACTCTTCTCTCTTTTACTCCTTCCTCATGTATTATTCCATATCACTTTTGCTTATTCACTGTTCATTTGGTAGCCTTAACTGTAACAGAGAAAGCTGTGCCACCCTTATGCAGAAACAATAATTAATGAAACAGTTTACATATATGTATTTCATCTGTGTACCTGGGTTGTTGACCAAGGTTTATCTTTAAGACTTCTAATATTGTTTTATGTCTGTTTACATCTTGAAATAATAATGTTGGTTGGTATGAGCATCTGCATACCCTTGCAGTTTGTGTTGGGCTTTGGTATTAGAAGGTCCACAATAGTTCTTTAGAGCAGTGGTCATCAACCCAGTACTTGGGGCCCACTAACAAGCCAGGTTTTATGTATTACCTTGGGGAGATGAAGACTAGAATATTGCAATCACTGAGCAGCAAATTATATCACCTGTGATGTATTTGTTATCTTGCAAACCTGGCCTATTAGTGGGTGCTGAGGACAGGGTTGATGACCACTGCTTTAGAGTCTCTCGTAGATCTTTGATTGTTTTGTAGAAGCCAGCGGTGCTTACCTGGGACCTTTGCTGCTTTAAAGGGGAATTTTAATTTACTTGTAGATATATCCAGTCCGCTTTTAAAAGGTTAAAGGTGCCCATTTTTGCAGGATTTAGGTTTTCATACTACCACTTGCACTAACTGAGGTCCCTTTGTGTGCTTCTGATGTTGCTGGGCAGAATATTGAACCCAGGACACAACCCAGGACACCTTAACTGCCAGTTTCTCAAAGACTTACAAAACCCAACTCCCTGTCAAAGTTACTATTACAAAAACGTACTGCTAGTTACTGTGCTGTGAACATCACAAACCATTGATTTCTCTGTAGTAGTGACTTGTATAGCTTTGCAACAACATCAGACATCTGATGGCTACAAAAAAGACAGGGCAGATATGGACAATAACAGCAAAGGATGGATCCAAAGCTGTGTATAAGGGGGGATATAACTGAAGGTATTTCTCATTCTAAATTTAAGCTAGTATTATTTCTTTTAATGGAATGGCTGCTGTGAAAGCCCATCTATTATATCTCTGATAGCATGGCCTGAAAGGCCGCTACTAGGCATTTTTTAGCGCAGATATTACATGTAGATTAGGTGCCTCATAAATGGGGAAAAAAAATCTATAGGAATGAAGAAAATGTGTGATCTACTTCCAGAACAGTCCTACAATCCATTGACACATTCTACCGTAGAGTTGTTAAATGTTGCGGTTTTAAAATCATTGGTGGATTAGAGAACGAATACATTTATAACAAAGTTGTGTTAATGTCTTAGTATGGAATGAGCAGAATTTCCTGTCATGCCTGGCAGCACTGTTCACCTTCATTATAATCATTTGGTTATATGCCACCACTGTTTTCCTTACATTTAGGCTCATAAGGACATCTGAAAATTTGCAGCTGTACAAACTTGTCATTTCCTGCCGGTAAATGCAAAGTATCTAGAAATTCTGCTGATAGCTTAGTGCTACCTTTAATGTGCTGTGCTGAAGGAATTAAAAAGATTGTTTGGTAAGCCTGCTTTAGTTTTTGGAATGACTGAGGCTAGAAACTGGTCAAAAAGTATCTGGTGTACAACAGAAGACACAGCAAAAGAAGTAGGTAGTTTTTATTTAGTTGGAAATGGCACACGGGCTTCATCGCCCGTTCTTTTATTTGTGTATATTCTGCATTATTAGTTTTTTGGTTTTTTTTGTTCTTTCCATTCTGTTCTATAATACATTGCTGAATTCCTTGAATGGTAAATAAAGAATTTGTTAAAAAAAAAAAAAAAAAAAAGAAATCGTGCAGGGAAGGATTTCAATAATAGGTCTACATAGTCATGACTACTGTGTGGATAGCATGTTGTTCCTTGCATCTTGCGTGAACTATATAGGTGTAATCTCCATGTACTGAAATATATAAGCCTGCATTGATAAAACAAGAAATGTAATAAAATAATAAAACAGCAGCATACTGTCCCTTGGAAATTTTACCTTCCTAGGCACAGACTTATGATGAGCTAGAACAAAACTAGCTTACTCCTGGCTATATGTATGGTATGTATAATGCCACGTACACACGACCGGACTTTACGGCATACTTGGTCCAGCGAACCTGAGCCCGACCTGTCAATTGGATCGTGTGTGGGCTCCAGCGGACTTTTTTTTCTCAAAAGTTTGAGGGACCTAGAAATGAAACGTTTCAAATCTGTCCGACAGACTCGAGTCCGGTCGAAAAGTCCGCTCGTCTGTATGCTAGTCCGACGGACAAAAACCGACACTAGGGCAGCTATTGGCTACTGGCTATGAACTTCCTTGTTTTAGTCCGGTCGTACGTCATCATGTACAAGTCCATCGGACTTTGGTTGATCGTGTGTAGGCAAGTCCGTTCATTCGGAAAGTCCGTCGTAAAGTCCGTCGAAGTACGCCGGACAAAGTCTGCTTTAAAGTCCGCTCGTGTGTACGCGGCATAATGGGGGAATTCAATAAAGCTGCGGAAATCCAGGTAATTCCAAAATGTGCATTTTTAAAATCGTGACGCAATGCATTTCCCAAATTCAAAATAAAATACTGTTCGTATCATATAAAAATTTAGCTAAATAAGACCAACTCTTTTGGTGTACAGAGAGAGACCATGGTGTAGACAGATTATATGAAAGTATGTCATGTGCATTCTGAAAGTGGCGCAGCATGAGCCAAATTCTAGACAGGTACATGAATTTGGCATATGCTGCTGCCACTTTTAGAATGCACTTGCAAAGTATGTCTGCACCAGTCTTTATGAATGCCCGGGAATGTGTTTTTAGTCCATGGCCACCATAATCTAGCTATGTAAATCATAGTGTTAGTGGATAGTGGCAAACAAAGTAAAAGACAATGACGTGACACTCAGACTAACTTCGCCTGTGTTGAGAAAAAGAAAAATGGTCATTCACCAACAGGTCCACCACCTCTGGCCTTTTGGAGAAACTGTAAATCCCAGTACTCTCCAGTCAGAAAACCGGGTATAATTCCTTCACTCCAGAAAAGGTGCTAAGACAATTGCTGCTGCTTCAGACTTTTTTCTCCAGAATAACATAAAGGCACTCCTAACAACTGTTTCACATGGGACACCACGCTTTGTCTAGGCAGTTTGGTACCTGGGAGTACCTCAGCATCTTAGAGTTCATCTTCCTAAGAGTCAGTGAATAGTGGATCCTGTGTTCACCATACAAAACTGCCACTGCAGTAAAACATTTCTACACTTAAAAACTACATTGAGATGTAGCTGGACGTATCAGTCATGTTCTGGCTTGTTATGAGATGTCTCATTAAGCAGCTTCTAGTTAGAGATGGTAATGAGTCTTTTTGCCCATCAACCACTGCTTTTGCTTTCATATTCTTAATGGTGCTGATTAAGAAGGAGCAGTAATTGGCCCTCTCTACTCATAATGTTGGTATTTAGTTGTATCCCTTGGCTTCTTAGCTAGCTATACAGAGACTGGAGATTAAAAATAACTCCTGGAAACGGATCTGAATGACTCTCGACAAGGGTTTTATTCACATTTTTCCTAAAACATTATGCACTCCATTGTTGTGTGCCCACAAATCTGAACTATTTCAGTAACATCTTGTTCACAAATCCCACTTGATCTTTTTTAATGGGACACTAATCTCATTACACGTGGTGCTAAAGTTATTTATACTTTCAGGATGGCATATGGCCCTGTGACATCTAAATGTGCTAATTTTTATCACTTGGAGACAGCCTGGTCTGTCATAAGCTTGTTTACAAACCAAGGACATGCCGTTCAAAAGGCGTGAGAGGATCTCAGACATTCCTCACTTAGATCTGTTTCCAAATAGCCCCAGTGATCAAGCACATTTAGGAAACGCCTCAAGACAAAGTTATGTCCATAATAAATAACCAGACATCTTGTGTAAAAGTAGCTATACCTGGGCTGGGCACATTGGACCACCCAGGACTTTTTTTCAAGGTGCTTAGACTGGAAATGGTGATTTGACATGCAGGTGCTGGCTAATCTGTTGGGGCAAACCAGTAGAAATTTTCTGGGAAAATCCAAGCTGGCTGTTTTCTAGAGGATGTTTGGAGCAACTACAGAGCATAGATTCAGTATGTCTTATAGCCAAGCCATTAACTTCCCAGATCTGATGATCATTATTTTGTGCACGTGGGCACATTTTTTTTGTTGTGAGTGTTCAGATCTAAAGAAAGAACTGGCCACCTTGGATGATATATAATGTCTCTATTTGGATGTGGGTAGTATGGCAGGTGTTAATCACCTTATCAATCTGTGGACAAGGATGCAATTGTACAAGAACCACATATTTGCACCAATATTACCCTTCAATGATCACACCTTGAATCCTGTCTGCAGGACTCACTGTTGGCAGAATAGGTCTAAGATTACCTTGTTGAAATATTAGTCAGTACAAATGATCCAGATATAGCTTCTGAAACCTGCCAGTGTGTGGAATTAATGTGTGACAATGGCTTTGCACGAATGTGTTAAATAATTGGTATTGCTGACAGGACTTTTCCAGCCTGTTGGATAATTTATGTGATCATTAAGATATTATTCCTTTTTTTTATTTTATTTTAGAAAAGAAAGTGCCTTTTAAGAGGCAATTGTAGATATTTGAAGTCTCATGTGCCAGATGAAAGAGTTGGTGTGGCTCTAGCACACATATGTCAACACAGAAGGCTTGCGGGCTGAATCCAGCCTGCCAGGCCTTGTCAAATGACCTTCTCACCCAGTTTTGCAGCCTGCTCGTGGTGGAACTCTATTCCACCACCTCCAGCTCTCACCCTCGCTTCCGTTCTCGGCTGTCACTTGTAAACACAGAAGCCTTCTGTGTTTACAAGGTACAGCTTTGTTTTCAGTGGCTTCCGCAGATCTCTCATTGCGGGGCATGGCGGGGATTGCTCTCCTGAATGTGAGAACGAAACTGATCTCCTTGAAAGGCAGTGCTGCCTACACAGGGAGGTATAACAGAACCAAATATATGGGTAGTACAAAGACCACCTACACAGGGAGAGGTAGGAGTGACTATTATTATTTATACAGGATTTATATAGCACCAACAGTTTACATAGTGCTTTACAATTTGATGACTAGAGATGCAACAAACTTTGGGGCGGTTGAAGTTGCACACTGTGCATAGGGCACCCCTGAAACCCTGCACTCTGTACACAGCGCACCTCCAAACGCTGTGCATAGTACACACCTAAACCCTGCACTCTGTACATAGCACACACTTGAATATCTGCTTGTCATTATTTTTCCTAGGCTTCTACTTTCAGGGGTAGTTATTAATTAAAGTGGATGTAAACCCGATTCATGAAATTTCACCTAAGCACATATATCTGTGGTGTTTTCTTATCTCTCTTGAAAGCCGAGTCCCGTGTGTTTCTGCTGTTTCGTTGCTCTGTTATCAGCATGATAACTTCTGACATGTTCTCTGTCAACCAAGATAAAACCAACCTTAAATTTGTGTCGGAGGTTGCTATAGATTAGCAGAGAGCTTGTCTTGTCACAACACAGCTCTGCAAGTTTATGCCTATGTGTAAGGGGAGGCTTGCTTTTCCTCCAATCAGCTGTCTTGGCTGTAGGCCAAGAATCCACTCCCAGTGCTGAACAGGAAGACAAAATCTCTAACATAATGTGCACTTTCTAAAGAATATATAAAGCTGAAGACAGCAGATATAAATGTAAAACTTATGTAGGGAGATTTGTTTAATCTCTGTGTACCATCTGAGGCGGCTCACTTCACTGGGTATATGTAAGGGTGTACATCCACTTTTTAAGTTATTACTAAATCCAGTAATAACTGAATACAGAGGCAATTGTTTAATAAGAGTATATACAAAGTCTTATAGATACAACTGGCCCCTTGAGGGCAACCATACTGCTGATGCTGCTCGCCATAAAATTGAGTTTAACAAGCCTGCTCTAGCAGTTCAGTGATAAGCATTTCTTCTGTATCTATGAGTGACTTTAGGCTAGTCCCATTGGCTGCTCTGGCTTGACAAAAGTACACTGGGTAGTTTTCATATGCTTTGCATGGTAAAGAGAAATATCATTTGTATGGAGCATGTATGAAAGTATAACAGTGGGGTAATATTCATAGATAATCAATCAGCATCAACTTTATTCTATCTTTCATTTTTTTTTTTAAGGGCAACATCTACACATTACAGGTACAAGTTGAACGCCTGCTGGCATGACAAATGGCATCTGCAAACTATATTTGACAATACAAAGAGAGCAAAACTTCACTGTATAATACAATGGCATGCTACTGTAAACAGGAAGTGTGCATGGGAACATAACCTCAGAATCTAAACCCAACCCAGTATCCATAACACACCAAAAGTGTAGAGTTACTTGTTCAGGATAAAAGTTCATTACAACTATATATATATATATATAGGTGGGCTCCTACATTCAGCTCGAGGCATTAGTATTCCATAGTTAGCCCAGTACGCTGTCCAAATATCGGAGAAGTGGGTAGGCTATAAAGAATTCTGTTAGCCATCAAGAAACCTGTGTCAGCCCTGAACAGAAGAAAGAAAGAAAAATGGAGAAGGGAGGGAAAGAGAAAAAAGAAAAAAAATTAGAGGGAGGGGGTCATCACCATCTCGGGTTCTCTTTACGAATAGGGTGAACCTGAACCATTAAATGATAACCTTGAGGAGAATCCCTCAGGTGGACCACGTGGTCCAAGTGATCCTGTAAGTCTCTGATTTGATAGAGGTGGCAGGTTCCCTGGAGTCAAAATTTGAGAAACGTACCTGTGTCCTTAGTCCATGATAAAAAGCAAGAGACACAGAATTTGGGGAAATGCATTAACCCCAAACAGTGTCAAAGGCCTAGGTCTGGAGGACAATAGTCCCTTCTTCAGGTAGGTATCCCACCTGGTCTTTATTTTGAATAGATAAAGCATCCCTGTAATTGAAGTACCGCTGTTTATCAGGAAGGGCCACATCACACTAGTAAAGTAATAGCAGAGATTTGAAACATCTTTTTTTTTTCTTTGGCAATTTACAGCTAATTGCAAGGTTTGTGAATACAACTACAAATCCTTTATATGCCAAATTACTCCGACGATTTTGTAGCTAGCGTCTTCCTTTTTGAAAAAGACAATCTTTTAAAATCTGAGTCTCAAATTGCTGAAATCCCTGACAGAGACCTTGACTGCAATTATTCTTTCTTAGCAACGAAAACACTGATGAGGGTGATCCTGTGTCTGCTACAAAAACGCTTGTGTGTTATACCTAGGAGGTTGCTGAGAACAGATCTGTTGTAATGAAAAGGATTGTCGGTTGCAAATGTTTATTGGATTCAAAATAAGTTTCAAATGCGGATAGTCAGACGGCAGTTTAAATTGTAAACGCCTTGGGTTCATGCTTACACTTTTGGAACGCGTACTACTGTTGGTGTCAATATCCAGATCACTTGCCAGCTATTTTGGAATCTGTCCATTGAAACCCGAGCTTTGTATGTTGATCTCCTACTTGCTAATGAAAATATTCCTTTGACGCTGTCAATGAGTCTTTTCTTCTGTTTACTTTGTTCTGTTAATCTATATCTATCTTGCGGACACTTCTCATATCCTAGATACTGGGCCATCGGCTGCATTAGAGCAAAGCATCCTACACATGTTGCTTTAATGTCTGGTCGATGTCAAAGTCACAACAATGTCAGGCTGCTAAAAGCCGTGGTTGATTATGAAGGAGCCAGTGACAGGATGACATCACCAAGAAATGAATCTAATTTAGGCAGGCGCAAGTATGACTGGGGAGGGGGCATTTAAATGTACAGTAGAGACAATTTTCTCTGAATCACGGGTCACTTGTGAGCCACTGGTTTATACTCTCATACTGACAGGAATTATGCGAGAACAGCAAATCGCACATGAAAAAAGGACCCATGAAAGGTAAGATACCAGAGAATAGATGGGATATATAATGATGCAATTTGAATTATGTCTCAGGCCATTTACTGCCAAGTATTTTTGTCATTTCTCCTGATTTATTGTTAGCTGAATAGATAATTGACTTTTACAAAAGACGATCGCATTTTATTGTGTGTTTTAAAAATAATAAATAAATCTGATCATCATTATAGTGAATAGCGGCTTTTTAAAGTCTGATACTTGTGCTGAGGGAATTCAACATTTTTTCAGTTTCTGGATTGTTTATCATAAATTATTTTCTTCTATAGTTTATAGAACTATAATGTTTCTATGTTTATGGATTTTCAACGTTTTAAAGGTGTCAATCCACATGTACAGAGAAGCTCTATGTTAGTCAAATCAATATCCTACTGAAAAGCCAAACAAGGCCTACAATCAACGTAACAATATATCTTACTGTGTGTAAGATGAACTAGAAGTAATATTACTAGGGATGTTCCATCCCAGCATTTAGGGATTAGGGCACAAAACAATTTAGAAGAGAAAATCGCTGCAATGGTGGGTATCTAGGGGCTTAGGAGGACATTGAGCAGGAGAAACCAGCCAGAGAAGGTGATAAGGAAAATAAGGGAGGTGGGAAGAGTTTAAAGGAGGGGAGTAATCAGTGGATTACCATAAGCCTTTTTCTTAAATGTTGAGGGTGATGCTGATTGTAGAAACTACTGATAAAGAATATATAGAACGTTTTATATATCTTTTACAGGATTAACGTTTAAAACAAGGATTAAAACATGGATTCAGCAAAATCCCCCAAACCTGAGTCTTCTGGCTGACTCACTATTTAGTACCAAATTATCTTGGCAAGTAAGCCTACTGTGAACTAATTCATAGTTTGTTGTCTTAAGCCTTGGTGTTGGGGCTATTGGGACTCATTGTGAGCATAGCAAAACCCCTAATTACAAGAAGTGGGATACCAGCTTTGCCAGCTCTATTTACTGCTTTAAACTTAAACAATATTCAGGTAAACTATAATGCTAGTTTGTTGAAATAGGCACACATGAGATCACCAGATTACTGACAGAAGGCAGCAGAGTGGGCAGGTACCACTGCAGCAATGCTTCCCATTTGCATCTCGGGGTTCATTTTTTATTTTTTTTTCATGGAGTATAGCTATAAGGTCTCTTGCACACAGCTAACAGGCTGGAAAATGCAGAGCATAAAGTTTTGGGCATTTTCCTGTGCCCGCTGAGCCAAAGGTGGTGCATATAGCCTGCCATACAAGTGATTGGCTGTACATGGCCATACTCTTGTAAACACCAGTGCTTCTGTGCATCTCCGTTGATCTGCGCATGCTTGTATGTTACATTTCCAGAACACGAGACTACTGCATTTTGGTATATTTTTTCATTCCGTAGAATGTTTATATGTATTTAAATAATAATGTCTGTAAAAAAAATTGTCATCTCTAGATCCCCATACACGTGGCCTTTCAGTTCTTTGTTGACAAAGAACTTATCCATCCAGCTTAATATATACACTATTGTTTAGAGCTTACTGCATGGCTACAGACTGTGAACCAAAGCACAGAGATTACCATTGCATCACAGCGGAGAACATTGCTGATTAATCTGACTTTTCACATGACTTTGTTTTCCATTGATATGAATGTACCTTTTGCGTACTAATGCATTTTCCAGTGTATAGGAAAGTATACTTTAATGTATTCAAAGTATACAACAGAAAATTACATATTCAGTGTGGTGTTCCAGAACAGTTCTGCCCCTAACATTTAACACAGATGATACCTGTCAATGAAAAGTGCATTGACCATTGGTTGTGAATAGCCAATCTGCGTTGTTTGAGTGCGGTTTCATGTTATTAAATATCATAGAGCGCATCTGTAGCCTTTGAAATCCTTATTAATAAATATAGAGAAAGATGTAAGTCAGCACACTGTATGACATATGAAAACTTTGATGTTGTTATTTGAATCAAAACTCCATCCACTAAATACACAGTAAAAATACACGTAAAACTTGTCTCTGAAGGATGCATATTTCTATATGACTTATTTTTTTTTTTTTTACTCTACTACACAGCATAGTCGGGGGTGACGCCTTTCTCTGTTAGAATTAAGGAAAACAGAGGTGTCATTTCCCTGCCTGCAGCCTGGTTATTGGACAATGGAGGAAAGTAGCATTACACTGATTGGTCTAACTTTGCTCTCGACTTATGTCGGCACATGTGAATACAGTAGAACAGGATTGGCTCCTAGTAATGCCCCTTCTTCAACCAGTGTGAGTACTGCTATGGAGGATATGGCAGGAAAAGACACATTTTGGTTCTTCTGCTAGTTGTATGTAAACATGCATTTAATTATGCTTAAAGAAATACACCCCGCATTAAATTGTATTTTAATATATCTGCCTGAAGCCCAGCTTTAACCTGCTGTGGATTGAAGACCAGAGATCAATTTTAAATATAAATAGTCAGTGCCAAATATTAAAGCTCTATTTGATTTAATGTATGACTTGTGGTTTGTTTCCACATGTGATTGCAGATGTAACTGCTGACAGCAGCTTGCTTTAGTAATGTGCATGAAGAGGTAATAGTTCCTTGCAGTTGCCATAAATAAAACGTTCGCTATAAATGTTTGCTCATCATATGGAAAGGTTAATTATGATTTATACATAGAGTCCACTCAGAGTATTGATTCTATTGAGTCATTCCTTTTCATTATAACTTCTGCCTTTACAGCAATAATCCCATGTTCATAGTGCATTAGAAAAAAGATAAAGCTGTTTGATGCTTATAGGAGAGGTTTTATTGTATATATTATTCCCTTATAATTGTGCTGCTTTCCAGGGGAGGCTTGCTGTTCACTGTTCTAAATCAGGCACACAGATTAGAAGTTATTGAATATTTAGGAACATTTTTCTTTCCAGACACTTAGATGTGGCCTAAATCTGCTTTTAGCCAGTGTACCTGCTGATCAGTAATGTGGTAAAAACTGCGAGGTCTAATGGTGATATTTATTACACAAGGAATCTTCCAGAAACCAAAAGAATTTAAAATCGTTCCCCGTAGCAACCAAACAAATGTTAAAGGGGTTGTAAAGGCAGAAGGTTTTTTATCTTGATGCATTCTATGCATTAAGATAAAAAAGCCTTCTGTGTACAGCAGCCTGCCTATTGCTTACCTAAGGGTCCTCTCTCTCTGTCCAGCGATGTCCACGAGTGTCTCAGTCATCCAAGATTCACATTCCTGATTGGCTGAGACACAGCAGTGGTGCCATTGGCTCCTGCTGCTGTCAATCAAAGTCAGCTAGCCAATCGGGGGAGAGAGGGGGCCGTGTCGGGACTCCGTGTTTGAATGGACACAGAGAGCTAAGACTCACATCGGGTTCCCCTAAAGCAAGCTGCTTGCTGTGGGGGCACTCGTTAGGGCAACCCATTTTTATATGTACTCGTTAGGGAGGGGCCAGGAGCACAGAAGAGGGACCCCAGAGGAGGAGGATCCAGGATGCTCTGTGCAAATCGAATGCACAGAGCAGGTAAGTATAACATGTTTATTATTTTGATAGGAAAAAATTAAACCTTACAATCCAGACTGGACTGAGAATCAGACAGTTTGGAGGCTCTGGGTCTCTCTAAACCTTGTTGTGATATGTCCTCCATGTGTCATTGTGTCCCCCACTGTGTAGGGATTATTCGTGTAACACTAATAAACTAATTTTACAATCTCCTAAATCCACCATGGGTAGGCTAATTGAATTGGAAACTGAGAGCTCTTCCTGTGTCTTCTAAACCAATGTAATCTGTGGTATATAGTAGTAAGAGAGTGTTGTTCCATGTTAGCCATTAACCAGCACGCAGTGTTTGGATTTTTAATGATACCGTTCGTTGTCTAATATTTTTAAAGATGTAAGTCTCCAAAACATGATCGGTTTCTTATAAGTGGTATATACAGTACATAACAGGCCTGGACTAATATTCCACTACATCTGGCCTTTACAAGGGAGCCGGGATTGAAAGAGATATTTGTTCAGAGAAGGGAAGTTCTGCAGGTAGAAGTGCAGGTACCCTACTTGTACATACCATCAGCAGCCTTCCAAATTCTTCTGTTACGGCTAGGGTTGTCCCGATACCGATACTAGTATCGGTATCGGCACCGATACCGAGCATTTGCCCAAGTACTTGTACTCGGGCAAATGCTCCCGATGCTTCCCCCGATACCTAGAGGACAGCTGTGATTGGCACGTGGGGGAGTTACAAGATTCTCCCCCAGCGCCTTTTACCAGCTTTAGTGACATACAGCGGTGATCGCTCACCGCTGACTCTCACTGCATCCTCCTCCATGCCCCCTCCTTTCCTCTGTGCCTCTCCGCTGTCCTCTGCATTCCTCTCTCCTTATCTGTCCCCCTCCGTTCTCCCCCTCCGTTCCTCTCTCCTTATCTGTCCCCTCCATTCCTCTCTTATTATCTGTCCCCTCCGTTCCTCTCTCCTTATCTGTCCCCTCCGTTCTCCCCCTCAGTTCCTCCGTCCCCCTCCTCCTTCCTTTGTGTATGGATAGAGTCAGCTGACTCTGTCCATTCACATAACTGAAACATTGTAATCACCTGTGATTACAATGTGTCAGTTTATGAATGGAGAGGAGCCGCTGTCTTCTCTCCATTCATTCTCAGTGCAGCTGACGCTGCCGAGAAAGGGACTGGGGAATATTTATCCTCTGTTTCTTTCTCTGTCTCAAGGGGGAGATATCAGAGGTCTGTTAAGACCCCCTGATATCTCACCAAAGCCCCCCAAAAGGGCTGATTAAAAAAAACAAAAAAAAACAAAAAACAATAAAGAATAAAAAAATATTATTGTAAAAAATAAAAATTGTAAAAAAAAAACACACACACATACAACGTTCACCCCCCCCCCCCCAAAAAAAAATAGCAAAAAAAAAAACTGTCACGTGACATTAAAAAAAAAGTATCGGTAATCGGTATCGGCGAGTACTTGAAAAAAAGTATCGGTACTTGTACTCTGTCCTAAAAAAGTGGTATCGGGACAACCCTAGTTACAGCCAAATCTCAACTAATCTGACTAGGAAATCTCAGACACTTATGGGTAGTGTCTTAGCTTACCGTAAAGCAACCCCTCATATTCCTATTGACCTGTCATTATGATGGGCAGCCTTACCAGCCAAGAGGAACGTGCATGAGGTAGGAAAGGGGAGGCATTCTTCTAATTTAATAGGAAGTGCCAAGGCTGTCAAAACAGACTGAGATTTGGCTGTGACAGAATGACTTGGGAGGCTCCTGTAAGTATCTAAATACACCGCTATACCTTAATATACCTTAAAATAAAAATATATGGGTGAATTGGCACTGCTAAGTGATAACAATGTGACAAATTTCAAATAAAAATATGTAAAAATATATAAAGTGTACTGTATCTTTAGGACATCATCATATACAAGTGTAACTGTGTTATCTGTGCAAACACAGTTTATAAAATGTGCTAGTGCTGATCAATGAATATGTGTCCAAAGTGTAAAAATCAGCAAAGTGCAAAAATCAGCAAAAAGTCAACACCAACGCATCAAACAAAAAGTCCATAAAAATTCAACTCAATGTTTAAGTTCATAGAAAGTGCTGGTGAAGTGAAAGGATTTTTAATCTTTAATCAGCGACAATGGTGACTCTTCACACGTGCCCCCCCTCAGGTCCGCACTCAGCAAAGGAATGTACCCCTACAGGGGTAAAAGGCCTTACAATGGAGTCAACTCTTTGTCATGCGTTCCTTCCTTGGTATCCGCGATCTTTCGATACATTCATATACAAATGGATAAGAAAAAAGGGGATCCCATCATGTAAATCCGTAAATAACGGTTTATTTAATAAAATTATTTTTCATAAAAAAGCACTATCACTAGTGCTGATAGATAATACATGATTAAAAACACCTTTCTTAGACAGTACACTTTATATATTTTTACATATTTTTATTTGAAATTTGTCACATTGTTATCACTTGGCAGCGCCAATTCATCCATATATTTTTATTTTACTCCTTCACTGATTCCACGCCTGTGGGTACAGCTGGGGTGGGCTGCAGCTAATTAAATTTTTCCTGGCGCGGAACAGTTTGTTTCTTTTTATACACTGCTATACCTTCATAACTTTTTTTTATGTCCTACTGGCCATCCACCTTTTTAGGGGTTATGATCGCTCTTGTTGGTTGCCCATCTGTCAGGCTTACCCCTAGCACAGGTAGTCAGGCACTATAGCTGGTTTCTGTGTTCTTCACCTATAGCAGCCCCCTTTTACATAAGGCAAGCAGGCCCAGGTCTTATACACAACGCTACAGTGCCTGGCAAACACGTCAGGGCAAACACAAACGGAGCACAGCGAACAGGTTCTTGCGATTGGCAGACAGGCAGAGTGGTTCAATGACAGTCCAGGTACGAGGCAGGCAAGGTTAAGAATAGTCAGGGTCAATCCGTAGTCAAAAAGGCAGGCAGCACTCAGAGCATAGTCTGAGTGCCAATCCAAGGTCATAAAGGGGAATCTAAGCAGTAGAGCAGGGCAGACAAACAGGAAGCTTAGAGCACGTGTTACAAACGCTATCACAAGCATGAGACTGCAGGCGTTGCTGGCTTAAATCAGGTTTGGTCTCCACCCAGAAACTGGCTACATCAATCACATTGCAAGTGGACAGGCAGACGGAGAATGCATCACTGCCAAAAAAAGGATGCTGGAATGAGATCAAGAAACAGGAGCCCTACACACTCCTGACACCAACATTATTGACGTCTGTTTTAGCAAACATTATTGTAACCTGTGTACATTGTGTTTATTTTCTAATTGTGCACTTAATACTATTACCATTACATGATATATGTGACATCCTCATGTGTGGATCCTCACCTTTATCCTCATGACATGATGGATGTAACAATGCAATGTTGCTTATTTCTCACTAGGGCTTTATTTTGGTTTCATAAGACAATTTTCTTCCATTTAAATTGGTTGTAAACCCACTTTGAAAAAAAACAAAAAAAACAACTAACACCTGCAAGGCAAAGGCATAATGAGCTAATATGCATAGCATACTAGCTCATTATGTAATACTCACCTGAGATCGAAGCATTCGCTGTGATGCCCGTACACAGCACTGGCCGGCGACATCGCTCCCGGGGGTTACTTCTGGGTATTGTGGCTCCGGCGCTGTGATTGGCCGGAGCCACGATGACGTCACTCCCACGCATGCGTGCGGGATCCGCCGGTAATGGCACAGTCTAACTGAAGCAACGGCCTGTACGTGCCGTTGCTTCAGTTTGCATGTGCCGATGACGTCGGCACATGTAAATACAGGGGATACCTCCTAAACCGTGCAGGCTTAGGAGATATCCTGGGTAGCTACAGGTAAGCCTTATTATAGGCTTACCTGTAGCAAAAAGTGGTCTGTAAGGGTTTACAACCACTTTAAGATCATCCGCAAAAGACAGGCACACATTCTTCCCAGGCTTCTTTGTGACTTGACAGCTAGAGTTTAAACCAAATGAAGTGTGAGAAGCCTTTCCCATATCACCCGGATGATGGTTGTATACATCAGGCTGTCATCACAATACAAGAATGAATAAATAAGTACACAAGTATATTTACTTAGGAATTTGCTTTGATGTTAACTAGGGTTATGTACAGTATCCTTGAACAGTCATGTATTATGATACTTATATTTTGATTTCTAAAATATATAGTAGGTTGGGATAATTGTAATTGATGTCCTTTATTAAATTTAAAGAGGAATTGCAGTCTGCTCACATAATTTGTAATAAAAACATCTTTGCCATTCTCAAGCTTCCCTCCAATCACTTTGCATATTGTTTTATATATACTGTGATTCTGTACTTGCCAAATATGCTGCAGAAATCTACCTCCACTAAGTCTGGCTGCAAGCATTTTAACTGAGGGCAGCTGAAGCTGCTGTCCACTTCCTGGATTTACACACACACACAGGAGGCACACCTCCAGCTCTGCAGCCCTGCAGCTCTCATTGGCCCTCTTATGACTCATCCCCCCCTCCCTTCCTGGCAAACTCTCATGAGATTGAGAGAGCTGTGCATGGTGTCAAAAGCCTATGATTTTTACCAGACAATCCTATACCATTTTTTGGCTAGAATGTACTAATACAATAAACATTTGCTCGTTCTTTTATACTTTTTGGTATTTACAGTTATACCAATGATATATATGTACTATACTTACCAAAGGATATATTTATGGTTTACACAAAAGATATATATGTACCATATTTATTAGTGAATACACGCCACATATAAAGTCCCATGTTTGTCCCCCGCCCATTTGTATTGTATAAAGCAGGGATATGCAATTAGCGGACCTCCAGCTGTTGCAGAACTACAAGTCCCATGAGGCATAGCAAGACTCTGACAGCCACAAGCATGACACCCAGAGGCATGATGGGACTTGTAGTTTTGCAACAGCTGGAGGTCCGCTAATTGCATATCCCTGGTATATAGTTTTTATTGGCAGAAAAAAAGGTTTTATTATCCAAGGTTAAAACAACAAGGGCAGAAGATGTAATAGATGGAAAGTTGAAAAAATGACTGAAGGTCCACTTTAATTTATATTCTGTCCCAGCCATGGGTAGAGGGTCATTTTCAGGTTCTCAAGATAGGTGCTCATGAGGTGTTTTCTGTCAGCACCTTCCATACATATAAAGCCCTACATGTATGAGTTCAGGTCTGCTTTAATAACTGAATAGCCTGATTGTCTTCGATGAAGGTTAGATCGTGGAAGAAAATCAGGCCTAGTGAGTATTTTCATGAATTGACCACAGAGATAAACATTAATGTGTTTATCACTGCTCTCTGCATTAATTGGCAGACTGTCCATTTTTATGACTTCATCTCCCTTGGTGTTGAATATGCAAGGATGGGACTTTTAGGACATGGGGAGACAGTGACACCATAAATGGACATTTAAGCTGAATAAGGTCCAGGAAGTTGTACTGGCGGATTTTTCACATACCTTCTAACTTATGAAAGAATATGAAGCTGGCGAAGGCTAAGCAAAGTCCAGCATGAGATAAACATTTGTCTTTTTCCTTTTCCAAACAGAAACAAGCAAACATTGAAGGAGAAAACGTGCACAGCCCTCAGCATGAGTTCTGGTGAGTACATAAGTCACTCTGTACAATAAGTGCATGCTCTTCTTCTCTGCTCTGCATGTCTGTTGTTCTGGAAGTCAGGCATTGATCCAACTATGAACAGCCTCCATGGTAATGTTAATCACTGTGATGTGCATGGTTTGAAATATAAGTTACAGAATCTTTTGTATAAAAACCTGATATACATAACAGTATGATAACTAGACATATGAAAATGCAATTCATTGCTGCTCAGTTACAGGGAAAAAAATTAAGAAAAAAAAGCAAATTGTTAAAACTTTTTTTATGTAGTGTCCATTCATTAGATATTCTGCACCACATTGCACTAATCTAAAAAAACAAAAACAAAAAAAAAACATCTATGCCTTAGAAAACTACACGGCAAATCCTAAACCATTACCATAGTAGGCTAGGAATAAGTACAGCTCTTATTCAAAGTGTTCATACAGAAACATTTTTTAGAGGTCCAAGGCTGTAAAGACGTAATATCAAGACTTGTATCCTTCAACACAAGTATAAATAAAGAGGAAACTTTTTAAAATATGGATAGATTGGTGAGGGGTTAGAACAACTATCAGGTTTTCTTGTTGCGGTCTGGGTTCCTGTTAGAAAGATTGACCCCCTCTTATTTAGCCTTTTCTCCTAACAACCAGTGTTACTTGGAATGAAGTAGAGGTAAATCCAATATTTTGAGCTGCCACCAGAATAGGGATTTAGAGACAATTGAAACGATTGTTCCTGTGACAGCTATCTAAAAGAGGAAGCCCTCACGTTTAGAAAGATACCCTTGCAATTTCACTTGAGTCTATGGGACATGAAGTGAAAGGAAATTTTCCTAATGAGACAGACAACAAAAAAGCTTTTTTTATTCCTCCTTTGCTCTATTCAAAATTCACTTTATCAGATTTGCTTTAAAAAAAACAAAAAAAAAACAGTTTTTGTCTACAGCCACAATTCAGACTTGCAATTAAGGAATTTGGTTGATTCATTTTGGGAACATATTTGTGTTTTATCTACTTGAAGACCACTTTTTGTTTACAAGTTTGTATCTGTATTTTTTGCTAGAAAATTACTTATAACCCGCCAAACATATTTTTTTAGCAGAAACCCTAGGGAATAAAATAACGATTGTTGCAATTTTTTATGTCACACGGTATTTGTATAGTGGTTTTCCAAATGCATTTTTTTTGGAAAAAATACATTTTAATGAATTTAAAAAATAAAATAAAAAGGAATTATATACCCCCATTTTTTGCATACTATGAAAGATGATGTTACACCAAGTAAATGGATACCTAACATGTCACGCTTTAAAATTGCGCGTGCTCTTGGAATTGGGACAAACCACAGTACTTAAAAATCTCCATCAGTGATGCTTTAAACACCTTTACAGGTTACCTGTTTAGAGTTACAGAGGATGTCTAGCATTATTGCTCTCTCACTCTAACATTCGCAGCGATACCTCACACATGTGGTGTGAACACTGTTTACATATGCGTGCGCGACTTACGTATGCGTTTGCTTCTGCACATGAGCACGGAGGGATGGGGGCACTTTACTTTTTTTTTTGTATTATTTATTTTTGTTCTATTTTTTCACTGTCACTTTCTTTTTTTTTTCTTTTTTTTTTTAATCACTTTTGATCAATGTACATCCCTTGCAATAGAAATAATGATGACAGGTCCTCTTTATGGAACAATCTGGGGTCAAAAAGACCCCAAATATCTCCTTTTACCTTTAAAAAAAATAAAATAAAAGTTTTCTTCCACCCTGGAAGGGAAGGTGATGTCATAACGTCTCTCCAGTCCTCCAGGGCCATAGAGCAATTGGAGATGATCTAGTCTCTTGCTGTCTCTGTGACCAGCTGGCCACACCGTCGGATCGTTTCATTGTTTCGGACATTGTAAGCCTGAGAAACACCAGCAAGCGATGGGAGGGAAGCTTCGAAAAGCGATCCAGTGGCTAATAAGCCACTCGGATCACTTTCATGAGAAAGCTAGCTTAAAAAAAAGATACCAGGGTTTTGGCTGATAGCTTTAGCCATAACCCCGGTAAACTACTTGCAAACTGCAACATATATACGTTATACAGCCTTAAAGTGGAATTAGAGCCTCCTATCCTTTACATTCAAGGAAGCTGCTTCTGTTTGATCTGAAACTGCCATGGTGCTGAACATGTGATCAGTTAGGATACAGGCCATTTGATGGTTTGATTGAGGACACATACAAATGTGACATTTCAGGAATGTAACTGTTTTTTGAAATCATGTGTTTAGTTCTGCTTTATGATTTACTGCTGTTTAGGAGCTCTGGGCTAAATGGCAGCCTCCAGCAAGAAGAAACCGGAGCAATGCTTCAGGCAATTTAACCACTTGCTTACCGGGCACTTAAACCCCCCTCCTATCCAGACCAATTTTGAGCTTTCAGCGCTGACGCACTTTGAATGACAATTGCGTGGTCATACAACACTGTTCCCAAATGAAATTTTTATCATTTTTTCACCACAAATAGAGCTTTCTTTTGGTGGTATTTTGGTGGTATTTGTTAAAAAAAAGTAAAAAACTGAATAAAAAAAAAAAAATGTATTTTATATTTTGTTATAACAAATTTAAAACAGGTCATTTTTCTCCTTCATTGATGTACGCTGATGAGGCGGCAGTGATGGGCACTGATAGGCGGCAGTGATGGGCACTGATGGGTGGCAGTGATGGGCACTGAGGGGTGGCAGTGATGGGCAGCACTGCTAGGTGGCACTGGTTTGCACTACAGGTGGGCATTGATAGGTGGCACTTGTGGGCACTGTTAGGTGGCACTTGTGGGCACTGTTAGGTGGCACTTGTGTTCACTGTTAGGTGGCACTGATGAGGCAGATGTGCCTCTTCCACTTCGGGACTGATGTCTCTGACATCTGAGCCGGTGATCGGCTTTTTTTTCTACTCACGCTGTCAGCATGAGTAGAAAAAAAAAAACGATTACCGATCTCTTGTTTACATCATGTGATCAGCTTTCATTCACCTGACAGCTGATCACATGGTAAGGGGCCGGGACCGGCCCCTTACTTAGATCGGTGATCACCCAAGTCTCAGTGACTCGGTAAACACAGCGCGCTCGGCGCGCGCGCAGGGGGCGCGCACAGGGGTGGCCGTCATATGACGGCCTCCCAGGAATTCAGGTCCGCGCTGTGGCCGTCATTCGGCCATAGCGCGGATGTGAGGTGGTTAAAGTACACGATAATTATGGTAGCACAATTATTGATAAAAAATATTGTTCTTTAGCAAGGAACATACATTCCACATTTAGGTTGTTATGGGAAATGTTCCCCTATATGTCACAAGTCGAAATCCACTTTTAATGCAAAAATCATTGTCATACTGCACTTTTTTCTGTCTCCTTTCTGGTTGCTGACCGATGCATGAAAAATATATGAGAAGACACATTTTTTCTGTATTCTATACCTTCCAACTCTCTCTCTTTTGGAACCAAATTCCAACAGTAGTTCCTCCTCAATTGTCCCTCTTTGAGTCTGATATATAGACTTTATTTAACTACCAATGTGTTTGTTACATACAACTTTTATTTCCAAAAGCTAGAATAAAGGCAAAGTCATGATTAAAAAATATGTATTTTTGGCTATAAGTTTATCGTGGCCTTTGTGAGCAGATGTGTGGCAAAAGTATTCACTGTATTTCTTTTGTTTGCGCTTATGTTAAATGGTGTCCGTCCCTCTCAGAAAGATGGGAGGCATGGATGGCATTGACTTGACATTATCCCCAGGTGGACACATTTGGGGAATATGGAGTTGTCGGGGAATGGTGGGTCCATGGGGTTATAAAAGTCTTCAGAGTGAGGGATACCTGCAAATATAAGCATTTTACCTGTATTATGCCCCGTACACACGGTCGGATTTTCCGATGGAAAATGTCCGATCGGAGCGTGTTGTCGGAAATTCCGACCGTGTGTGGGCTCCATCGGACATTTTCCATCGGATTTTCCGACACACAAAGTTGGAGAGCAGGAGATAAAATTTTCCGACAACAAAATCTGTTGTCGGAAATTCCGATCGTGTGTACACAAATCTGACGGACAAAGTGCCATGCATGCTCAGAATAAATAAAGAGATGAAAGCTATTAGCCACTGCCCCGTTTATAGTCCCGGCGTACGTGTTTTATGTCACCGCGTTTAGAACGATCGGATTTTCCGACACCTTTGTGCGACCGTGTGTAGACAAAACAAGTTTGAGCCAACATCCGTCGGAAAAAATCCTAGGATTTTGTTGTCGGAATGTCCGAAAAAGTCCGACCGTGTGTACGCCCTATTAGACATTTGTTAAAAACTTAAAGTACGGTATATGTGAACCCTCACTTTGTTTTGTAAGTGATCACGTACCTCCGTTTTCAGCGCCACCCCTTTTATGGCCTGCCACTCTGCATGCTCGAATAAAGGTCTGGTATGGATTTTGGGGAAGACCCCACACCATATTTCTTATTTTTTCGCATGGGGTCTGCTTCAAAATCCATACGGGAGCTGGCCTAGTATGGATTGACGGGGGGGAGGGTGGCACAATGTTTTTTTTTTTTTTTGTTTTTTTTTTAATGTTGGCTCTTTTGTTTACATTCTGCTGTCAGTAGGGAATCCCCTGCTGATAGCAGGGGTGACTCACTGTTTTTAGGACGCCAGCGAGTGCCAACTCCTTAACAACTGAGAATTCATCCCTCCTGGCTGACCGCTTAATGAGTCACAGTAAAAACGAATCGCATTAAAAAACACTTTATCCTTGTGTGGTAGAATATTATGCTTATGGTGACCTTCTTATTTGTACTCCAGACAATGAAGTAAACCTAGAAAACCGTGTGGTAAATGGAGTAACACCTGGCTGCAACATGCAGGAAAAAGGTAAGTCATATGATTGTGAATTTTATGCGTTATCTAATATTATAATTATATATAACACAAACGTAAATTGCAATAATCTGTTTGAAGTATGGCAGCTCTACATTGAAGGATTAGAGCTATTTTGTACCTGTCACATACAATTTAATGGCCGATGTGAAACTAGGAGCATGACCGAGAACTTAAATAGCATCTAGTTAGAGCAATGTAGCAGTATTTATGTTGTAATGGAGATAATGCTCAACTAGGTCCTATGTTCAGCACCACTATCAGTATATGGCAATAATATGCGCAACAAGATTCTCTGGCAAACAAAGTGAAGATGCCAAGTGACCCCCCTCCCCATCTAAACAGATTTGTGCTGCATATACACTGGCTTGGGTGGCACGGGGTGCAAACATGAAAGTCTCTAGGGTTGCCGCCTTTTGGTAAAACAAAGCAACAAACAACAATCCTTCAGCACTAGACTTGCTGCTGGCAAAGAAAAATTGTATTCAATCAAAATTGGATAGTGTAGGGAACTGATATAACATGAACCGCCGGTATGTACATATAAAAACGCTAGCATGCAATAAAATCAATGATGGTTGAAGATGTGTACATGTACACACACACATGTATGTGAATAAGTCTCGGAGGTTAAACTGAGCAAAATAAAAAGTAGTCTCTGGCTGACACCGCTGGTTGGAACAAGGCTGAAGCGGCTGGGAACCCAAACACTATAAGAGAGGAAGGAAGGGATAGGGAAGAAGAGGCACCAAGCCACCAATAGTGTAGCACAGTTTTATTAAAAATGATATAAGTATATAACATGAATGCACTCACAAATGTTCAAGGTAACAGGCATGTACAGCTCAGTGTGGAGCTGCCTAAGAGTTCCAATCCGTGCTGGAGCCTCTGTGATAGAAGAGGTGCAGGGAGTTGGTGGGCTACCGTCACAAGGAACCGGAGCCATCGAAGGAGCTGCCAAACCCAATAGGTTCTCTTCTTCCCCATCCCTTCCTTTGCCACCTTTTGGGCCATGAAAAACTGAATAAGATAGGAATGTGGTTTGCAGCATGGTTAAGCCAGGTTGATTTAGTGTGCATTGGAAAACATAGCCAGGTTTTCATCATAATAACCATTAGATATTATTCTATCTGGAAGCTAAGATACAGTAGGCCTCAACTCATCAAAGGTGGAAACGTTATTCTGTAATTGATTTTGGCCTTTTGCGGTAAAATTATTTTTCTGGTGAAAAGCATAGTGAAGTTATTTAAAAAAAGGAAAGACACGCCTTTCTAAAAACGCTGTGTATTTTTTTTCAGTATGGCACCTCAAACACAAACTTACGAAATAGATGAAAACAACACAAAAGCTTACATATAAACAACAAAAAAGATCAGCAAAAAATGGAAGAAGGGGAGGAAGAAATGAATACAAACTAATTGGTTACCTATGGGCTAATGATTAATTAAGAGGAACAACTTCTATTTAAAAAAAAATAAAAAATCACTGTTGCAGACTTAATTCATATGGTAACCACACCTGATTATCAAATTGACAGCTTAGCCCCACAGATTTTACCAGGAGTGCAGATCTGCCAACTATCTGCCCACAGCCCCAACTGCTCCCTCCTCACTGCAGCACCTCAGATGATCGTCTCTCCTACCACTATGTCAGATCCAGCTTGTATGGTAGACACTTCATTTGTGGGAGAAATGTATACTCACCAAATTCTCCCTGTTCTGCTATTTTTCTGATTTCTGCTAATTTTTATCTTTAGTTAATAATTTTATGTACAGAAATACTACATTACTTTAGTCTGACCTTGTTGAATAGCCAGTAAATTTTATCTCATACATATGAATTTTAGACAATTATATGTTCATTATACTTTGTGCAGTTTCAGTACCTAGCATTGTTCAGTGCAGCAGCAAAAATCTAAATTATGCAATAGTAGGTGAATTTTTGGAGAAAGCTGGAATAAATTGAATATCCTGCCTCATGTAACCTTCATTCTAATGAAGGGCTTATTCCATAACTGGTAGAAAAATCCCAGCAGAAATACAAATTATGGATTCATATAACTCTTTTCCTCTATCCCTGGGCTCCTATATTTGCCTGTTCTGCCACCAGCAGGTACACAAATTTAAACATTTATGGGGATGGAGGAGTCTGCAGATTTCTGCAAGCAATTCTAGATAAATGAGTGAAAAGTAAACCAGCAAACAGTGTGTATATATAAAATGCAGAGGAATACTCTGTTCTTAGTTTACAAGTTCTTTTGTGTTCATCTTTTTCAGAATGCAGATTAGCAAAGTATAGTACATAATATATAAAAGAAGGAAAACAAAATTTTTGGGGTCACTTAAAATGTAGAGCAAATATCACTATCCTCTTTCTGTTATATTCCACAAGCACACAGTGTTTGGTGGCCTAGCCATTCAAAAAATTCAGTTTGCAGTATCAGACCTGTGACATTCTACAGAATTCTCTCTGCAGGACGCAGTAGCGCAAATTTTGCGATTGAAAGAGAGTCAGTCATGTGACTGGTGATGAGAGGTTCTATTCGTAAATCACTTTGCAGTGTTTTTTTTTTCTTATTAAGTGGGCCATACCACTGCTTTATAAATGGACCCCCAGGTCCAACAAGGCTTCTGTGTACATCCTATTAATAATAGTGTACGGGCCATTACTGCAAAATGGCAACTACAATTTGCTTTTTTGTTTATTTGCACAACTCAAATATATCCTCTGTAGTGTACTATTGAAAATCTAATTTTGTTCAAGCACTGACTTAAGCCTGGCACACACTATAGGTTTTTTTGTGCAACCCCGCGGGTTGCATGAAAAAACTGACAGCTGCAGTCAGGAACTGCTGTACTAACCATGTGAGGTTAGTCCAGCGATCCCCCCTGCTGAGCTGTTGTGTTCTGACAGGTAATACAATAACAATACATAAAACAACAACAAAAAAATAGTGAACAGGTGAAACTACAATTAAACCCGTCCTTCCTACTCATAGAGCACAGATAGTGCCACAAGGGCCATTAAAATGAGGGAGTAGTTTGTCGAGAGTTTTATCCCCACCCCACCACCCAAGACACAAGCAATCGATAGAAGGCAAGAGGCTATCATGGGAAGCACTAAGGTTCGAGACTTGACAAGGGCAATGCTTTAGGAAAGACTAATAGTAGCCTCAGAGTCATGTTGATCTACAGTAGTAGTCCAGCCAGATGTCCCACACTTTGTGGAATTTTTTCTGACCGCCTCAAGACATATACTTCTCCTTGTAAAGGGGTATAGCAGAATCCACTAAAGATTCCCAAAATCCTAGGGTGGGAGCAGATCCAGACTTTTATTGAATAACGATTAACGGTTTTCTAGCATAAAACAATAGAAGCCCCAACAATGTGCGAACAGCCCTGGTGGGGGGCAGAGCCTCCACTGGCTCAAGGAGGCATATATCCACCTGCTGTTGGATAGGGGTAGTAGTCAACCGTGTGACAAACTGGAGAACCCTTGACCAGAAAGTTTGAAGGTATGGGCAGGACCAAATCTTATGAAAATAATCTGCCGGCTCTGCTTGGCAACGCCAGAAATGTGGAGGGCAATTCAGGTAAATCCTGTGGGGCATCAGATAGAATCTGTGTAGAATTTTGAACTGGATCAGCTGATCCCTAGAAGACACAAGTTGCGAAAATGGGTACTCCCATATGACCTCACAATCATTGCCATTCATCATTGATGTAAGTTTAAAAAGAACTTTTAAAAGAAATGATTTGGCAGTTAAAACCGCTGAAATTTGAACTTGAATAGACACATGCATTTACTAATCATATCCGGCGACATTAACACCTCTGCATTTTTCATGTGGTGGTATTTTCTGTATGCTTTACTATTCATCCCTATGGAAGGTGCATTTTTCTACAAACTACAGCAAACTAGGTTTAAACTGAGTTCCACTCAAAAGTGGAACTTCCGCCCATTTGTCTCCCCAGCCCCCCACCCCCCACCCCCGTGCCACATTTGGCACCTTTCAGGGGGGAGCGGATATCTGTCTTTGATAGGTACCCTGTCCCCACTTCTAGGAGACCGGGCCACAGCCCATTACGGCAGCAGCTCGGCTCCCCCCTCCTCCTTCCCCCACCGCCGGGCCAGTGAGAGAGTGCAGTGGTGCCTCCCGCATGCGCAGTTGGGACCCGGCATGAAGCCGTAATGCTTCACTATCGGGTTCTCTTGACAGCAATGGCGGCGGCAGCACCCGACAGCTGATGGAAACATCAGCTGCGGTGTCGACATCGCTGGACTCCAGGACAGGTAAGTGTCCTATTATTAAAAGTCAGCAGCTGCAGTATGTATTGCTGCTGGCTTTTAATTTTTGCAGGGGTGGGCAGACCTCCGCTTTAACAAGCCACACTATAAAAAAAAAAGCTACAGATGTAGACTACTACAGAGCAGCCACTGAGTACTTTCATCCAGTTTTATGTGTCAACAAATGGCAATGGAAGAAATCCAAATTAAAGTCTCATAATACAAGTGATGAAAGCAGAGAACTTTTAATATAGACCATAGCTAAGTTTTCTGCGGTCTTAGTTTACATGCTTTTTTGTGGCTTATATGTTTATAATAAAAGATCTCAAATGCAGACTAAAGTGTATAGGGTTAGCTTGTAGTTTTTTTTTCTATAACTGGATATTTTAGAAATTGAAAGAAGTTTTAAAGTATAAATCTGTATGCATCTAAAAATGAATAGAACGCCCCCAATACAAACATTTTTGGGGGGATGATAAACACTGTTTAATTTTTATGGTCTCATGCCCCTAAACAATAAGGCAGATGTGGAAATGCTAAGTAGTAGCAACTTATAGCAGTTGCTCATCCTGAGAAGGTTATACTATACAGTCTTATTGCACCAGCTCTTTTGATCATCTATGTAATGTAAAGGCCTGTCTGACTTTATACAAATGATCAATTGGTTAGGTTTGTCCTCACGTTATAAATTGCAAGCCAGAAGGGAAGGGTTAGAACATTTGTCAGGCTTCTACTGCTGTGCTGACCATGGAGATTTTCTCTTGTGTAGCACAGACCCTCTGACTGGTCCCGCTGTTTTTTCCTGAGTTCTCTTCCCTTCTGGGTCCCTAGGCAGCCAGGCACACAACACTTGCTGCACAGTCTCTCACAATAACCAGGCAGTGGATGTTTTTATTTTCTTTTATTGGTGGGTAAACTTCAATGGGGTGCAGGGAAAGCTTTGGGATGCTCCAGAATTTAGTGCATAAGCATTTGAAGGAATCTTTTTATTCCTTCTATTGTCATCAAGGAGGCAGTCCCTCTCTTTGCGGAGAGTAGAGACACAAGCACTTTTGGGACTGCCAGCAGGGTAAATCCCAATTTAGCAGAACTGGCACAGTCACACAAGGGGTTACCAGCAAACAGTCACTAGGATCCCACTTCCAGGCCTCTACTCACTGTATCTGCAGATACTTGGATACCTCCTGTCCAATATTGGCTAGACACTATAGTGTGAATCTCCAGGCCGGATCCTCAATGTACCCCTCTACTTGGCTCTGAACTGCTTCAAGAAAGATGCCCCCCCCCATCTTCAGCATAGATGGGACTTCAGTGATCTCTGCAGGCCTCAGCTGCCTTAGCTGACTTGCCTAAAAGGGCAAGCAGCCCTTCTAGGCTGGGATCTCCTCCTCCAGGGAAAAGACTGCGGCTGAGGCCTCAGACTATTTATCTCCACTCAGCCACCTACTGAGCACTCCTCCTCCCCAGGGATTGGATGAGAACTCATAAATATTTAGACTCAGGGTCAGCCTCTTCCAGCCCACCTTATTCTAGAAACAAGAATACAAGAGGAAGTAGCTGAGCCTGCAGCCTGTGAGGCCCAGAACGACTGTCACAAATCAAACATTGCTCCACAGTTTACAGAGGGGCCAAAAACTAAATTTGCCTATGCTTTTTTTCTAGCAACCTATTCTAGGGAGGGTCCTACATCTGTTTTAATTTTGACAACCAAAAAAAATGACAACAATGGCACAAACAGCAATAAAGACCTCATAGAGGTAACTTTCCTTACTAAATTATGTTTACTGTTGCTGTCTTTGTTCCCATTGGGGAGATAACCCTTTATCTCCTGTCACTGTGACAGAAAGGGAGGAGAAATCTTTCCAAGAGGGACACAGACAAAAATTAAAATCTGAGGTAATTCTTGTCCACTCTTTAAAAAAATAAAACAAGTTTGTGTTGCCTTTTAAAAGATTTCCCTTGCTTCTTGTCTAGGTAACTACTGGCTTTGCAAGTGAAGGTAAAACAAACTTAAAAATCCCAATGGTGACAGGAACAGCAACAAAACTATGATAAATGTTCTAACCTTCTCCTATATATGAAAAACAAAAGTTTTTTGGAATTTGATTTTCATTTTTCTATGTTTGGCTATATACTGGAATATAAGTCAGCATTCTGTAGAGGAGGGGTGCACACAACCCTTTTCTTGGTACTGATGTCACATTCCCAGGCAGGTGGATAAATGTGCTAAATGGGGATTCCAGTTTAATAAAAAAAAAAAAAAATCTGTATCTATTATTGGCAGTAATGTGTAGAGTTCTAAAAATAACCTATGAACAATACGATTTTGTCTTTCTAGCTGGTAGGGCTGCTATTATGCAGATGAGCTGATCCCTTCTTCAGTCAGAGAATGAAAACTGTCTGTGCCACTGAGAAGGGTGATCGGCTTCCACCACATACATTGTTTTTTTGTTTTTGTTTTTTTATAAATTATTTGGGGATCATATGGTCAATTTACAAAGCTAATTGAGTTTTTGTTTTTGTTTTTTTGTTTTTTATCGCATGATCATTTTATCAAACTATTTGGTTCACATAGCAAAATATTGCATAGATTGTGAATTTATAATATTTACATGAAATAGTTATTTAAAGTAGTATTAAACCCTCAGCATTTTTTGCCTAAGACATTAAAGCGGTTGAAAAGGCAAAAGGTTTTTTTTATATCTTAATGCATTCCATGCATTAAGATAAACAGCCTTCTGTGTGCAGCAGCCCCCCTCAGCCCCCCTAATACTTACCTGACTCCATCTCGATCCAGCAATGTTGCACGAGAGACTCGGTTGCCTGGGACTCTCCCTCCTCATTGGGTGAGACAGCAGGCTTCCGCTGCGGTCAATCAAAGTCAGTGAGCCAATGAGGAGAGAGAGGGGGCGGGGCCAGGACGAATGGACACGGGGAGCTGTGGCTTAGTCTGGGTGCCCCAATAGCAAGCTGCTTGCTGTGGGGGCAGTCAACAGGGAGGGAGGGGCCAGGAGCACCGAAGAGGGACCCGAGAAGAGGAGGATCTGGGCTGCTCTGTGAAAATCCATTACACAGAGCAGGTAAGTAAGACATGTTTATTATTTTTAACAAAATGAAAGAGGTTGTAAAGTCTCAAGGCTTTTCACCTGCATGCATTCTATGCATGCAGGTGAAAAACCACTTGTGCTGCAGCTGCCTCCAGAGCCCCCCCATTTTCTTATCTAAACCCATTCATTCCAGCGACAAGCACAAGCCCAGCAGTTCCAGCTGCTGTCTCCGTCCTCATTGGATGGATTGATAGCAGCAGGAGCCATTGGCTCCCACTGCTGTCAATCAAATCCAGTGACACGAGAGCGGGGGCAGGACCGAGTCCTGCTGTCTGTCAATAGATGCAGCAGCAGGACTCGTGAGTGTGCCCACATGGGTGCCCCCCATGGAAAACGGCTCTCTGTGGGGGCACCCGATGAAGAGGAGCGGCCAGGAGCGCCACCGGGGCACCCCAGAAGAAGATGATCAGGGCTGCTCTGTGCAAAACCCTTGCACAGGGCAGGTAAGTATAACATGTTATTTTAAAAAAAACGAACCTTTACAATCACTTTAAGCACAATAGAATGGACAATACCCAGTAAACTATTAAAATCGTACTCTAGCAGTCGCAGTTTACAACTTTTAATGCTGTTGGCTCTTGCTATCTCAGTGCTGCTTTCCTGAACTTTTGGTCTTCACAGGAAAAGGGAACAGTTGACAGTGCAGTGTGGAGTCTCTTGGGGAAGGGAAGAGGAGAGGGGAGCAGAACAGTGCCTTGCCATCCTAGGCTATGGGATGTATGTTTCTATTGCAACACAGTGTAGGGAGACACCACTCCAGTCCCTGCAAATAGGATACTGCAAAAAGGAGCCACTCTAATGCCGAAAACCTGAGGCAGCGGTCATGGCACCAGTTTAAACTGGAAAATAGGAAAGGATTTAGAGAAGAAACATACTCAGTAAGTGATTAAATCAGCTGCTGAAAGTGCTTAAAAACAGAGGGTTTATAAATACGTTAAAGTAATTCTTAACCCAATAACAAAACAATATTTATTTCAGTTTACTTTGATGTGATGTACTGGACATCAGGAAAGGGGAGGGGACGTTTTTGTATTACTAATTAGGGGAGCAACCTAGTGTGACATCACTGCTAAGACGGTCTACGCTGCTCCCTTCTCACCCAAAGCAGGGAATCTGGTGTTGGCAGAATCGCCAAAAGAAAAGAAAGTGTAACTGAGGCCTAAAACACACAGGAGGGAGATTTACTAAAACTGGTGCACACAGGATCTTGGACAGTTGTGCATAGTAACCAACCAGCTTCTAACTTCAGTTCGTTCAATTAAGCTTTGCCAATAAAACCTAGAAGCTGATTGGTTACTATGCACAGATGCACCAGATTCTGTGTGCACGAGTTTTAGTAAATCATCCCCGCAGCATTATAGCAACCCGATCTTTGTGAACCGACTTTTACATACAAAATACCACAAAAACTGGTACAACTTGTGCTCACGTTTAAACTCAGCAGATCTGCATAATATAATTTTCACCAAATTTTCACTAAACTTCCATTTTTTTATTTTACAAAATACTAAATAACAAACCATAATTAAATCGCCTAATGCCTTTAGGCCTCTTGCACACAGATGCCTGAGCCCAAGCAACGTAAAGTCTAGCATATTTTCCCCGCTTGGGCTGTACTAAGGTATGCAGCAGTACTTGCATATACACTAGTAAAGCATATAGGAGTATTTAAAAAATAAATATATATATATTTTTTAATACCCCCTGTACACTAAACAGCTGTACACAGCACCTGAGCTTCCTGGGCAGTGGAAGTATACTGGCGTCTACATTGGACAGGCTCAGGTGCCATGTGCAAGAAGAAGTCTAGTGAATCGCGCTTTTGCTGAAATGTGTTACAAGTGTAGCTGCAAATAGAACCTATTGAAGTTCAGTTTAATCACTTATAACAGCAAGTTATTTCAAAAGAATACCGTGCTTTGAAATCGGTTTGCTACATACCCCCGTTGAAAGCTGTCCATTTAATTATCAGACTGCACCTTTAAATCCCATTTCCTTAGAGTGAAATGAAGATCAGCTTGTGAAAGGCAAGATAACCTGCTGAGTAGGTGAGGATGAGTAATGAAATCATAAACTGCCAGGTCATATACTTAGAAAAAAAAAATCACTTACATGAATGTAATTTCCCTCTAACACATCAACCCTCTAATGTAAATCTAAACTGTCCTGGCATTTATTCCTAGGAGGCACGCAAATATGCAATAATAAAATGCATTGGTTTCCTGAGTCCTGTTGTAAGCAATAAAGGCATTACTTATAAAGTAAACAAATGTGGCCTCCGGGAAAAAAATGCATTTTAGCTTGTTTACTTAAACCTAATTTTGTTTCCTTCTATTTCTGGAGCGTCGTATTGTATAAGAGTGGAAGGTTACGTGCGTGTGAGCAGATGTATACATTTCAGGTTCATCTAACAGGACTGATCGGCTGAGTCAGGCCAAGCATTTCAGTGCAAACATACAGTATAGCTATCATTAAATGTCAATGACAGATTGGTGGCGTTGGACAAAACCATCCCTTTCTATTACACAGATGTTCAGAGTTTGATCATCCAACATACATACCTATTCTTTGGTGTCTTTTGGTGCCCACATCATCTTGGAATGGTGAGTGGGTGAAATATTTCAGTCCACTAGACCTTTCTGCAGTGCCAGCTTCTAGTAGGGTTGCCACTTTCTCTTCAAGTCAAACCCGAACACTTTAACGGCGCACAGCAAATTTTTTTTTCTTACAGCATATACTATGCAGTACATACTGTATATTTTGTGCTTAAATAACATTTATAACCATATGAAGTTAATCAAGAGTCACAAGAGTCCCCACTTAAATCACATAGTTCCCCTTTTAAACCTTAATCCGCAGAGTTCACCTTTTACATCTGAACTTGCAGAGTTTCCTTACACCGTAAGCTGGACTTTGCAGACTGATGTAAGGGAGAACTCTGGGGACTCTGACCTAAGGGATGCTCGGGGAACACTGAGAACACATTACACTCTTGGCTTAGATAACTGCAGACAGCAACCCTGCTGGGAAGCCAGAGTCCAGTCTGAATAATTTGTCCTGGTTTCAGGTGGTCTGAAACCCAGACACATGATTCAAACCTGAACTGTCCAGGTGAATCCCGGACAGGTGGCAACCCTAGCTTCTAGAGATTCCTCATTAAACAATTCCACCGTTACAGTTACATTAGACATTGACAGATTACATTAAAGAACTTGCAGAGTAGCAGTACTGATGCCAATAAAATCAGGATTACAGCTACGCATGTAGCTGGCACTTTTTGTTTACAAGTTTAAATCAGTATTTTTTTTTGTTAGAAAATTACTTATAACTCCCAAACATATATATATTTTTTTTAGCAGAGACCCTAGGGAATAAAATGGCGATTTGTTAAAATTTTTTATGTCACACAGTATTTGTGCAGCGGTTTTTCAAACGCAATTTTTTTGGAAAAAATACACTTTATGAATAAAAGACAACAACAATATACCACAATTTTTTTGTAAAATATAAATAAAAAATTATGTTACGCCAGGTAAATAGATACCTAACATGTCATGCTTTAAAATTGCGCATGTCTGTGGAATGGTGACAAACTACGGTACTTAAAAAATCTCCATAGGTGACGCTTTAACATTTTTTACAGGTTACCTGTTTAGAGTTACAAACGAGGTCTAGTGCTAGAAATATTACTCTCGCTCTAACATTCGCGGCGATACCTCACATGTGTGGTGCGAACACCATTTACATATGCATGCGCGACTTGCGTATGTATTCGCTTCTGCGTGTGAGCACGGTGGGATGGGGCCACTCTACTTTTTTTCTAATTTTATTTTTTTTTTTTATTTTTACCCACTTCAGCCCCGAAAGGATTTGCCCCCTTCATGACCAGGGCGTTTTTTGCGATACGGCAATGCATCGCTTTAACTGACAATTGCGCGGTAGTGCGACGCTGTACCCAAATAAAATTGACGTCCTTTTTTTCCCACAAAAGGGCTTTCTTTTGGTGGTATTTGATCACCTCTGCGGTTTTTATTTTTTGCAAACAAAAGAGCGCCAGTTTTGAAAAAAGATATATATATTTTTTTTGCTATAATACATAGCCAAAAAAAAATCTAAAAAAACTAATTTGTTCATCAGTTTAGGCCGATATACATTCTTCTACATACTTTTGGTAAAAAAAAATCGCAATAGGCGTATATTGATTGGTTTGCGCAAAAGTTATCACGTCTATAAACTATGGGATAGATTTAGGGACTTTTTTTTATTATTGTTTTTACTAGTAATGGTAGTAATCTGCAATTTTTAGAGGGACTGCGACATTGCAACAGACAAATCTGACCCCCAATGACACTTTTTGGGTACCAGTGACATTATTACATTGATCAGTGCTATAAAAATGCACTGATCAATGTAATAATGACACTGGCAGGGAAGGGGTTAACACAGGGGGGTGATCAAGGGGTTAAGTGTGCTCCCTAGGTGTGTTCTAACTGTAGGGGGGATGGGCTCACTGGGACATGACAGAGATCACTGTTCCCCATCACTGGGAACAGGAGATCTCTGACATGTCCCCTGTCAGAACGGGGATGCGCCTTGTTTACACTGGCAGATCCCCGTTCTGCCTCTGTACTAGGCGATCGCGGGTCGCTGGTGGACATTGACCGTCCACCAGCGGGAGCAAGAGCGATTTGCGCAGCGCTGCCAACCTGCAGCAGTATATCTGCGCAAGCTTGTCGGCAAGTGGTTAAACTGTCCCTTTTTAATTTTTTTTTTTTTTTTTATTATTACTTTTAGTCCTTGTAAAAGGAATGTAAACATCCCTTGTAATAGAAATAAGGATGACAGGTCCTCTTTATGGAGAGATATGGGGTCCTTTTTAAAAGCAAAAGATAAAAAAGAAATCATTTTGATCTTTTGCGTTAAAAAAACAAAAAAATTTGTCTACTTCCGCCCTAGACTAAAAGTGATGCCATTACGTCGCTCTGGTCCTCCAAGGCCATAGAGGCGATCAGAGACGATCTAGTCTCCATGCTCCTCTGTGACAAGCTGGCCGCACCGTCGTTTCTTGGGCACCGGTGAAATCAATAAGCTCGGGAACCACCGACACGTGGTGGGGGGGGCAACCCCTCGGGGGGGGGCCCCTCCTGACTCTCCTAGATCTCCTGAAAGCGATCCAGCGGCCAATGAGCCACTTGGGCTGCTTTTATGAGAAAGCCAGCTGAAAAAAAAGAATACCAGGGTTATGGCTGATAGATTAAAGCCGTAAACCACTTGCAAACTGCGTCTTGCGGTCAGCAAGTGGCTAGAGATCACTTTTTCCCATATACTATCAGATTGTTTCACATCTGTGCCTTTCATGCAGCAGTCACTCTTTCTCTGAAGATGTTTTTCTATAATGTCTTTAAAGAGACCTGTCACCAACTTAAAAAAACTAGAGATAAAAACAGGTAAAAATCAAGTATTTTAAATGCCTACTTGCAGCGCTTTTTCTTTTCTATAAACATTTTTTTCTGTTCACATGCAATGTGCCTTTGTGGTTGCTAGAAAATTTTGACTACTCCAGGAAGAGTTCATTTTTCTTTGCACAGCCTTAAACCTTAAAGCCCTCCCCTCTTTTGGCAGTGTTTCACTATTTTCTGTGATGGCTCAACTTCTCTGCCCCTCCCCTCACCTCCCTAGATAACCTTTTATGTAGCTGCCAGAGGCGCAAAAGGGGTATACCATAGAGATATACAGCACTTGCATCTGCTGGGGTTGCTGGCATCACATCCAAGATGGTGGAACCCAGCAGCAGTTTCAGGGATTTTTCATGTCTACAAAAGGGAGGCTTTTACAGGTAAATAACATGCATAAATGATAAACGCATATATAATCTTATGGGAAGATTATTACTGAAATTACTGATTGTGGGAAAGGGGTCTCTTTAATAGTTACTTAAGTTATTACATCTTACTCATCAAAACAGCTGTCACGGAGTTCTCACGTTACGACCATTTACCTAATTTGTTTTTTTAGGGCTGGGCAAAAAGCAGTTCATTAATCTGTAATAATTGGAAAATGAAGCGTAACATGTTTCGGTATTTTGTAGATTTGAGTTGTTACGCCCTTCTATGACTAGTGAGAAAATCTGAATCACTGAGCTCTATGAATCCTTCCACCACATTTTCAGTATTCTGCTCTCATAATTTATTAGAAGAATGTTTGGAGTTGGTGACAATGGCACCCAGGAAGTATGGTGCCTGCCACTTCTGGATATCTAAAACTTTTGCGCACAATAGGCCTGGAATAAGCATGCTGCAAATGAGTATTAGAAAAGTGCCAGAATTCCTTATCTTTATATTTGTTACAGGGAAGAGACTTAAACAGCACTAAAACCACAACATTAGCATGACAGCTAGGGACAAGCATTATGAAAAAGAAAGCTCTACAATGACGGCCTTCATGATTCTTAGGCCTGATTCACACCTATGCATTTCTAGTGTTTTTTACATTTTGCAGATTTGCACTACAGAATGTGTTTCACAGGAAACCATGTTAAATGAACTGTAGTGCAAATCTGCAAAATGCAAAAAGCACTAAAAATGCATAGGTGTGAATCAGGCCTTAGAGTCCCTTTAAAGGGAAAGTATACTGTATAGGCAATATACACTTATTTTAGGCTATTTTAGTATATTCAGAAATTGTGATATGATTTACTATTGAATTTTAGGCATGTGCATCCCAGTCTAAATTGTAAAAAAAACAAATGTTACTTATCAATGGGAAACCTGAGCCTGGGACGTTGCACACAACCACTTTGAAATGAACTGGCCCTCCCGTCACAACACAGCCCCCTTCACATCAGAGGTCCTCCCGTCACAACGCAGCCCCCTTCACATCAGTGGTCCTCCCGTCACAACATAGCCCCCTTCACATCAGAGGTCCTCCCGTCACAACACAGCCCCCTTCACATCAGAGGTCCTCCCGTCACAACACAGCCCCCTTCACATCAGAGGTCCTCCCGTCACAACACAGCCCCCTTCACATCAGAGGTCCTCCCGTCACAACACAGACCCCTTCACATCAGGGGTCCTCCCGTCACAACATAGCCCCCTTCACATCAGGGGTCCTCTCGTCACAACATAGCCCCCTTCACATCAGGGGTCCTCCCATCACAACATAGCCCCCTCCCTTCAAATCAGAGATCCCTCTTCACACCAGTGGCCCCCTATCACATAATAGGCCTCCCATCATGACAAAGGTCCCCCATCACATCAGAGACCCGCCTTCATGTGAGAGACCTTTTACATTAGAGTTCCCCATCATATCAGAGTATCCCCATGACGAAGTCCTTCCATTACGCAGTCCCCCAATCACACAGTCATCATTTACAGAGCCCCCCAATCACACAGTCCTCTCTTTACATCAGAGTCCTACCTTTTGGCTGCAGCAGCAATGCGGAGGGCAGGAGGGAGAGCAGGTTTGCAGGAGGAGGGCTTCCATCTCCTTCTGAATGCTGGGGTTGCCCTGCATGTCATAAGTTTATACGGTGCATGGAGGCCAGTCACTGACACCATAGCAACAAATTATGCTTTGTGTCCTGCCCTACAGCATCAATGTTCCCAAACCATGACAACGCATGACACTGATTCAGGACAATCTAGGTCCAGCGCTCTTGGCACCCTGGGGCAACCCAAATGGCACCCCTGTTGCGCAACACCTGTACTACAGTCTCTGAAGCCTCCCTGCTTAAAGCCCAAATGAACTTTCAGTTTAAATTGACTAAATACATTCCAGGTGCGTCAAAACAAAATATGTTTTATGTGTTGCATTTTTTTTTTCCTTAAAAATCTGTCACATCCTATGTAGAAAAGCCTGTCCCCTGCCAGCACCTACAAAGTGGAAGCTTTGTTCTCTGTGTGGAAGGACAGATTTGTTTGTAGAGGACTGAATGCCCCCTTCTGAGTCAGAGCCAAAGCTCTTTAATTAGCAGGGAACATGAGCTTTGCTGATAGTAGAGCTATAGGCCTGACTCAATCGGTAATGTTGAACCTCTGCATTGAGACCACTGCTTCCCCACAGAGAGCAAAGCTCCCATTCTGCAGCTGCTGGCAGTTGAGGTCCTGGAAAGTAAAATAACATTGATGATTATGAGCCAATGAGAAATGTTGGACAAACATTACATGCATACTTTGGCTTCAGTATACCTGTCAAGTGCATATATTTGGAAATGAAGGAACAAAGCATACAAATATATCCTTTATGCTCACTTGCTAGTAAAGCTGAATGTCTTTTCTGGTTATCTTCCGTGCTGTCAGAGCCACTGGCCCAGAACAAGTGTGTTGCCAATGAAGTCAGTGAAAGGATGAAGCTCATGATTTCCTTGCTTGTTTTCAAACTAATGAAGCTTTTGGATTAGCATAACAACTTGCAAACTAGTATTTTCAAATTGAGATTGGTGAGATATTCCCTGTATGGTGTTTCTTTAAGTCTTAATCCTATGATGGTTTTATTTTAACCTGCTTTGGTTTATTTTAAAGCAGTTGTCCGCTAGACAATTTTTTTTTTTTTTTGTGCCTGCGAGGTAAAGGCATAATGTGCTAGTATGCACATTATGTTAAACTTGCCTTTAAAACTAAGCTCTTCCAGTACCAAGATGTCAGTGCTGCAGGCATGCTCATCTTCACCCGTCTTGCTTCCAGGTTCTCGGACTCTGGCTCTGTGACTGGCCGGAGCCACGATGACGTCACTTCTGCGCATGTGCGTGGGACCAGTCGTTCATGGCACTGAAAAAACGGCATGGGTGGCCGTTTCTTCAAAGCGCATGCGCCAGTGATGTCACTGGCTGCAAGCACACTAAATATCTCCTAAACGGTACACGTTTAGGAGATATTTACACTACCTATAGTTAAGCCTTATTATAGTCTTACCTATAAGTAAAAGCAAAAGATGGAAGTTTACTTCCACTTTAAAGCCCAACTCTGGTATGAAAAAAAAACACCCTTGGAGTGCTTTCAGAGAGTAATGCTTCCTGCTATTTGAGAAGCATTCTGCAGTGGATTGTGTTGCAGAGGGCAGTATAGGAAAGGTGTTAGGTGGCCCTACTGCTGCCACCTGACGCCTGTTGTTTTTTTTTTTTGTTTTTTTTTCCTTTTGTTTTTATTGTTGAACAACAATTTTACATTGCAGGACTGCAGTTCAACTATGAGCCAAGTGTTTGGCTTGCAGTTGTGGAGCAGCCCCATTGATCTCAATGGACGAGTTTGACAGGCAGTGCCGCCTGTGAAACTTTGCAGTTGCCAGTCAGGCTGTAATGTAAGCGTGTCCAGTGGGTAAACAGGGATGGCAACACCGCAGCTCAGCCACCTGTTTTTACCACCCCTGACATCCAGTGTGCCACCCCTTATAACCCACAATGCAAGATTTAAATGCTCATAAAGAAGCATAGAGAAAGAGACTGTATAACTTACTGCATTCTTCATGCCGGCTGGCTCCAGCACTGTCCTCTCCTTCCTGATGCTCTGGGCTGTAAGAGGAGGCTTCAGGGGACTAGTCACAGAGATTAAGGGAGCTTGCCAGAGCGAGGAATACGGTGAGTATTACACACATTCCCTTACTCCTAAAGAAGAGTTGACATTCAAACCTTGCAGCATGGGGTAGTTATTTTCTTGTGTCCAGAGTTGGGCTTTAATGTTTTTAGACAATAGCAAGAAGTGACCGAGTTTATGGCTGATCATTTTCCTAATACGTATATGTAACAATTACTGTGAATTTAGGTCCAAAGTATATAAAGATTGTTCATTATGGAATGAAGAGATGTCCTAAACTCAACTACAAGTTTGCAAGCTGTTAGTAAGGTGCAATCCTGGGATACGCTGAGATAATGAGCTCGCATTATTTCCACTCTTGTGTCCACAGCAGCAGATGGGTCTCCAGTGAGTTTTCGCTCACTCTCAGCTATTCAGATCATTCCAGTGAAGGCAGTACAAAGTTTTCCTGATCTTGTGCCAGTTCCAGGTACATGTGTGCAGCCCAAATGAGCCATGCCCATTCTGCATTGTTTGTCTGTTTTGCGCTGCTTCGCAGTCATGTGACCAACACTGGACCGCTTGTAATAGATCCATTTCCATTTGTGCTTTTATTGTAAACTAGTGTCTAAGTTGACCTCATCACCAAGTTTGTGTTTGGAATGTTTTGCTTTGTTTTACATTTCGTTCTCACAGAAATTATACGTAAATGATTTATAATTGCGGAATTCTCACTTTCTTTTTGTTTAAAAAAAAAAATAAGCTAGCTTACGCTTTGAGCATGCACTGGGCAGTTATACATTCTGCAGAGGAAGGGTTTTTTAACCAGAGTTTTTTTATTATATTGCTCACCTTTAAAATGTTTTGTACTCTGGTAATTACAGACTGAAAGCATGCCATGCATGAACTGTTGGTAATCCAATATGCTTAGCTAGTCGAGAGTTTTTGCCTTGTACTTAACCACAGCCTCCCCTCAGTACCACAGTTCTTTGTGGTCTTGGAGCTTAAATAATAAAATGTAAGTAAACATCTAAGAAGCCAGTTTAATGCAAATGCAAATAAAATGTGAAGCTTTTACTGTTGCTAAAGGATTTGTATTGTGTAGCGCTCTGGATGGAGGACAAGCGGATAAATGAAAGGCCTGACTCGTCTATTCATAGATCGTTTTTTATTCTTGGAAGCTGTAGTAGAGCTATGAATGGAGGACAAGGCAGAAGGGGTGGGCATAGTCCCCCCTGGAATATTATTGGTGGCGGGGGGGGGGGGATTGGATCAAAAAATATCAGATGAAACCACAGCCATCTGCACAAGATTGTAAGTATCGCCCCTTGTGTTTTGTTGTTTTTTTTTTTTATGTTTTGACTAAACCTAGTAGTGAATCATAATGTCTTTAAATTTTCTTCATAAAAATTATGAGATAACCCTATAAAATATTTCTGAAATATGGGGCAGGATGATGCGTATCTATCTATCTATCTATCTATCTATCTATCTATCTATCTATCTATCTATCTATCTATCTATCTATCTATCTATCTAGGCGCTAAAGAGAAATGATAATATAAAGCATGCATGTGTTTACAGCCTCATATCATGTAAATGAATCCAAGTCAGCAGTTTGACGACGACAGTACCTTACTCATTATGCATGTCATTTTTACATTATTACCAACCAGACTATAAATATAAGACAATCTTAGTATCAAATACCAAAAATTTGCGCCTGAATCGCACCAAACTCTGGACTGCAAACCACAGCCGGACATGTGTGAACTTAGCTTTATAGTATTTGGCTTTGTTTTTTTATACATAGCACTGGTGGCATATTTTAGAAACATCATGCCTGATATGTGATAACTGTATAGCATAGCTCATGTGGCATTGGTTACTATTTTACACCATAGGCTAAATTTACAGAGGTAGAGGAGTTTTCACAATACAGCATTTTTGCACAAAATAGGAATTGTACTGTTGAAAGCTGTTTTTCTTGGGAAGCATTATTTGATCACCACTTTAAGCAGTTCCTTTTCCTTTCTTTTCTCCTTAATTCACACTTCCTTGAAAACTTCAGTTATTTCTAGCCTAGTATGCCAAGGCTGGTAAAATGTTCAACTCCATTTTCATTTTCACAGCCAAATTGGGATAACACCTACTTTGTTTGCCATGTGTTCCCATTCAAATAGCATAACTTTAAAAATAAAATGAAAATTGCTGCTTACATTTTTACTTGCTTTAAACAAAAATTTTTTAAAAAAACCTCAAACGAAAGTTTCCCCTGCTATGTCATGTTAAGGAGGAGGTGGGGGGTTGTTAATCTTTATTCTAATATATCCTGTCTGTACTATGCTGGGAGATCTCATTTTTAACATCTTCCGGACCAGCCGCCGCAGTTTTACTGCGGCAGGTTGGTTCCCCTGCGTGAAACCACGTTACTGTACGTGATTTTGCGGGGTCCGGACAGCAGGCGCGCGCCCGCTGCACAGCGGGGGTGCCGATGCCCGTGGCCAATGGTCGCGATGACCGCCGGCCACCAGCGATCATGACCAGGAGACACAGAACAGGGACGAGTGTGTGTAAACACACACTTCCCTGTTCTGTTCTGACAGGAGTGACAAATCGTGTGTTCCTATTAGCTAGGAACCACGATTCGTCACTTCCTGTAGTTAGTCCCTCCCCCTTCAGTTAGAATCACCTCCCAGGGAACATAGTTAACCCCTTCACTGCCCCCTAATGGTGAAAAATGCTAAAAATCGCAGATCGCCACCATTACTAGTAACAAAAAAATAATAATAAAAATGCTATAAATCTATCCCCTATTTTGTAGACGCTATAACTTTTGTGCAAACCAATCAATATATGCTTATTGCGATTTTTTTTTTTTACCAAAAATATGTAGAAGAATACATATTGGCCTAAACTGAGGAAAAAAAATGTTTTTTTATATACTGTATTTTTGGGGGATATTTATTATAGCAAAAAGTAAAAAATGCGTTTTTTTTTCAAAATTGTCGCTCTTTTTTTGTTTATAGCGCAAAAAAATAAAAACGGCAGAAGCGATCAAATACAACCAAAAGAAAGCTCTATTTGTGGGAAAAAAAGGGCTTCAATTTTTTTTGGGTACAACGTCGCACGACTGCGCAATTGTCAGTTAAAGCGACGCAGTGCCGAATCGCAAAAAGTGCTGTGGTCAGGAAGGGGGTAAATTCTTCCGGGGCTGAAGTGGTTAAGTGTAAATTACATTTGAACACTGTCCTAACAAAGAGTTAAAGATCTCAAAACTTGGGTTCCGCATTGTAGGTTAATGATCGGAAACTCAGTCTGTACCCACTTTGTCCCTCCGCTTTCACTTATAAATCGTTCAGAGTAGCTTACAGTCTGCCCAAAAGCCTGCTCCAAAGAAACCACTAGAAAGGTATTTAAAACTATATACTTTTAGGTATGTTGTGTGAAATGGAACATATAACAAAACGTATTGTGGGGTTTTCCTCTATGATGGGTCCATGGTGGGAAATGTAATTTAATTGTATTACTGAATGCGTCAATATCCTTTAGTGATAGTTGCTAAAAATCGGAACAAGATTTATCTTTATATGTTTTTTCTCTTTGTTTTCTGTGGACATTTGTGTAAAAAAAATAGAATAAAAAAAGAAAATAAAAGAAAAAAGTAATCTTAATAAAAAGTGTCTGATTAAAGAAAAAAGTCATAGCCTATGTAATCAACTTTGTGATCTCAAGGTAGCTGATTTATCCTGAATTCTTTATGGAACCACCACTGACAATGCGTATGTGGTATAATTTGTGAAAACGTCTAAAAAAAATCAATAAAATAACAAGGTGTGAATTAATCTGATCCATGTATGCCTTTAGTGAACCAAAAAGTAATGCACAATAATGAAAATACCAAATCATTGAAAAGAATTTATCAAAATTGGAGCATTCAGAATCTGGAGCTGTTTTTCATGGCAAATTGGCTTCTGTCTTTCATTTTTAAACTTAACTAAACAAGATGAAGATAGAAGGTGATTGGTTGCATGCACAGCTGCCCCAGATTCTGTCTGCTCAGGTTTCAATAAATTCCTCTCATCATGTTTCTGTGGACAGACTGTGACGCCTCGTACACAGGATCGGATTTTTGGCATACAAAGCATCAGACTTTTGTCCGAATGGGCGTGTGCCTGAATTTTGTCTTGCATACTTATGGCAGACAATTGTCAGCCAACAGACACGAACGTAGTGACGTACTACGTGGAATTTCAGCTCTTGAGCGCCACCTTCTGCTAATGTCGTGTTTGGTGAGCATTGATTCCGAGCATGCATGTTTGTACTTTGGACTTTTGTGTGACGGACTTGTGTACAGACGAGACGAAAATCTGACAACAGACCGCTGTCTGCCGAAAATTTTCTAGCCTGCTAACCAACGTTTGTTGGCCGAAAGTTGGACAACAATTGTTGGATTTTAGGCAAACAGTCTGTCATCACACAATTCCCTGCTGAAAATCCGATCGTGTGTACGAGGCTTTAGAGGCCCTGTTGCCAAACAAAAGTCTTCCCATAAGGTTTTATGTGCATTTAACATGTTTTGTGTATATTATTTACCTGTAAAAGTGTCCCTTACACTTTTACAGTTCTAAGACTCATGCAGGATGCTGCCATCTTGGACATGATGTCAGCAGCCCCAGCAGACTCAGAGCTGTCACTAAAGTGTTACTCTATAGTATTCTCTTTCCCTTCTTCCCCAGCAACTACATAAAAGGATATGTAGGGAAGTGAGAGGAGGGGCAGAGATGTTGGGTCAGCACAGACAGTAATTAAACACTCCAAGTAGAAGAGAGGGCTGTGATGTGAGAATCCCTCCAGTGAGGAGAAAAACATCAATTTAAACTTCATACAGGAAGCTAAGGGGCCACATACCCAGTAAGGTGAAATTAAACCCATAAGGATAAAACATGTCAAAGAATGGTTGTTTCTAGGGGGACTAGCAGCAGTCTTAGACGGATAGTTGTCACCAATATAAATGTCCCCATTGGACACCTTCCCTCAATTCCTATTGTGGTGAACACTTAATATCTTGGGTTGTCCTTCAAATTCAGATCGATAAAATGGGTGAATCTTCCCACTGAGGACAAAAACAGCAATTCAAATTGTACACAGGAAATAAAAGGGGCTGCACCCTGATGGCTTCACTTCTTTTCACCAAACTTTATTCAGCTGAACAACTTGTGCTGCAAGTCCCTACCTAGGAACAGCTTTTCTCTGACATGTTTTACCCTTTATTTGATTTCTGAGATATTTTATGTTGCTATTGCAGCAAGTCATCATTCATTTCTTCACCAATTCAGTAGTCATGATATATGTCGAATGTACTGATCTGTGTTTTTGTGGCAGTATTATGCATGGCATATACAGCAAGTTGTTGAGTAAAGGGTTCCCACTATCTGGGAGTTTGGACTGTATTCAGAAATGCGTTCTTATCTGCTTTAGATGTGGATCCAGCAAAAGTATGCACAGGAAAGGGAACTGTGACACTCCGAGCATCCACACCTCAGGGGGAAGTGCAGAAAAGCAGATCTACCCTAGAAATTGAGCTGATACCTTGTAAGTTATATCTTATTTAAATATCTGTATGTCACATCATTGCAAAATTGGTATGAAATATTTTAACTGTCTCTTTATTACATGCAAATTTTCTCATCAGTTTTTTAAATTCCAGTTCCTTAATCTAGGTTAGGCCAAATTGTTGTTTAACCACTGCAAGCCTTTAGGGCTTGTTCACACCATAACTGTTGATATGTGTAAATCTGCACCGATCAGCACAGGCCCAACACTCTATTTGCACCACAATGCTGTGCTGAGGTGCGTTATGGAAAAATGCAGCACGTATGCATTTTTTAAATTCTTTATTCGGGGTTCACAAAATGAGCATGTGACAGTACAATGATAGGTGTAAAATATATATTACAGATACAATAATGTACACTACAGTACTACAGAATGCTTCTTCAAAAAGCTTTTGTAACCATAAGAATCTAGTTGTACAACATGCCGCGAACTGTGCCATGATTACAAGCATATATACAGTTTTATGCAACACAATGCAACACATATCAATGTGTCTTGTGCCAAAAGAAATATGGTTGTAAATGGTATGACCAGTTTCCTGTACATCAGCCATCTTGGAGAGTAAGGTGTATTGGAGGAGAAAAGCAGTTTGTGGAACAGAGGTAAAAGCAGAGGTAAAAGAAATGGCCTGGATTGGGCTTGGATCACTTTTTCAGCCTGGTGTAAAAACACAAGGAGCTGTATGACCAGCTAGACAATACCTACAAGGACAACTGAAGGAAGGCTTCCCAGATTTATCCAAAGTGGAAACATCAGTCCAAATTTCAGCCACTGGTGAGTACTTTACGGCATGCAGTTTGACATGATTGAAAAATTTTGCACTCAGAAATGTCAGCACACGTGACCATTTTTATGTTTTTATTTGCAGGTTTCTGTGGTGTATAGGCCATAGAGTAGGGCTTTCATGGGACGTATACAGATCAGCGGCACATGGCTCATCGAGATTGACACGGATCTACATACCCGGATGATGTGAATAATGTCATCAAAGGACTTTGTTTATAAATTTGCAGAATTTATTGGTAGTGTATAACCACTTCAGCTCTCACACTTGTTTTCCCCCTATGGACCAGACCATATTTCACATTTCTGCTATGTGTCTGTTCACGAGTCTATAACTTTGTAATTACTTTTGCTAAAAAATTGATACATATATTGTTTTTTGGGTGACAAACTGGGCTTTTTGTGACCCTTTTAAGGGGCAAAAGAGTAAAAATCTGAATTTTTTTTTAATTTTTAGAACGAAGCGCTGGTATTGCCTCCTAGTCACCGCTGAGGAAGCTGACATGTTGCACAGGAGTGACGTCATCGCGGCTCTGGACACTCACTATGCTGGTGCCGCGATGACGTCACTCCTGCGCATGCGTGGCGGGACTCCTCTTTCTGGCAAGGAGCTCTGATTTTCATCTGCTGGACCTGCAGAGCACATGCGCCGCTTACGTCAAAGGCTGCATGCAAGGTGAATACCTCCTAAACCGTGCAGGTTTAGGAGATATTCATTTTACCTACAGGTAAGCCTTATTATAGGCTTACCTGTAGGTAAAAATTTGAAAGCGGGGGTATACAATCTACAATCTATATACAACCACTTTAAAGATAAACATGTATATATGTGCTTTATAAAAAAGTGTTCCCAGCAAATAATTTGAAATAAAAACATGGAACAGGAGATGAAACTGTTAAATAGTGATTATACAGGTTGAAATGAAAGGGTCAAGTAGTAAAAATTCCCTGTGCATACAATAAAAACTTTCCTCTGTCTGACAGGGAATGCAGGAGATATAGCTACTATGTTACTTGTTTGTTGTTTTGGCTTAAAATGCTACATTGAATTCTCACTGAGATTGTCTGGCAGGGCAGGGTGTACAAGGCAAGTCCTGTGTACAGGGGAGGGGGTTTTATGGATGTTTGTAAGATGCCCAAGCTAGGCAAATGGTTAAGCTTTAGAATGTTTAACCACTTGACATCCGCGCTATGGCCGAATGACGGCCACAGGGCGGGTCTGAATTCCCGGGAGGCCGTCATATGACGGCCTCCCCTGTGCATGCGCCCCGCAGGGCGTACGCCGAGCGCGCTGTGATCACCGAGTCACTGAGACTCGGGTGATCACCGATCCAAGGAAGAGGCCGGTCCCGGCCCCTTACCATGTGATCAGCTGTCAGCCAATGACAGCTGATCACATGATGTAAACAAAAGATCGGTAATCGTTTTTTTTTTCTACTCACGCTGACAGCATGAGTAGAAAAAAAAGCCGATCAACGGCTCAGATGTGAGGGACATCAGTCCCGAAGTGGAAGAGGCACATCTGCCTCATCAGTGCCACCTAACAGTTCCCACAGTGCCACCTATCAATGCCCCCAAGTGCCACCTATCAATGCCCCCAAGTGCCAGCTATCAATGCCCACCAGTAGTGCCAGCTATCAATGCCCACCAGTAGTGCCAATCAGTGCCATCTAGCAGTACTGCCTATCAGTGTAACTGATCAGTGCCCATCACTGCCGCCTATCAGTGCCCATCACTGCTGCCTCATCAGTGTACATCAATGAAGGAGAAAAATTACCTGTTTTAAATTTTTTATAACAAAATATAAAAAAAAAAAAAAAAAAAAAAATTTTTAAATTTACCAAAAAGTAAAAACTACAGAGGTGATCAAATACCACCAAAAGAAAGCTCTATTTGTGGTGAAAAAATTATAAAAATTTCATTTGGGTACAGTGTTGTAAGACCGCGCAATTGTCATTCAAAGTGCGTCAGTGCTGAAAGCTGAAAATTGGTCTGGATAGGAGGGGGGTTTAAGTGCCCAGTAAGCAAGTGGTTAAAGCGTGTTCATTTTACCTTTAGTACTGTGGCATGTACAGATTTGGCAGTCAGTGGCTCATCGTGATTGCCATTGATTGTACAGATTGGCTGTCGAGTGCTCATCATGATTTGCCCTTGTTTGCCTTCGCTGGACATGATCGTAATTGACCTTGGATTTACATGTTGGAACCTCATATTTCTGCCAGCTTTCAACACCCCCACCTAGGTATTCCCCTCCCCCTTCCTTCCTAGCTTCTTATTGCCATACCGGGCAACTTCTACCTCATTACATGGAGGAGGGAGACATCCTATCATTTAATATGCTCTTCAGTTAGAGGTAGATATGAAAGTGTATTTAATCTTGATCTTCAGTCCCCTCCTTCCACACCACAATTATTTATGGATTAGGAAAATTTGAGACAAATTATTTTATTATGTTTGTTTTCCTTGTCCTTTAGTTTACAATTTTACTTCTTTGGACTTTATGCCATGGCCCTTATTTTTTTGTTTATTATTCATGATGACATGTATTGCAGTTTGTGGAAAATAAAAAATGCATTTCCCCCCCAAAAATTGCTTGTGTTAGTCTTATTAACAAATTACAACACTGTTCATTACTGTCTGAGATCTTTTAAATCATTTCACTAATGAACTTTCAAGACCAGATTTGAGGATGTTTCATTCCAGTTAATATACCTGGGAGGAAGGGAATACTGCAAAAGCTTAAACTGGATATCATAATCATACAGTATAGGACACAGTCTGAATATTCATAAACCCTGGGTTACAGGTTGGTGCCTTCAGTTTATTGAGCTTATTGAACACTTGCAAAGCTTTTTCGATATGTAATGTACCCCGGACATACCCTATAATCCCACCCTACTCCAAGAGACCTCAGTTTTAGCTAGTATCCTAAGGCGATGGACCTCTTTTTCCCTTAAAGAGAAATCATGCTTTACTAGCTTGATTTTTCTTCTGATTCAAGCAACTCTTCAATCAAATTCTTGCTATCTTCTAATTCAACATTTGGAACATCGCATCCACATTAGTGAAATCTTCATAAAACCTAGGGAGCTGTACCTGGACTCCACGCTCTGGGGACGGCTTGTAATGTTGTTTCAGGCACTGGATCCTGCTTGAGTGCTCACCTCAGCACTTGCAGCGCGTGTAGTTAGCCTCAGGGTGCTATGGCAATGGTCCATTTTTATAGGGCCCAGACCCTGGAGATGCCTCTGGGTGTCTGCTAACCTGGAAGGTCGAAGCCTGAACCATGATTAGGGACCAGCAATATGAACAGGTAAAACAGGTATACCCTGTACTGGTCCGATACCGTAGTCCCACTTATTACAAGTTTCCTGAATGGTATTCGTTCTACATAAAGCTATGAGGAAACCAAATGTGTTAGAAAACGAATCACTTTTACACTTAGTGGTAAAAATTCCACTATTCAGAGCATAGTCTCTGGACGACAGAGTATTTTAATACACTGCAGTACAGGTTGCACTATTACCACCACTTCTGCCCCCGGAGCTCTTTGTGATACTCAGGCAATTCTTATCTCGCGTTTGCCGTGAGGACATTGCTGCATTGTCTTTCACAGATACACACACACCCTTTTTCTGCACCCTACTCTGAGTGCCCCATAAGGAAATATCCTCACTGATAGCAATGGCAGAAACCAGATTCAAAGGGGCCCCCGTCAAAAGTCCAGGCATTCTGCCGAATTCCTGCAAAACACTCAAACCACCCAAAGTGGCAATGCTTCTCTTGCATTGCAGCATGACCCTTTTTTAACACTGGCCTCTCATACGCCTGATAATATGGCTTCAGGCAGTATGCTTGCCAAGGCAGATATGCTCACTTCTGCTGCACGCAAAAGCCTCAATATTGTCGCACTTGATTCTGTCTCGCCATCGCCATGCCCCCTTGGGTACTATAAGACCTACTAAGTCAAAAAACATTCCCCATTCTTGTATGGGCAATTTATGATAATTGGGTTAACCCTGAAAAAAAATTTTTGCCTTGAGAATCTTTGCTCTAAACTCTATCCAGTAGAAAAAGTGGACTGTTCCAGTAGTAGATTTTGCCATTTCAGTCCTAAGCATCTTACTGTGCCTTCATTTAAAGATTCTGCTGACAGATAATTTGAGACGCTTTTAAAGGCTCTCTTTAACCTTGCAGGCCCAGCTCTGTAATCGGGTATTGCTGCTATTTCTGTTTGCCAAACAGCAGCTAATTGGGCTAGGCAATGAACAACCAGCTGGATCCTTTTTTCTTTTAGACCTTGGCAAAGCACTTGCAGACACTGCCCTCCACCTAACCTTTTGTGTTGATGCCCTAGAACAAGTCCTGATACAGACCTCCTGATCAGCTGAAGCTGCTTGCAAACATCACCTCACACCTATGTCCTTTAAAGGACAATGTCTTTTTGCGAGGCGCTTACAAAAATCATCAAAGATGTCACAGGAGGAAAAGTAATTCTCCCACAATGGACGGTTCCTAAACCCCCTTTGCACTTCAAAAAAAATAATCCATACCAGACCCTTATCAGAGCATGCTGACCGGTAGGTCAGGAAAGGGAGGGGATGAGCAAACGGCTTCCCCGCCCATCCTCAAAGCACTTTGTCCCCATGGGGACAGGGGCCTCTTCCCCACAACCCTGGGTGGTGGTTGTGGGGGTCTGTTGGCAGGTGGCTTATCAAAATCTAAAAGCCCCCCTATGTGAATGAGTAGGGGTACATTGTACCCCTACTCATTCACCAAAAAAAAGTATCAAAAAGAAATAAAAACACACGGTTTTTAACAATGCCTTCATTAAACAAAAAGTCCCCCAATGTAGATCCATCGTCCGTTACAGCACCCACGGGACCGGAAAAAAAAAAAACTCCACCCGCGACGAAGGCTAACCACCAACTGCCTGCTCCTCTGTCTGAAAGTCTTTTAAATAGGTAAGGGGCGGGGCCACCGGGCAACGTCACCTGGTGGCACCACTCCCCTGTGACGTCATTGACCGGTGCATGCTAGCCTAGCCTTTCCATTTTATTAAGCAATAAAAATAAACTCGTAACACGTCTGTTTCTGAAAACAATCTTAATTTTTTTTCAAACCTGCCTACAACTTTTGCACAATAGTGTGTCTGTCTCTCGCGATCGGCTTATGTCAAACGAGCATGCTGGAAAACCAGCATCTGACCCGCATCTGATCAGTGCTGGCAGCCAACAGCTGCAAGTGCTTATCTGTGTATTCTAGCAAGGGGGAGGGGGAGTCCCCCTGTGAGAACGCAATGGCTTAGCGGGGGAGATTTCTGCACTAACATTGCTTGTGTTAGTAGTGCGATCTGTTTTTTTTTTGTTTTTTTTTTTCCAGCCAGCTAGGTTGAACAAAAAAAACTTCTAGTGTGTTCCAGGCTACATTGGGTTATGCCTAGGGGGCATTTCCAGCAAAGCTTTGCCAGTGTCGCCACCTGAAGGTATCAGCCTGAAACAAAAGTCTATAAATTTTCCACCCTGTGCATTGTACTGTACTCCAAGCAGCTGCTAGCACCGCAAATGACAGTTGCAAATGGTGTGAGATGTGGTAAATGTGGTAAATACCGCGCTGCACCATTATTTTCTCAAAATTCCTCTTATTTGTTAAAAAAGAAATCTAATTAAACAAAAAATTATAAACGCACCCATTTTGCAAAAGGCAAAAATGTGCATTTATTTATTTTTTTGCATTGGAGCCTGCAAAACAATGGATCAGTGGATCATGGATGCAATGCTCTGGGTTTTACCTTAATGCATTTCCTGCATTAAGGTAAAAAGCACCCCCTACCTGTCCTGTCCCCCCTGCCCTCAAACACCTGAGCCTTCTATCGATCCAGCACTGTGCCTGGCTGCAGATTTTCTCTCCCCTCGTACTGCTCTCACAGGCTACGCTGACAGCAGTGGGAGCCATAGGCTCCTGCTGCTATCAGTCAAATCTCGTGAGGAGGAAACGGGAGGGGGTGTGTGTGGCCAAGCCATGCTATGTGTCTATGGATGCACACAGCCCAGCTTGCGAGCTTTTTTTGTGATTCTAAAAAAGTTGCCCCTCATTAGGTATATCCAAAAGCCATATGATTGATCTTTCTTGTGTTATCTTTATTTGTGTTTATGAAAGATAGAATGGATCTTTGTGTATGGGAGTTGTGGCTCATATACATGGAATAGATGGCATTTGTACAACGCTGTCTTCCCTTGGTCAAGGACAAGGGGAAACTGAACAGCCAGAAGTACAAAAAGAGAGCGTTACTATCCGGTGTAAAAAAAAAAAAAACTAGCATAGCACAGAGTAGTGATATGGCCATAACATATGCGTTGGGGAGGTAACGCTTGCTAATAAACGCAAAACAAAATAAAAAAATGTCTATAATTCTGGTAAACATTACATTCTATTACCTTTGTTGACAATAGGTAGGCTACACACCACAGTGTAAGTATCAGATGCTGTGTGTGACACCACCTTCCAGTATTCTGTACCCTGCAGTATAAGGTCTTGTCTCAACATTTTTAGAAGGTTGCCAAAGCTGCAAAAAATGAAATCCTACACACTTTTTGAATTCTTTGTATAGCATAAACTACAATGTTACAATAGAGCTGGTTTACCCTGCCTGATAGCTTTCATCTGTGTGGCAGCATGGAGGTTGTGTTGTAACATATACAGTGTGTGTGCCTGGAGCAGGAATTGTATTCCATCAGCAATGTGACCCGAAAAAAACAGTGACACATATATGTAGGAGCACGGATCTCTCCCCAAGCTTCCACAAGATCATAAAAATAAGAATTAGCGAACATAATATATTGTGCAAAGTTTCTCAAATCTTCTACAAATCAGTCACAATATTATATTTATTACAAATTCTTGGTGTATGTAAAACCCAACAACAAACTCCTATTTGCTCTCTTTTGTCCTGTCAAATATATCATTGAAAGTGTGGTATCTGCTTGATAAGTGAAAAAAAATACCTGTTGATCCTGAGGGAAATCCTGTAGTAAGATGATAATGCTGCATTAAATGTTTTTAGCCCTCTCTGAGGTCTCTCTTTGGACTACAGAAGACTCCCCTCCCCAATATTTTGAAATTAGGATGATGGGGGTTTTGTAGTTCTAACACACCTGTCCTACAGTGACAACACTGCTTCCGCATCAGTGCCATACAGTGAATGAGCACTGTCACCCTAGGACAAGAAGTGTGTTGCTGTCTGGATCACCAAGTGAAAATAGAGGGGAAAAAGAGCCTGAAAGTGGTTGTAAACCCTTACAGACCACTTTTACCTACAGGTAAGCCTAGATTAAGGCTTACCTGTAGGTGCAAGAAATATCTCCTAAACCTACATGGTTTAGGAGATATTTCCAAAAGACGGGCACCGATGTCTACGGCGCATGCGCCGTAGACAATGGCGCACTGAGCGTGCCGTCTCTAACAGCGATCATGCCGTTAGTGGCGGCACCAGCGCGCATGCGCTGTGATTGGCCGGAGCCGCAATACCCGGAAAGAAGATGGACGCTTCGTAGGAGAAGGGACATCGGTGACATCGCAAGCAACTGTGTCAGGTAAGTGACACATAATGGGCTACTATGCGATGCATAGTAGCCCATTATGCTTTACCTTTGCAGAGAAACAAAGAGGAAGTAAACTCATCAGGGTTTACTTCCTCTTGAAAAGGGCAAACTAATGCAGTCGTGACATCTGAGGACTGGTAAGCTGCAATATACAGTATATTTTTTTGTTCTTGTGTCTCCATACAGTTTAACTTTAATTAGCCAATCATTTAATGTGCGTTTTGTTAAATAGTTTCTTCTGCACATGATTGGGTATGATGATGAACTAGAATAATTGGATTATTAAATGACAACTATATGTACTTGCTTCTCCCAATTCCTGTACACCCATTAGTGATAATGCCTAACCACAGTCTCCTACCCTTTTAAAAATGGAATATATTACTTTATTGTGCAATAGATTTTAATTGAGATGCATGTATAGGAGAAAATATGTCCAGATGACCTCGCAGATCCTGGTATAAGGTCCAAAACTGCCCTTTTGTTACACCTTAAGTCAGCAATAGATAAACCCAGAAACTACCCAATCTCCTCCTACTCTTCAATATAGAAAGTGCCAAAAGAACGATCAGTAGTGTTAAAGTAGACATCACTCAAAAAAAAAAAAAAGGCTAAAAAGCTTGCAAAAATCACCTCTGAAAGTGTGCTCTTCTCACTCATTCAAATCCATAACATGAAAAGAAAGTGATGTCAGATGTAGTAGAATGAAAAATAGCTTCACAATGTATTATCAAAATTCACATATCAATGGACGCCAGCACACATGTGTTTTCTGTGCATTTTTAGTCTTTATTTTTCATGAAGCATTATCTCGTGAATTTTTACTCTATCTCCATCTTGAAGGGCTATTTATGTTTTCAGAAAAGACACCTCATGGAACCTCACATCAACAGTATGCAGAAGTTAGCAGCGTTTTCAATAGCACTAATTCTTTGTAAATTTTTAAACAAGTTTTTATATTCAAATTATCACAATATTTAATAATATGGTGAGCATGTAGCAAAATTAGTTGACCATTGTGTTAAAACATGTTGCAGTCATGTGCCCTATGTACACTTAAAATCCCATAGCCCATGTCGGAAGCAAGAAAGTGGGTGGCTATATACAGTAGGACCATGGAGAATGAGCATAACCTCCCTTAAACAGGAGGACGGATCACAGCAGCAGACAAAACAAAAAAAAAGGAATTTGGAGAAGGCTGAGAGCAATAGAAGGTACTTTTATGAGTTAAGAACACATACTTGAATATAATTTATGTCAAACTAGGTTTAGTGTCCCTTTAAGTCAGTAGAATAGCCTTTGTAAATCTTAACCTGGCTTAAGACATAACATGATGGTAGGGTTTTAGTGGTGTGAGCTATCATGTATTGGGCAGGGAGTGTACTGATGCCCCTAATGGTGGAATTTTCATTGCATATAGATAAGTGAAAGGAGAAGTCCAGCCTGAGCTCGTTTTGGCATGGCTTCTCCTATGGGTCACAGGAGTGTAATTCGTTTTGCACCCCTGTGACCCGTTTTCGGCAGAGAGCGGGCTAAAGTCCGCTCTCTGCTGAGGTCACTGAAATCAGTCCAGGCACCACGTCCTCACTACAATAAAGTCTGGATCCGCCAGGTGCCTGGACTGATACCCATCTCAGCGAGCCACTGAGAGGCTGAGACGGCTGCTCCCTGCCCCTCCACAGGCGCGGGGGGGCATAGCGGAGAGAGCAGAGCCATCAGCGATGTTCGATCACTCAGTTCTCAGTGCAGAGGCACCGTGGGACATCTACCTAGGTAGGTATGATGGTAAAAAACAAAGAAAAGACATACTTCTCTTTTAATCTAATTGCCATATGACCATAGCAATGACACAAATCATAAATGAAAGTCATAACCTTATGTTACTTTTAGTGGACTTCCCAGCTTGGTTTATTTAAAAAAAAAAAAACTATTAATATTTCTATTTCTCAAAGCATTCTTCATTTATAGCATATTTTCACACCCGCCTAAAACTTTTGCAGAATACTGTGTATATATTATCTAGGTGGATATTTTGAGGTGTTCAGCTGCTAAACTAAGGGATGAATCATTACCAAAGAGCAGATGTAAATTGGTTTCATTACGGCTGATGTAGACCAACTGTCAATGAGCTCCTTCACCAGAACAGGCCTGTCCTTGCTCGCACTGGGGGACCATCAAGACTCGGCTGGATTGACATGTGGTTGCAAATCCTTTGCAATCGAAGGCTTAATTCTTTTTCTGTGAAGAAAATGGAAGTCAGAGATTGGAAGTCAGCATTTTCCAATACTTGGGAAAATCTTTGTTTTAATTAGGAGTGAATTTAGTTCTTAAGCCGCGTACACACGGTCGGACTTTTCGTCTACAAAAGTCCAACGGACGCTGACGGACTAAAGCTGGCTGGTAATCCGATCGTGTGTGGGCTTCTCCGGACTTTCAACTGACTTTTTTAGCCTCAAATCCGACGTACTTTAGATTTGAAACATGCTTCAAATCTTTCCGACGGACTCGAGTCCGGTCGAAAAATCCGCTCGTCTGTATGCTAGTCCGACGGACAAAAACCCACGCTAGGGCAGCTATTGGCTACTGGCTATGAACTTCCTTATTTTAGTCCGGTGTACGTCATCACGTAAGAATTCGACGGACTTTTGTGTGATCGTGTGTAGGCAAGTCTGTTCGTTAGAAAGTCTGCCGCAAGTCTGTCGAAAGTCCGCCAAAAGTCCGTCGAAAGTCTGTCGGACAGGCTGTCGGACTTTTGTAGCTGAAAAGTCCGACCGTGTGTACGCGGCATTAGAGCTGTTTATTATCATCCTATTGCTAACTCCTACCAGATCATATTGCCCGAAGCAATACTTAATGCTGTTTGCTTTTGGGTTGTATATGGCCAATCATATCTTTGGCAGTTGTCTAAATTCTTCCATGTCATTTATGTTCCCCCAAACTGTCATATTTATCTCAATAGTGTTGTTCCTGAAATGTTTACAAAAGATTCTGAGATTCTGGTTCTAAACTTTATATTTATATTTCTAACTTATGCTTTTTGGCCCTTTTAATCATGCCTAGTGCGTATTCTGTGTATCTATGCAGACTGAGCTAGATCTTGGTTGTTATACTGTATATGGTCACAATTTGTAAGGAGGGGTCAATCATGTAAAGGGAGGTTACAACAATACATATAATACACAAATTAGCGCTTGTCAGGCTCCTTTAAGCATGCTCTATGAGAATGAATTTGTTTTACAAAAACTGACAAAAAACTGCTGTTCTTTGTGTCACAGCTAGTGCTGTCATGTCTCAATCAGCTTGTCAGAACATCTCTCCTAGAGCTACGTACATGTGAATGCAAATCACAAACTGCAATTAGTGTCATGTCATGCACTTGAAATTCTATGCTTATTATAGGTTTGAAAAACTGTAGTGTGCAGTTCCATACGTCTTAAGTTCACAGAGCCAGATTCACATCATGTTCACAGCTTTCAACCACTTGATTGTGTTTTTCCCCATTCAAGCTGACAGACTCTGTGGACAATTCTTTCTTTATTACTCTGAAAGATTTCTTTGTGTCCACAAAGGTCAGAAGGAGTGAGGACATGATATGTAATGCCAGTTACTATGGAACTCCGCATTAGCAATCCCATTTGGGGCTGTTGGCTGCAAAAAGCTTGTAGCTCCCAATAGAGTGATATTTGTCTTTTGGATGTATTTCATGCCTAACAGATTTCTTTTCCTTATTCTTTTCATTTGCATAAATTAAAGGCGACTTGTCAGCTGAAGGAGAGGCAGGTAAGAAGACGTTGAACAAATCTTTGTTGTGGAAGAGCGATCTCTAGAACAGACTATCGAATTTGAAAACTATTCTCCATCTGTTTAGATGACAGACCTCCTTCAGTAGCTGAATCTAATGGGGATTCTCATCACTCTTCTCTGGCTGCCAAAGGATTCCGGAGTGTCCGCCCTAATCTTCCTCCTGAAAGCAAACTTCAGGTACTGTATTACTGCCTTTGGACTCGTTTTATTTTATTTTTCTGTTTGTGCTTTTATTGATGTTCTCCTTACCCTGAGCTTTACCTTCCCATTATTGTATTGAAGAAGGTGTTTAAATAGTTGGCTTTACCATTATTAACTCCTCACAGTGCAGTAATAAAGCTGCACCTCAGTCATCAAAAAACAAATTGACAATTGCTTCTCCATGGTCCTGACCTCTGAGAATACGAATACTAAATCTGTCTAAATCAGATCCTTCCACTGACTCTCTTGTGATAGCATAGGGCGAAACCATACTTGCATGCAGTTAACTGAACGGAATCGGCCATCTTTTCAGCTGAATTTTCACAGCAAAGTGTAAACTCATGGTAGAGCCAGATTACTCTGAAGTTAGATGCTGGTGCATTCTGCATGACTTGAGTACTTTTAGATGCATTTATTTACATATCATTATTTTTTGCAGTATTGTTCATTGCAGGTCAAGGGAAGTCACAAATTGTATTCAGTGCATTTCTTTTTTTATTTTTTGCAGCTATTTAAAAATCACTTTGTTTACCTAATTACCAAGCATGGTTTTGCTTTGATACTCAGGATTATTTGTTTTTCTGCAGTTATGTTCAGTTATTTTAGCACTAGTTACTATAGATGGAGATCCTGTGTGCCAAACACACTAACATTCCAGATTGTATATAGTGCAAGATCATGATTTTTCTACTGCATTGTAACCTTATCATATGAAATCACATAATAAGAGCTTAAATGCATTTTAAGTGTTCACTTATTTCCTAAATGATTTAAGAGATGAGTGTCGGCGACTTGCAGATGGGTCCATGCTATACTCCAGTAAAAATCCTGCCATGATTTTTTTATTTTTTTTGCACCTTTTTTTTTATATAGTCTTGTGAAAAGAAGCTACATAAACCCCCCTTTGGGATATGTAGTTTGTTTCAGCTGTAAGAATATTCAGGAAAAAGATATATGTAAACATCCTATAAAATCGTGGACCCTGAATCCTGGCGCAACTGCTATGAGCTGGTGTAACTTCAGGTTTCTGAGTAATATTCTTTATTGCTTTGAATACTTTGGGCAGCCTAAGGGTAACTATACACCAACTGTTCTCTCTAATTAAGAATGATGTACGATTATAGACCTGCTCACCCTCATTGGCAGACACACAAGATTAAATTCTTGTCATATAAAAGGGAACAAGCACCATGCAGTCACATTTTTTAACATATGCAATAAGGACCACTTCCAGCTCTTTGAACCTCTATCATGGTCTAGTTAAGCCCAAGAGGCCTAGTTATAAGGGATGCCTAAGGGATTATTATGTATTATTATACTATAATAATAATAGAAAAGAAAAAAACTAATTATAATATTATAAGAAATTATTATTAGTATTATTATCAATATTAGTATATTATTAATATTAAGAGACTATAAATTACTGTGGGGAAGGGTTAGCGCTTCTAACAGGTTTTTATTGTTGTTCGTTTTTTTATTTCCAATCGTTATTCTCACACTCTGCTTGCCTTGGTGATCATTGTTGTCAGGACAGAAAGTAATGAAGGGCAATACAAAATTTTACAGTTGTCACAAAAAAAATGGGTTGAGTAGAAAGCTTTTAATGGTTTTTAACCTATTGCCAACCATGTAACACATATATGTGGCAGCAAGAAAAGTGGGCTTTTACACCCAGCCACCACATACAGTGCATCCTAAAAGTATTCACAGCGCTTCACTTTTTCTACATTTTGTTATGTTATACCCTTTTTCCAAAATGGATTAAAGTCATTATTTTCCTCAAAATTCTACAAACTATACCCCATAATGACACAGTGAAGGAAGTTTGAAATCTTTGCAAATTTATAAAAAATAAAAAACGAAAAAAATCACATGTACATAAGTATTCACAGCCTTTGCTCAATACTTCGTTGAAGCACCTTTGGCACCAATTTCAGCCTCAAATATTTTTGAGTATGATGCTAGAAGCTTGGCACACCTATTTTTGGGCAGTTTCTCCCATTCTTCTTTGCAGAACCTCTCAAGCTTCATCAGGTTGGATGGGAAGCATCGGTGCACAGCCATTTCCAGATCTCTCCAGAAATGTTCAATTGGGTTCAAGTCTGGGCTCAGCCTGGGCCACTGAAGGACATTCACAGAATTGTCCTGTAGACACTCCTTTGTTATCTTGGCTGTGTTCTTAGTGTCGTTGCCCTGTTGGAATATGAACCTTCGCCCCGTCTGAGGTCCAGAGTTCTCTGGAGCAGCTTTTCATCAAGGATGTCTCTGTTCATTGCTGCATTCATCTTTCCATGATCCCGACTAGCATTCCAGTTCCTACCGCTGAAAAACATTGCCACAGCATGATGCTGTCACCACCATGCTTCACTGTAGGGATGGTATTGACCAGGTGATGAGCGGTGCCCGGTTTCCTCCAGACATGATGCTTGCCATTCAGGCCATAGAGTTTAATCTTTGTTTCATCAGCCCAGAGAATTTTGTGTCTCATGGTCTGAGAGTCTTTAGGATTCCTTTTGGCAAACTCCAGGTGGGCTGTCTTGTGCCTGGTCACTCTACCACACAGGCCTGAGTGGTAGAATGCTGCAGAGATGGTGGTTGTTCTGGAAGGTTCTCTTCTTCCCACAGAGAAATGCTGGAGCTCTGTCAGAGTGACCACCGGGTTCTTGTTCACCTCCCAGAGTAAGGCCCTTCTCCCCCAATCGCTTTTTGTCCGGGCAGCATGCTCTAGGAAGAGTCCTGGTGGTTCCAAACGTCTTCCATTTACAGATGATGGAGGCCACTGTACTCATTGGGTCCTTCAATGCTACAGATATTTTTCTGTACCCTTTCCCAGATCTGTGCCTCCATACAATCCTGTCTCGGAGGTGTACAGACAAATCCTTGGACTTCATAGCTTGGCTTGTGCTCTGACATGCACTGTTAACTGTGGAACCTTATATAGACAGGCGTGTGCCTTTGCAAATCATGTCCCATCAACTGAATGTACCACAGGTGGACTCCAATCAAGTTGTAGGAACATCTCAAGGATGATCAGTGAAAACAGGATGCACCTGCGCTCAATTTTGAGTGTCATGGCAAAGGCTGTGAATACTTATATACATGTGATTTTTTTTTTCATTTTTAATAAATTTGCAAAGATTTCAAACAAACTTCTTTCATGTTGTCATTATGAGGTATTGTTTGTAGAATTTTGAGGTAAATAATGAATTTATTCCATTTTGGAAAAATGCTGTAACATAACAAAAAGTGAAGCGCTGTGAATACTTTCTGGATGCACTGTATACATGCCCGCGGCGCCTGAGGGTGTGTGCTGAGAGATCTCTTACTGTGTGCTTCCAGCACATGAACAGAGCTGTCATTGACAGCTCTCGGTCATGGCTTCTGTTTGGGAGCCAGCTAGATGGGTCTCAAGCCACTCACAGCGGCCCCATGATTTAGATGACCTGCCACCCTCCGAGCATTAAAGCCCATTTAAAGGGCAGCTGGGAAGGGGCATTGCTGTGTTAACCTTTCCCTATTTAAAAAAGTTAGCCAGGTGCTTCAGCTGACAGTTCCCCATGGGGGCACATTTTACTTCCTGTATTCTTCTTTACAATAAGGATAGGATTTCTCTTTATAGATGTTTCAGGATTTATGGGGGGCTCTTTTGGTTATGCTTCCTGTGTAACCAAGCCCTCAATGAGCAGAGGGTGACAGGAGAAGTCTGTATCTATATCATACTAGACTTGAACAATAGGAAAAGGCAAAAAGAACCTTGCTCTCCCCCTGCACCTCCCATTAGGTATCACTGCTATTGATGGTCTACAGGAAGGGTTTACTTGCCCAAAGTGTAACTTGGTTTTTGTAGGCTTGTTGCTTTTTACTGATGCATTAAAAAAGTGAAAAATAAATACTAAAAGAATCTTGCATTTAGGTACCTTTTTAAATATGTTTGTTTGTACATCTTTTCTTAACTGTGGTAAACACATTTTCATCTTCTCACATTTGTTACCCATTTCTATATATGAAATTCATGAAATTATATTTCTCAAAATTTAAAAAAATATTTTCCAATCAAGAAGCACCAGTTGAATGAAGACATCCGTTTCCATAGTTATGTTGCAACTTTTCAAAAACCCGTTTTTTCTGTGTTACTCATTAACCTTTTTGACCATTTCTTTCCTTTCTCCTTTTCCTACATTTTGTGTTCATGAACCATGTAGAAAGTGGTCCCTCCTCCGGTCCCTCCTCCTCCTAAAGAGGAGAGCTTTGCATGGCGCCCACATACTAACACCAAACTGTCTTACTTGAAACCAGTGCCAATCCTGGATGGGCTTTACCTAAGTGCTCCAAAGCCTTACACACCGCATGTTGCTAGCACCCCACGCTACTCTACCATGTGTACTCCCACTGTTACCCAGGGCATCTCTGGCGATCACTCAGCCATCCTGGTCTCTCCCATTCACTCTGAATCAGAGCATGCTGATAGTTCTTTGCAATCCAACACATCACCTAAACACCAGGCTAGTGAGTCTAGCAGTGCTGAAAGAAGTGTTGCTGGAATGAATTTGAGTCATGAGCCCAAAGCCGATAAAAAGGTCAGCAGTCTATATGTAGCTTGTTTATCTAACAACACTGGCTCAGCTGCATCTGAAAATCCCACCGGCGCTGCACATGATAAAACCGAGGGTGCTGAATTGGGAGCTGATGTAACTAAATCACCAGCCACAAACATTGTTCCTTCAATAATAGACACCGGAAAATCCCCACCTCCCATCCCTCCAAGGCCATTCTTTGACCCTGTCCCAAGTAAAGATTCTATTAGCTGCAGTGAAATAGATACTTTCTGGAGTCAATGCCCTCTACATCAAGATATGGGACGTACAAAGCCAGATACACAGCATCCTGCTGGCCGAGTCAACATGACTGCAAAGGAGCCCTTCTTTCCATCAAAGCAAAAACAAGCCCCCAGGGCACAGAGATTCCGTGGCATGGTACTTGTTTTCATATACTTTATTTTACTTTCCATTGTGTTCATCACTAACCCTTGTGTTATTGTTACTTTTTACGTGTTGCTGAAGTACCATCTGTTCCACTCTCAAATAATCTGACACCCTTTCTATTCTATAGCACTTTATTAAGTAGCACTTTTATTTTTGCATTTGTACAGAATATTTATAGCCTTCTGTGTTCATTGCCCAAATAAAGAACCTTTATTCATTCTGGCAGAAGTGTACAGGTATAGATGCTGTTCATCATTATGGACTTTATTTCTAATATGTTTTTAATGTAAGTCACCTTTTCGAAAAAAATTGATGTGTTTAAACTGGAAAATTACACCATCAGTTTTCAGTTTTGTAAGGTGTTGCTACCTGTTTGTGTATTGTGCCAGAATGGGCTTTTGATGTTTCAAATGTACCAAATGAGAAATGGTCAAATTGCTTTTTTAATGGAGAAAATACTCAGAGCCCTATACAGTTATTAAAAGTTTTCAAAGTAATGCTTGAAACAGCATTTTATGTCTGTAGCTGGTTTCCCTATGTCAACATGCAAAAATGTAAGCACATTCCAATGGACACAGGAAATATTCAAGAGTTTAATATAAAGAAGGTATAAAGAAATCAGAGGACTAGTCAAAATTAGTTGACTTGAAGGGTAACTCTACTTTCGCAGGAAAAAAAAACACACGTAAAAAATATGTTATAGCATTATACAATTGTAACACAAGCCATATTGTAATGTAACGTACGGTAATTAAAAATTCCCTCTTCCTTTTCAATCTGCAGTGCTGTAATTTTCTGTAAAATGCAATATAAAAGCATTTTGTTCACAGATGATGTATGGAATGCCCCCAAGAATTGTAATTTTCTGCTTATTTGATTGGCTCACAGATTTTCCCAGAACTGTGCACTGAGATACAAATTCAATTTTGAGCTTACTTTTAAAGGGTTATTCATGTCTAAAGGAATTCAGACCCTGCTCCTTTCCCCATTACATTTTTTTTTTTGTTTTTTTTTTTTCTCAAGAAAGTGGATTTACTCTTGCCCAGTAATTTTTTTTAATTAGTGTTTTCTTTATCTGTTAAAACTGTGCTTTATGTATCACTGTGCCATCTCTTTCCAAGCAACTGCAGCACTTTGTTATTTTTTTTTTCTCAACATGCAACTGCGTTTCATAGTACAGCTGCACACGTGTGTTTAAATGTTCGTTCTGCGTAATATCACCTTATTTCCCACAGGATGCCACTTCAGACACAGCTCATCCTGAGGTTATAGTAGTCCCACTCATCCAGGTTAAAGTTGAAAGAGAGCAAGAAGGCACTTCGAGCACTCCACCGCCACCTCTTGTACCTGCTGGCAAACTCTCAGCCTCCCCAGAACTTGTCACCTCTAACTTGGCTTTTCCGACACTTGATGATTTTATTCCCCCTCATCTGCAAAAGGGATCACACCATAGACCCAACTCTCCCAATTATTATATTCCAAACAATCTACCACCTTGCTCTCCACCACCTTCACTGGTGCCATCGGACGACTCGCTCAGAGTCTCGAACCTTGATAGCTGTGACGCCATCTTACCCACAGTAAGCTGCCAATACCCTCACTATTTACTCACAATGTGAAACTTCTTCTTTCTAGCTTACTAAACCCCAACAGGTCGATTCCTGCCTTCTGCAACAAAGCATGACTAACCATTTTTACTCTTATATTAATGCATGTATTGTGTGAATAAGGCTGTTGTTTTGTCTCTTGGATGTTCATTGTAACTGCTGTTTTGGTATTTCTGGATATTGTCTTGTTGTTATCATTTAGACTATCATATAATGGTGTGTATGACATCTAACCATTATATGGGATGGTAAATAAACAAACTAAGCAATGTGTGTAATGGCATTCTGAGTGTCTTCCTCTCTCTGGATGATAACACACCTGTTTTTCATAGTTGAAGTGGCTCTGCAGGCGTCTCGTTGTCTATGTCCAGCGTGACGATGCAAAGCTTATTTTTCTGCTCATCCCAGTCAAGCCAAGTGATCCAGTTTCATTTGATACTGCATGTGTTTGCATGTCTGACTACTTGCTGTTAAAGGGATCCTGTCACTATTTCCACTTGTTAGGTAGAGGCTCTAATTGAGTGGAGTATATCACTAAATGAGCTGTAACAATGTGGTCTGTTTGGAGGACAATGCTCTCTTCTTGTCATTTATTTTATTGATGTTGTTTTCTTTCTTTGCAAATGTGATGTGAATAAAACCCATTGTGCTTTGTTTTTAGGAGCCTGTGGTCGACGAGGTTCCAGCTCCCATTGTAAGCAATGATAAACCTTACTCGTTTGTACCAACAAGCAAACACTCTGTGTACCCATCCACTACCACAGTAAATCCCACCATAGTACTTTTGCAGCATAATCGAGGTAAGTTTGGAGAGTATGGGAATAAGCAAACTGCTGACCTTCTGAAATACTGCGATGATTTTCCCAAAATACCAAACTAGATCGTGTTTTAGAGTGCTTGTAAGAATTTCAATGTTCACATACCAAAAAATATTTTCTGCATAACTCCTGCTCCATGTAAAACTGCCAAGTTTTTCTGCACAACACCTGATCCATGTAGGGTCTTTTTTTACACTGGCACTGCTTTTATACATATTTAAAAGACATGTCGAAATGCATATACCCTATATCAGTGGTTCTCAACTCCAGTCCTCGGGACCCACCAACAGGACAGATTTTAAGTATTACCTTGGGGAGATGCAGACTAGAATACTGCAATCACTGAGCAGCAAGTGATATCACCTGTGATGTATTTCAGCTATCTTGCAAACCTGGCCTGTTGGTGGGTCCTGAGGACTGGAGTTGAGAACCACTGCCCTATATGAAGTCAATGTTTTTAATGTGCCATTCACACTGAGCATTTAATTGGATTTTGGTGCAGTCAGTTTAGCTGCGTTTAGAGAAAATAAAATTCTGCTTTAAATATATATACATGCAGACCCCTGCTGTGGCACACCCTATGAGGCAGCTGTAGCTATTCAATAAATGACCCACTAATATCTACATGCAGGAACATCTAAATGCAGGAAAAAACGGCCTGTGAGGTAGGAAATGTGTTTATACTTCCCAAATAACTTCTGCATTTAGAAAAGCTAAACGCAGGAGCTTTGTGAATGTGGCCTGAAACTGATACTTGATTTTGAGACAGGCAAAGGCAAAATTAATTTGCTGCTTGCTTATTCTTTCAAAGACTCGAGTGATGAGTTTTTCAGTATACCATTATTCTAAATCGGTGTTTCTCAAACTTTTTTTTGTCTTTCGGGGCACCAAAAAGATCTAAAAATTTTCACGGCTCACCTAAAAAGATTTAACAATTTTTACATATATATTCAATTTTAAATTTAGTGTGAAGGATGTGCTTGCTTTCGAGAGCAAATCAGATTGAAGCAATTGTAATCTTACTTTTGCTTGCTTCCTTGCCTTTCATTTAACAGTTTCTCTTTCAGAGTTCCTGGCTTGATTAAGTATTTCTCGATCGCTAAACAATGAACAAAATTTATTTATAAGCATCAAAGTTGGAATGGAACAGTCTCTATTATTATAATATAATTAGAGCGATCGAGTTCTCCCAAGATCTCGAGCAAGTCTCGCCTTACGAAAGGAACCAATGAATAACAGACTGACAGAGATTGCGTTTTTATATATGTTACTTTTTTAACTTTTGCAACATTGATTTACCATTTAATTTTTCGATATGTGCACAGCACACCTGCCTATCTGACACGGTACACTAGTGTGTCACGGCACACAGTTTGAGAATCACTGTTCTAAATAATTGAGGTTCCATAACAAAAGTCTCAAATTGCCCCTTCCAACAATTACTGCTGGCTGTGTCCTTCATCCAGAGAGGGGCTGGTTTACTGACTATGGGCCAGAAAACAACACAACATAAATAACATATGAAAGTGCTATATTTGCAGATAGGACTGCCACTTGGTTCATGTCAGTGCATTTAGAAGTATCTCAGGAGTGTTGTGTGGCACCTCATTTATATACAAGTTCTGCAAGTGGGATTTCAGATTTCTTCTAAGGCTGTAGCAACATATAAGCTTTTTTTTCTATAGCTCTACTCACTTCCCTGTGTCTCATAGAAGATCTAGAAAGATGTCTCACTACAATGTGCATGCACTGCACATGTAGCAAAACCTCATCTATTACCTAATGGATGTCCCTGAAACAGGATCTACCCTTGTTTCATAGATATAACATCATATTCCATTTTTTGTTGATAAAGTACATATGTACCTAAAGTATGGACATATTCAATTAGTATTCAATTAGTAAGCAAGCTTTAAAACAAACCATCCATGACCTCTACCTACCTGTACTGTGAGGTATTTCATTCTCAAAGATCAAATAAGATGAAACAAAGACTTTTAAATTATGGGTTTGGCCCATTTCTAACAACTGAGAAACACATTCTGTGTGTTTTGCATTAGAGGAGCTTGCAGGCTGCCCAGATTCTGCAGCAATGAATAGTAACAGAACATTTTGAAGAATACATTTTCCACAATGGCTATAGCTACAGAGATGAATGAGGACTTATTTTAAAGCTGTAGTAAACTGCCAGCATTTTTTCTAACCTGCAAGGCAAGGTTATAATGTGCTAGTATGCATTTCATACTAGCACATCATGTGAAACTTACCTTAGAACAAAGCGATCTGACGCCACTGACAGAACCTCCATCTTCATCTGTGGCTGTTAAAAAAAATAAAAAACACCTGTAAGTCAATTGCATAATGTGCTAGTATGCATTGCATACTAGCACACTATGAAAAGCCTTTCAGCAGCACGCTGTCACTGCTGAGAGGGCTGACATTTTCCCCAGGTCTTTCTTCCGGGTTCGCGGACTCCGGCTGTGTGAGTGGTTGGAGCCACGATCATGCGCGCGGGAACCGCCACTTACGGCACAGGGCTCTGAAGGAACAGCCCGTCTGGCTGTTCCTTCAGAGCGCATGTGCCGGTGATGTCACCGGCTGCATGTACAGTAAATATCTCCTAAACAGCGCCAGGATGTGCTGGAGAGAGTCCAGAGAAGGGCAACTAAATTAATATTGGGACTGGAGGACCTTAAAAGGTGCTTGAGAGGAGATATGATAGCATTGTACAAATATCTCAATGGTGATCCCAGCGCAAGTATGAAACTTTTCAGTCCCAGGAAGTGTAAGAGGACACGGGGCCACATGATGAGACTGGAAGAGAAGTGGTTTAACCTTAAACTGCTTAGGGGGTTATTCATTGTCAGGGCAGTAAGGATGTGGAACTCCCTTCCAGAAACGGTAGTGTCAGCAGGAAGTATACATAGTTTTAAAAGACTCTTGGACGGGCATCTTAGCGAAAACAATATACGGAGATATGGGAAATGGTTTTTATACACACACCTACACAGGTTGAACTGGATGGACTGTTGTCTTTATTTAACCTTAGCAACTATGTATTTACAGTACCTATAGGTAAGCCTTATTATAGGTAAAATTCATGTATGGGAGTTTACTCCCACTTTTAAAGTGCTTTTTGTACTTGTCCAGAATATGTATCTAGTTAGTTTGTATAGACTGAGCACAGGTTCACTTTATCTTCGTGTTCATATCAGAGATGAATATACAGCATTCGGTCAGTAATAGTATCTTTTGAATAAATAACTTATTTGGCTTCTGGCAGGTGTGAAATATGAATATCAAATATATGATAAATATTTCTGCCTGCAGGATAATGCTTCCAGCTAAATACTTGCATTCACAATTCTAGTGGATTATATAGCACAGGCTATAATTACTTTTCCATACAACATGTAATTGTTAGTTGACCTCTCTCTGCCCACTTACTACACAAGAACCCATGGAATGTCACAGCTCCTGATTTCAGATTATGCTGACCTCAGCAATCGAATAATCACAGGGCTGTATCCTGCTGGTTCAGAGCGATTCTGTATAGCGCCCTGTGTGTGTACTGAATTGCACTAACTTGGTAGCAGCTAGCTGGCTTGAGATGGACTAGTCTGCAGCTCATAATTTTTCCAAAATAGAAGAGATTTTTTATTTAATAATATTAAATGATTGGCTTATTCAGCAAGACAGTAAAAAGGTCAAATAAGCTACAGAAACCAGTCAGCAGTGTAGCAATTTTTGCAATGGGATCATTTTCTGATGGTTGCTGTACCTCACTACACTTTTCACTTTTCTTTGGGCTGTCTGACTGAATAAACTTGCTTATGCTTTTATTGATAACGTAAACAACAATATGAGCAGAGCATTCCTTGTGATAATCTTTTTCGTGTGCTGCTCAGACAATTGTACAGAAGATCTAAGCTCTCGCTGGAAAGCTGAGTTCACCTGACCACCCAGATCTGTACATATATTTTAAATATTTTAACCAACACATTGTGCCATGTATGCATAAAGTTTGGCTCTGGTGCAGAATGTCTGGATTTGTTAGGGCTGGCCAATGGCAAGTTATGGGAAGGGCTTTCTGGGTGATAACCTGTATCCTGTAGGTATAACCGGTCTAAATTACTCCTGGGGTCAAAGCCTAACTCAAGCCCATTTTGGTTAGTTTTGAATAAAGTGAGGAAAAGTTAAATTTTTTGCCAGCTTTAGTTGTGACCTATTGGGGATATGTCCCTGTAAGGTCCAAAAAAACATTTTGGGGAGTTGAAGATACAAAGAACCATAAAAATATTTTCAGAAATTCCAACCAATCTCTAATATATAGATGGATATTTATAGTGTGTGCCTACATTCAAGAGATTTCCCATCACCTCCTGTCCTGACATGACTCAATTGGCAATGTCTTCATAGGAAGCACTTGAAAAGGTGCATCATTACTTGAATTCTAATTATTAATTATAATATAGTAAGTTATAAATAGGATTATCACAGTTTTTCAATAACTAATATACAGAATAGTTTATGGAGTGAGGTCCGTTCCCTGAGTGCTGTACAGCCTCATGATCATTTAACACAAAAGTATGTCTTTTAAATTCTTTTTCTTCACCATGACAGTGAAACAAAAGCAAATTTCAAGGCAGGTCAGAGTCCCTGGATTAAGACTCAAGGCTCAGTTGTTGCATGGACATTTTTAATTCATCACTGGATTTGGCATTGCTATTATGAGACCATGTGGTCAAGTAGGGTTGAATGGCCTGAACTTTCACTGTATATTTAATTTGCTCACTGTTTTGGACATCTTCGTAATATTGCTGGCAGTTATTTTTTAACATAATTTACAATTTAAATGTTGACCTTTTTTTACAGTATCTTAATGCACTGTTCTCTGATAAGCTGAACTCCATGCAAATATTAAACACCATCAAATGTAGACATGTATTCACTAAAAATAACTAAATGCATTTTTAATACAGCTGGTATAAGTTCCTGCCTCTGTCTTTATATTAGCTTCTAATATCTTAGACTGAGAGAGGAATGGATGACTGTGTCAGCCAATTGGCTACTATTTGGTTGTCGAGCTCTATCAATCTCACAGAAGAAACATGCTTACTGAAATGGAAGAGCACACGGATGACCTCTGTTTCTTCAATAGTTAGCTAGTAGCCTGGGCAGGATGATTACACCACTGTTATATTTTGTTAGCTGTTTGGCTGGAGTTCAGCTTTGATACCTCTTGCTTTTATTGCCAATGCTGCCTTTTGGATGTTTTTCTTCTTTATCCTTTTGATTGTGCCACTCGCTTTTCTTAATGTGTTCTCCACAGACAGTATTGTTCCCCAATGTCACAGAGATCTCTGATTGTTTCATAGAGCTTAGTTTGCTATGCATGGTTTTAATACACACTTGTCTTACACATTTTCTCTGCTTTTTTTATCACAGAGCAGCAAAAACGTCTTAGTAGCTTGCCAGGTAATGCACCAATGCTATCCACACCTGTCATGTGCTTTGCTTCCATTAGTACCTAATGCAGTGGACCCTGGGAATTAAATTGATCCAAGAAATAAATATTTTCAGAAGTATGAATATGCCAGATATATGCCGAAAATTGTGGATTTAAAATGAATCAAGCTGTTTGTGTGTGTGTGATATATATATATATATATATACCATAGACTGCATATATTGTTTACAAAAAGGTTTGTCTTGTAGTCTAAGTCAATGTCTTTTAACGTGCTCCCGCTTTACCACATTTGAGCCTTTTGAATATGAGCCAGTATATTTTCTTGTTCCTTAATAACAAGTGAAGTATGTCTAACTATGTTCTTGATATTACTGGTAAATTGGCAGGCTCTATAGTTTAGAGTAATGTCTGGTAATTTGCACATTTATTGTATTCATGCATGCCAAATGTAAAGATTGTTGAATGAGCCTGATTTATTTAACTTGGAGTGAAGGAAAGTTGAGGAGGTATATACTGCAGCCAGATCAAGTGCTGTAAATAGTCACTGTGGGTAAAAGCTAAATCTTTATTGGTTGCAGTTTTATCCATTTTTTAAAATTGATTTCTGTTAAATTAAACCTGTAATTAGAGAAACATGAAGGCTACTGTTGCTGGCCACCTCCTAAAATGTTAGCTGCCTTGCTCCCTCCTGGTTTGAATACTTTCTAAATCGCAGACCTGGAACATGCAGCAAATTAAGTCAAAATTCTTGATCTGCCTACTTGTTCCTAGCAGGGCTCTGACAAGATGGGGACAGAAGTGACACATGTCGCTGGCGTGGTGCTAATATGTGGTGGCGGGGGGCGCACTGGGAGTTTGAACACTTCGTTCTCCTGCTCCTCACTGACAGGAGTCACTGCAGCTTCACTCATGTCAGAAGAAGGGGCCTACATAGTTGCAGTAGGAAGGATTCTGCTCTCACCTCCCTCCAATAGCGTCTGGCGGTGGGCAGGTAAGAGTGGGCGCCTTCTGAGAAAATACATTTATCTCAGCACAGCACTGCTGAGGAGTGAGGGCAGAGTGCCCTTCTACCTTTATCACTTTGTCATGTGGCATATTGCATGACCAGAGATGAAGGGGAAGCTGTCTTTATTCCTGGGGAGCACTGTGCTGAGGGGGTCTGAGCTGAGTGAGTACAAGGAGGTGGAGGATAACTCCGCTCTAGACCTCCCCTCTCCTCCTCAGAATCTCCCAAGAGCTTCTTAGCCTCTTAACTGTTTTAGAGCCCCTCACCCCCCACTTTCGCACAAACATTATGGCGCAGAGCGCTGTACGCGCCTTTATTAGCTCTATTGTCATCTCCACCCCAAGGGTGGTGCAGTGGGGTGCACAGTTTACCATCTTTGCCCCAGGTACTGGAGATGACCTGGCTCTAGTTCCTAATAAGTAAATTTGCAATGCAATGTATTCTCTTAACTTGACCTGTACTATGTGCAAAATCTCAATAATTATTTTTACTGGGAAAAAAAATGAAGGAAAGATGCAATCCTCTGGTTTGTGGTTAACAAACAATGGAGGTGAGATCTTGGTTTATAGTCCTCAAAATATAAAATTCCCCAGAAGCTTTGAAACAGCGCTTTCATCTATATTTGTTTGTTTTAAAGCATGGAATGTTACGATAAAAATGCTAATCCAGTAATCTCTGCCACCAATTCAAGGTTTATGCCGACTCTTTAACCACTGGGGCACAACTTATTGTGCAACCCTTGGATCCCATCTTGATTGACCATCTCCTGCAGCATGTCCACAATCTTTCCATTTTCTTTGCAGCCCTTTTACTAAAGTCAGGGGTCGCACTTGATGTAATAGGTTGACCACCACTGCTCTACTATGATGCTAAGACATTTTAGATTTTTTTAGGGGCCTTACCACCTCTGCAATGTAGTTGTAGATTGCTGCAACTCACACCGCACCAACAGTGCATGGGAAGTTATGTAGCATTATTTTCAAAGGCAATGTTTTATTAATACTTTGCTTGCTGTCATCTACTTGCAGTTTCCAAAAATGGAGAAATCTCTCAAGGGGTGGGACTATAGCAGCACTGGTAGATTAAAGTCAAAGAGGTACTAAGAATAGTAATATACAAAACATCAAGTGAAAATGGTGTATGACAACCATACATGAATATTGGAAAGACTAGATACAGACACCTAACATGTTTCGGGACTCCTTCTTCAGAGGTGTCTTCAATATACAGTATATACAACTTTCCTAAACAGGGTTCTCCGATCGGCCAGACGTGTGTCTATCGCTCTGAAGCTCATACAGGTGTGGACTAGTTTTTTGAGCTTGGAAATACTGACAACATGGCTTCATTACCAAACAACTGACTCAGGACTATCTTCAGTTTGGACCATGTTGGTGCAGTGATTTTCTGCACTATACAGTGGTCCCACTGATCCAAGTTCCCATTTGGGAGAATGCCCATCTTCCAACATCACACAGTCCCCATTTCTTCAGATGCTAACCTGGGGGAATCGCTGCAGGCCTTTTCCGAATGGATCTATGGTCACATCGGGTTGGGTGTTGGCTCTCCCTCCCCCTTAAGCATCCAGGTAGCAGCTGTCTGCACACAGGGTTTTTTCATCGGCTGGATGTGTGTCTATCTCTCTGAAGCTCATACAGGTGTGGACTCGCTTTTTGAGCTACTGACCACCTGGCTTCATCACCAAACAGCTGACTCAGGACTATCTTCAGTCTGGACTATGTCGGTGCAGTGATTTTCTGCACTATACAGTGGTCCCACTAATCCAAGTTCCCATTTGGGGTTATATCTATCTTCTGTCATCACACAGTCCCTGTCTCTTCAGACCGCATCCTGGGGGAATCTCCTTGGGCCTGTTCTGAGTGTTCACATTGGGTTGGGTGTCAGGGAACACATGGTACGCTGCTGCATGTTCTTAAGCTTCACAATATGATTTATCATTTAAAAATGTTGTATATACTGTATATTGAAGACACCTCTGAAGGAGTCCCGAAACAAGTTAGTGGTCTGTATCCAATCTTTCCAATATTCTTGTATGGTTGTCATACACCGTTTTCACTTGATGTTTTGTATATGTACAGTTAGTAATAAAATTTGATATTTTTACAGTTCTCAGTACCGTTTTAACTTTAATCTAGCAGTGCCGCTATAGTCCCACCTCTTGAGGGATTTCTCCATTTACATTTATTAGGGATGATGACACGCATCCATTGCAGCCATATTCCACATTTGCAATTAACAGAAAGCACACCTTCAATGGTGTAAATGGTACCACGTGTGAAATGCATGTTAAACAGCATACAAATGCTTTCATATTTATTCATTTATTTATTTATTTCAGGTACTTGTATAATGCCATCAATTTACGGAGCGCTTTACATATACATTGTACATTCACATCAGTCCCTGCCCTCAAGGAGCTTACAACCTAAAGTCCCTAACATACATTCATACATACACATACTAGGGCCAATTTAGACAGGATTCGATTTACCTACCAGCAAGTCTTTAGAGTGTGGGAGTAAACCGGAGTACCCAGAGGAAACCAATGCAGGCACAGAGGGAACATGCAAACTCCAGGCAGATGGTGTTGTGGTCGGGATTCAAACCAACTACTACTACTTTTTGCTGCTAGGTGAAAGCGCTAATCACTACACTATATGCATTTTACAGCATATATATTCACAACAATGTATCTCTGCCTTATAAAATCAATCAGAAAATGCTTACCATTCCACAGCAATGCCAATAGCACTCAAGTTCCCATTTTAAACCCACCTGTTACAGATGGTAGGAACCCACAAACGCAACACTTTGATCATAGAGGGAGATAGGTATTATACCCATACTTGGATAAATCCCCTTTCAACAACACATCTTTGCAATCTTCTGCCTCCTTTTAGAATCCTTTTATCCTGGCATTCTCTGACTGATGCATGGTGCAATTGACGACATTGTACGTTCTACTCATACCCTCACAACACATATTTCTCCCCTCTGCCTCTCTACCCCTTTTGCTTCCTTTCTCTAATGTTGTCCACATTTTGTGGTCTGACCATTGTGCAGTAGTTGTCTCTCCTCCTTATTCCTGAAAATGCTCAATGCCACTTGAAGAATGAATAAGTCCCTCTTATCCCTGCCTATTGTCTAAATCAGGGGTCTCCAAACTACGGCCCTCCAGCTGTTACGGAACTACATGTCCCATGAGGCATTGTAAAACTCTGACAATTACAGACATGACTAGGCATGAAGGGAATTGTAGTTCCTGAACAACTGGAGGGCCATAGTTTGGAGATCCCTGGTCTAGATATACGGACAGCACCCAGGGAATACATTGCCCTAAATCAAACTCCAGGCATTTTGGCCACCTCTTTCTGGGAAGCCCATAAACCCATCATACTTGTATCCAATTGGTGTCTTGCCTAAAATGGCAGAAACATCTTTGGTTGAAGCAGTTAGAAGCTGAGTATCAGTCCCTCCACCAAAATTTCCAGTCCCAGCTAACGATAGAAAATAGATGGTAACTATAGAAAACCCGAATGAAGCTTGACCTTTTGCTAGCAGAGTCCTCAGAGAAAACGTTATGCCGCTCAAATCACAAGTACCACATGACATAAACCTGATTCCCTGTTAGCTACTCAATCTTGAGCATGTTCGTAAACCTATTCATTTAAAAATCTCCAGAGACCATTTCACAAGCAACCCCGCTAAAGTGCAGTGTTAATTTAATAAACCTCTCTCAAAACTTTATGCAGCAAAGGGTTCCCTCTCTCCCAAAAAGGATAACACCTCTTAGGGGGCATCATATCTCTCAGGAAAAAGGACCTTCTTGACTGCCCCATCTCTCTAGAGAAAGTCCTGCAGGCTATCAGTGCATTAATACCCCATAAAAAAAACCCGGCCTCAATGACTTCCTTGCATTTTATTATAAGAAATGTGCTAATCTCCTGGCGCCCCTCCAACTAGTAGCCATCAATAACCTATTGAAGGTTGGGACATTTCACCAAGAGCCCCTTATGGCTAAAATTTCTATGCTTCAGAAATACTGACAAAACTACAGGCCGATTTCTCTCTTAAATTTTGATATTAAATTACCGGCCAAGATCCTTACATTATGCTTTTAAACAATAAAGGAGGAAACCTAATCTACAATTATCAGACAGGTTTTTTTCTTTCCTCTTCGTCAAGCTGGTGACAGCATTCGTCGTGCCACCTTACTCATAGAAATTATCCAGAAAATACATATTCCAGCCTACTTGTTGTAACTAGACATTAGAAAGCCCTTCAACCCTGTTTTGTTACCCTGCTTATAATGCATCCTGGACAGATGAGGGTTTGGCCCCCACTTTCTCTGCTGGATAGCCTCCCTTTACTCCCTACGTCAAATACTCTGGATACAAATCTGATTTATTTCCAATAGCATGGGACAGGAAACAGGGTTGTGCCCTCTCTCCTCTTTTATTCGCTCTGTATATTGAGCCTTTGGCCCATTTTTTACAGTCTTCTCCAGACATCAGAGGGGTTTTCTATCCACCTATCCTGCCATGCTGTCTATGCTCACTTCTTTGATAACCTAATGGACGTCCATATGTATTTCTTGGCTCGGGAATCTCTGTGGTCAAAATGATCCTACTCCCTATAATTCTGTATCTCTTTCATGCGCTACCAGTAAGGGAGCCGCTGCATCACCTGCGCATATTACGACGGCACTTTGCTGCACTTGAAGCTTCCTAAAAAGTACTCTTTTGCTGGTACCTAGTCCCAGCCCATATGTTGAAATTTGTCCTGAATTATCCTTTGGAGTGCTTTCCTGGCTGCAAGTAAACTGGCATGCACTTACATGTTTGATGGACATGCCCAATAGCTCCCACATTTTGGACAGAGGTCTTTAGCCAGATCAATATTGCACTCTGTAAAAGTATAACTCATGGCAGCTGTCTGGAAAACCACAACCTTTAGCTTAACTGAAGTTAAAAATCGAGTCACCTGTGCAATGATGCACAGTAAAATTAAGCCATCCCTTCAGGATCTAATCGCTAATTATATCAAAGTTTAGCAACCTTGGAGAAATACATTTCTTCTTTGACACCACATTGCTCAGCCCATAAAGAAACACTACTACAAATATTTCTCCATGCGGAACCCCGGGAAACCCCCTCTGCTCCCACTCCCTTTCCATAACACGCCCCCCCCCCCCCCCCCGAATATCTGCATACCCCCTTCCTCTTTTCTGACTATCATGGGACTAGTAATTCAAAACAAGTGCCTGCACTGTTATTTAACGTCCTGTTGACGAAAGTCTCCCTGTGGCAGGCTCTTCTAAACTTCTGTAATTGACTGAGCTTCCCATTGACTATTTGTTTTCTGATGTATTGTAAAATTAAAAAAACTGAAAAAATACATAGCCATGCAAAAAATATCATTTTAATGTGTTGCAATGGGCTCTTTCCAAACTAACTGCGCTGCTCTGAACATGTCACGATGAGTACTAAACAGTTATTAGTCGCCCTCTAGTGGGAAATACGCAATTTTTGTATGACCGTGTATTGATGCTCGACCATTCATGTACTTACTTTGCAGCAGGACATATTGTATAGTATGTCACATTTTACATTGTCCGATGCTTCAGTCAGCTTCATTAAAACACAAACTATGTATGCTGCAGAATATAAAAAAGGTCACCTGCCAGCTTGCTGTAATTAGAGAATTCCTGTATTATTAATGTTTTATTCTCTGACACCTCATATTGGAATTTTCTGTGTCTGGCTAAGTGAATGGAATGAGCTGTGCAAATGTCTGGAATAAATCTGAAATACAATATAATTGCTGCTGTCACTGGAATGAGACCAGCTGAATGTAATGAGTGTAGCGTTCTAGTAACTGCTACACGTTTTGATGGCAAACCACATGTATAAAAAATGTAGCTACTCCTTCTTGCTTGATTGGAAGGCATTATATGGATGAATAGGTTACTGGATGCTGATTTCTAATGCCGCGTACACACGGTCGGACTTTACGGCAGACTTTGCCCGGCGGACTTTTCGACGTACTTTACGATGGACTTTCTGAATGAACGGACTTGCCTACACACAATCCACCAAAGTCTGTCGAATTCGTACGTGATGACGTACGACCGGACTAAAACAAGGAAGTTCATAGCCAGTAGCCAATAGCTGCCCTAGCGTGGCTTTTTGTCGGTCGAACTAGCATACAGACGAGCGGACTTTTCGACCGGACTCGAGTTCGACGGATAGATTTAAAACATTGTTTCAAATCTAAGTCCGTCCAACTTTTGAGCAAACAAAGTCCGCTGGAGCCCACACACGATCGAATTGTCTGACGAAATCCCGTCCGCCGGGCAAAGTCTGCCGTAAAGTCCGCTCGTGTGTACGCGGCATTACTGTTCTTGCTGTTTGAAAAGTTTAGCTTACTGCGATGTAGAGGTGATTTGTTTAAATAATACTTCACGAGTTCATTTTTAAAATAACAGCGTGGCAATAAATACAGGTATGTAAATGAAAGCGGTAGTAAACAGAGGTGTTGAAAAAAAAAAAAAACACCTGTAAGGCAATTGCATAATGTGCTAGTATGCATCCCATACTAGCACATTATGAAATACTTACCTTGGAACGAAGCCTTCCAGCAGAGCTGTCACCACTGAGGGCTGACATCTTCTTCAGGTCTTTCTCCTGGGTTTGTGCGCTCTAGCTATGTGATTGGCCGGAGCCGCAATGACGTCACTCCCACACATGCGCGTGGGAGGACCCGGTATACCAGACCTTCAGAGCTCATTCGCCATTGACTTAACTGGTTGCACCCAGTGTGAATATCTCCTAAATGGTGCACGTTTAGGAGATATTTATTTTACCTACAGGTGAGCCTTATTATAGGCTTTCCTGTAGGTAAAAATCACCAAGCAGCTTTACTACTGCTTCAAATTCCTAATGTTCGTAAATGCCATTGGTGAAGCATATTTATAAATACATTTATTTTGGTAAAAGTTATGTTGCCAATTCTTGACAGCTAGTATACCTCTTGCGCGTCTGCTTTTGAGAAATACCTATTAAAGTGGACCTTCCAGTAACTTTATAAGTCTACATGAATAAGTTTCTGCCATTTCACAAAATATGGCAGTAATATAGTTTTTTAGAAAAGCTTCACCTTGTATTACTCAAACGTCATCTTTGGGCTTCACCATTCTGCTGCAGGTAGGTGGAAGCATTTCCTCAGTCTTCTCTCCTCCAGTGACCAGACTGCAACATTGTAACTTTTTAGCAAGTCACAAAGTGTGAATACAGCCAATAACTGCACAGGCCTCGGGATATACTTTATTTTTTTTTATTTCTGGGTCAGCCTCTTAAGCTAGCTATACACAGAAGGAATTTCAGTATGTTTCCCTATATGCTCACTTCTCTTAAATGGGAGGTTCTCCTGTCCATGATTAAAGACCAGTAAGTGCCCTTGTCCTGTCAGTGTTTAGCAAAGCTTTTGTTTTTTTAGCAGTTTTTTTGCCATTTTTGGTAAGTATTTTTAAGCCTGTGAGAATGCAAACTTACCTTTGCACTTGGGTGTCATGCCCTACCACCAATCCTAGGTTTATATTTGTCACATAGAGTTCAGCTTTCTGTGGTGATAAAGGGCTCAATTAATGAAGCGGTATTTACTTTAAGATCTGAGGTAAAATAGCTCTTTGCGTTTTAAATTTTTTTTTTTTTGCAATTCACTAAATAAACGCTACTAAAATACCGCAGGTGCTATTTATTTAGGTGATGCAATGTTTTAGTATTGCAAACTTGCAGTATAATAATTTGGGCACCTGGCAGGGAATAGCTGGTTGTTCTGGAGCCGGCACCCGCCACATCCTTAACAGCTATGACTAATCTGCTGTCAGCGGGATTCCCCGTTGACAGCAGAATATAAACAAAAGAAGAGTTTGCATAAAAAATAAAACCGCTTGGGGGTCTGCCTCCCTGTCCATACCAGGCCCTTCAGGTCTGGTATGAATTTTGAGGGGGTCCCCATGCCAATTTTTTTTTAACAAAATGGTGTTGGGGCCCCCCTAAAATCCATACCAGACCCTTATCCAAGCATGCAGTCCGGCGGGTCAGGAAAGGGGGGAAGCAAAGGCCCCTCCTCCTCCTGACCCATACCAGGCCACATGCCCTCCACATGGGAGGGTGCTTTGGGGGGGGACATTGTGTCAATGTTGATGAGGCAAGGGCCTCTAACCCCACAACCCTGGCCCGGTGGTTGTGTGGGTGCAGGGGGGGACTTATTGGAATCTGGAAGCCCTCCATTTTAGGGGGCCCCTAGATCCCAGCCTGGTTTTGACAAGTCCTTTATTAAAAAAAAGCCCCCCCCCATACAAAAAAAATCCCCTAAAGTAAATTTATCCTCAATCAGGATGAACGCCAACTGCCCACCCATAAGAAAAAAAATAATAAAACCCAGGCCACACCCGACACTTTGCTTCCGCCAACTTTCAGCTCTGCTGCCCACCCACCATTTAATGAACTAAGGGGCGGGGGTCACCCCTTGTGATGGGCATGCTGGATCACAATGTGCGGCGTCACACAGTGACATCATCAGGTGACCCCCCGCCCTTTAGTTTATCTAGCGGCGAGTGGTCAGCAGACCTGTCAGTCAGTGGTACCAAGCGTTAGATGTGAACCAACCTTTTGTCTATTTCTTGCGTGCCAGCTGCTGCCGTTCATTGTGATTGCGCTTTACTGGATTTACTTTGGGGGACATTTTCCTATTTCTTGTTTGTTAAGGATGCCGGCGGGTAATGACTCCTTGACAACCAGCTGAAATGAAATGCAGTACATTCTTTAACGATTGCCTGGACCATTACTTTTTTTGCAGATATTTATCTATTTATTTTCTATAGTTCATTGACTTTAACGCTGTTTTTTGCAGTAGTTACCAGGAGTTTTTGCTTATTGAGGTAAATACCACCAGGGATAACAGGGATAGTGAATTGACATACCGCATCCAATATTCTTTTAATTCTTTAATGAATTGAGCCCAAAGTGCTTTATGTCAAATTTCCCAGTCATGGCAGTCATCCCACAATGATATGAATGCACGGCTGGCATAGAATCTAATGTATGGAAACTTGTTTCTAGAATTTGTGGAGTTTCTAAAGTCAGAAATAAGTAGGAAACACAAAAAATGTTTGTGGTATTATAACTAAATCATTTTACTAAGGGAATATGTGGACCTCTGCGCTACTAAAAAATGTGTAAACTGTGTATAGTGCTGCAAAATCTAATGGTATACACAAATCAACCAATAGAAAAGAGGAAACAGAGTGATTTTGCGCACAACAAAAATGAAAATAAAGGTAAAAGTGATAATAAAGGTGGTACTAAAGTGTCAAAAAATCGTTAACAAGTAGGTGGATAATAATGCAAATCCAAAAATTATGAATGTGGATAATGATAAAAATCAAAAATAATGAATAAAGTCGATCAATAAATAAGTCCAATAAAATATTTAGGCATAGATGTTCGTGGATCTTCTCCAAAAATAAGGTAGATGATGTGGGCAATAATGGGTGACATCTGTATAGTAATGTGCTCACAGAGCCCTTACCTCCATAGGCATGGGTAAATGCCTTAGTGCTCCGGATGATGGACAGCAATGGAGACCGATGGATATCCAAAATGAATGGATGTCAGTCATAGGGCCGGGTCAGGCTCACATGTCTCTTTTCAGTTGATCATTTTGTCCAAACACCATGAAATTACAGATTTTAATATATGGTTCATTTTCTTTCTAGAGCAGCCACAGTTTGGGTAGAAAGGCCTGACCCCTGGCAGTATCTGCAGAGAAGAGTCCCACTCTGCAATTCAATAAATGTATTGAAAAGGAAAAAAAAGCACTTTTGGGTTTAACCAGTTATTTTTTGTTTATTAATTCTCAATGTAACAAGGATGTGGCAGGGCTGATTGGCTTCCATGGGTCACTAAACTTGAAAATAAATATCCTATGTTGAAAAAGAGCTATTTGAAAGAGATTACGAAATGTGTGTTGGTCTTTATGTATGATATATAACATAAAAGGAATTACACACATGGTATGCCCTTGTGTTATAATAGATTTTGCTGTTTTTCTTGACGTTCTCTGACCTGAAGGTGAAGCATTGTTCTGTAGAAATATTGGCAATTTGGCCATCACATGCTTTCAATAGCATTTCTGGAATGTATTTGTCCAGCATGTTGTTCATTTCCAGTGTGATCACTCTGTAGTATAGTTATTTTGTCCTGTTTGTGAACATGCCATGTCACCGGTGTCATGAGATGTCTTTGTGTCCGCTCACAGATCCTGTGCTGGATGGCTCTACTAATGGGAAAACAGAGCCAGTAATTGTGCCGGAGAGAAAGCGTCCGGAAAGTAATCCCCCTGTGCAGAAAGCAGCGATGGAAAATACAAAAAGAGAAAGCCGTTCTTCTTTTCATCACACAGGAGATATGTCAGCGGAAGACATAGGCATTCCTCTCCGGGTAGGATGTCACCCAAAGCATTGACTGAGATTTGCTTGTGTTGTTACTAAATGCTAAATGTATCATGATAACACTAACTGACCCAGTTAAGCTGCAATTAATTATACTGTAAAATTTGATTGCCATGGGTAACACTGACACTTTACTTTCAGTATTAGAGGCTAAATGATGTTTTCAACAAAGTGTAGTGGATAGATTATAAATGCATATTGTATGTGCACCCATATGGAGCTTTATATTGATTTCTAGATTTGCATTTCTTTAAAATTCAAGTTTGTGGCTTTTTCTACACAAACTAGGCTGTAAAATTTCTTTGTTATATATTTTCATTTTCAGTGTGTGTCTGCCAGTTGGTTTGTGTATTTGTTCTACTACTACTACTACTACTACTACTAATATATAAAATAAATTCTATGTCTCATCTGAAATAAATTAAATCTGGTCAGCGTGGCATTTGGGTTCCAATCTGGAGGGCCAACTAGAAAAATAATGCACAACTTTTACTTGTATTTAAAGTGGAACTCCAGGAATGATCTTTTTTTCAAACTTAAATTGGTCTAACTAGATATCCATATCTGATATCTAAAAGGCTTCTGGGAATTTTGAACATCACTGTAGTAGTCTGTACTATATACAGTGATATTTGCACCCTGAGTCTCTACTATATACAGTGAAATTTGCACTCTCAGAGTAGACCTTGTATTTTTCAATTTTCAATGAATGCAAGATTTTCTCTGGTTGGACAAGGTGGAGAGGAGGGATGGATGACGTCACAATTTCCACCTTGTCCATTGAGAAAATGCCTTGTATTAATTGAAAAAATTGCAAGACTATCTTGCAATTGAGTGGTGGTGGGGCCGCACAGGGAACTGTTGTGCAGACTAAAAGCTACTGGAGGAGCACCTTTTCCTCAAAAAAGTTTACAGCTCTCACTGTATGTAGTGCAGACTACTACAGTGGTTTTCAGCATCCTCCGTCTCCCTCCAGATATCATATATGGATACTTCGAGCCGGGTTGGACTAGTGTGTGTGTGTGCAAAAAAAAAAATAATTTCTGGAGTTCAGCTTTGTGTAATGAGAAGGTGAAAGAGACACTCCAGCTTAAACTTTTTTTCAAAGTTTGCATTAATTAAATGGAAAAGGTAACAAAATCATACAGATGTTCTTGATACCTGGAGAGCACTGTCTAACCACTGAGGAAAATTATTGGTTCTGAGCCAAGCAAAAGAATAGACACAAGACATACTATCTTAAGTATCATATAGTGCATGAAAATGAAAGTGGGCTGCAGTGTGCATTGATGCTTTTATTTTATTTATTTATTATTGAGTTGTCAAAAGTTCTGAAGGATCCTAAGGAAGATAAAAACTTAGTAGTGCTGGAGAAGCTTCTGCATCATTGCATGGCTGGTCATACATTTCCTGGTAATTACAAGCCATTTAGCATCACCTGTAAAGATTGGGGTTCACTGACATTTTGAGGGGTAATAACAGGCTAAGTCAAGGGTTAGCAGATATTTTCTAGCTCATTATTGTGGACAGGATCTGCAGATAAGCCGCCTTTGAAGCATAAGTACAGAGCATGAATGTTTTGTGTATGTATGTGTTTGATTTTCTGTAGTTACATAGTTGTTTTATCAGTATCATATCAAAGGGACATACCAGTCTGTACAGCATTCCAGCTCAAATGGCTGGATGGAGCATGATGGCAAAGAGTTGTACATGCTTATGCACAGCCCATTATGCTATTTTAGACCCTGGCATCTGAATTAAAAAATAAATGCACCTAAAAATGATATCTTCATCCTATGATCAACTACTGTATATCAGAAGCAAGTAAAAAAAACTCAAGAAGCACCTAAAAGCATACTGAAAATGACCTCATAAACACAGGTGTATGAATGTATGCTCCAATTATGTTGGCAGGACAAAAATGCCTCTAATTTCACATTTGTGTGCGTTTACAGGCATATGACATTCATTTATTCTAGCCAGTAGAATAAACGTATGCACATGTTTAGGCACGTTAATGCTTAACCACTTGCCGACCAGTCGCCGTCATTATATTGTGGCAGGTCGGCACGATCCCGCGAGCCGTCGTTGCTATACATTGGCTCCTTTAGGCAGGATAGCAGGCGCGCGCGCCGCTGCACTGCGGGGATGCCGGTGCTCGGGACCGGCGGTCCCGATGACCGCCGGCCACGAGTGATCGCCGGTATGAGAGGCAAAACAGGGACGTGTGAGTGTAAACACACACATCCCTGTTCTGTTCTGAGAGGAGATGCAGATCATGAGTTCCTAATAGCTCCTAATAGCTTGGAACCATGATCTGTCATCTCCTATAGTCAGTCCCTTCCCCCTTCAGTTAGAACACATAATCAGGGAACACAGTTAACCCCTTGATTGCCCCCTAGTGTTAACCCCGTCCCTGCCAGTGACATTTATACAGTAATCCGTGTATTTTTATAGCACTTATCGCTGTATAATTGTCAATAGTCCCAAAAATGTGTCAAAAGTGTCCAATGTGTCCGCCATGTCGCAGTCACGATAAAAATCGCAGATCGCCACCATTACTAGTAAAAAAAATAATAATAAAAATGCCATTAATCTCTCTCCTATTTTGTAGACCAATCAATATACGCTTTTTGCAATTTTTATTACCAAAAATATGTAGAAGAATACATATCGGCCTAAACTGAGAAAAAAAATTGCTTTTTAAAAAAAAAAATGGGGATATTTCTTATAGCAAAAAGTACAAAATATTGTGTTTTTTTTTTTTTTTCAAAATTGTCGCTCTTTGTTGGTAATAGCGCAAAAAATAAAAACTGCAGAGATGATCAAATACCACCAAAAGAAAGCTCTATTTGTGGGGAAAAAAGGACGTAAATTTTGTTTGGGTACAGCGACGACCGCACAATTGTCAGTTAAAGTGACGCAGTGCCGTATCGCAAAAAGTACTCTGGTCATTGAGCAGCCAGATCTTCCAGGGCTGAAGTGGTTGTAAAGCCTTAAGGTTTTACATCTTAATGCATTCTATGCATTAAGGTGAAAAACCTTTTGTGCTGCAGCTTCACCCCCCCCCTTTTTCTTACCTGAGCCCGATCCAGCGATGTGCATAAGCACAGTGGCTCCAGCTGCTGTTGCTCTCCTCATTGGACAGATTGATAGCTGCTGTCACTCAAAAGCTGTGACACGCGGGGTGGGGGCGTAACCCAGTCCTGCTGCTTGTGTCAATGGACGCAGCAGTGGGACTCGGGAGCAAGCAGGCACGAGTGCCCCCATGGGAAGCGGCTTTCTGTGGGGGCACCAGATGAAGAAGAGGGGCCTGGGGCACCAGCGGTGGACCCCAGAAGAGGAGGCTCAGGGTTGCTCTGTGAAAAACTATTGCACAATTTAGGTAAGTATAGGCATGTTTTGTTGTTTAAAAAAAAAAACTAATGTTTACGATTACTTGAAATTATGCTCATCAGTTCCTCACCAAGCGTTGGGGCATTTGTTTTAAATTTTATGCCTCTAAACACTGCTGTTAAATTACTAATCTAAATGATTAATGTGTATGACCAGATAGGCTAACACTGAACTGAGTTTAAAGGCATAAAAAAATACCCTGGAAGCCTATAAAAGCGTAGATTTTTACTCCCATGTGCATGAGGCATATGACTGTCTACAGAGTTTGCTGCCTTTGTACATGAGCCCTAGTGGTTGAAGTGATAGAATTACTTTTCTTGGTTTTGTTGGATAAACAGCTCTGCTATGGGGGCTTCAAATGCTGCTGGTATGATATATCCAAGCCAGCCAACAAAAAAGTGTGTCCTCTGTTTGAATCTTGTGTACAGTGTACTTCTGGCATAAGATGAAGCCATTTTTTATTCTATGAAATCCTACGATTTATGGATTTGGAGTACGTTTAGGTATTAAATTTTCTCTTAAGTAATTTTGTGTATGGGGAATTTGTCTTAAGCTATAGCTTGTTATATCATAAAACAATAATAGAAATCGCGCTGGCAGGTTTATAAACAGAAAAAAAAGCTGCTGGCAAAAAAATAGTCAAACTATGTAACAGTGATAATTGTGTAAACTGCTGCGCTAAAATATGACAATGTACAAGGCGACTCAATTAAAATGAAATATAAAATATAGAACAAACACGTGTGTATATATAAGTGAAAAAAAGTCCAGATTAGGTCTTCCAAAACACCGCAGTGACACTTTGCAAAATGGTAGTGTTTAATCCACTTTGACAATCACCATGTGAGCTTTCACCAACCACATGCAATGGACTCTTAGGAGAACATGAGGACTCCGCTACAGAGTCAAATCAGCATAAATATGACAATCCCAAAGATCCAGTTCATATTGTTTGACTGGAGTTCAGCAGTATATCTCGGGAATCCAATCAATAGTAACATCAATGACAAAAATAAATGCATGAAATTGGGGCGTGGTCAAACTGGCGACCTGAGCAGACGTGTCTGAGCGGAGCTCCACTCCTACCTGCCTGTTTTATCCAGTTTCCCAGGGCTCTGCTTCTGTTTTTACCCTCGCCAACACCCGGTGACACCCAGGTATGAGAAGAGGCAAATCCGGCTCGGGGAGGAAGGTGAATCCACTCCTAAGGCGTCCCCCCACTCCCCCACAGAAGAAGCAGGGCCCTGCAGTCCACATCCCAAACTACGCCTGCAGATCCGGCGACGATGGAGAAGGATTGCTTCCAGGCCCTCATGCAGGCCATCTCCGGCTGCCAAACAACTGATGGCGAAAATTGACATCCTGCAAACGGATTTCGGGCTGATGAATAAAATGCGGGATCTGCTGGGTGAGGCAGAGCGGCCTGTGGGCGACTCAGAGGACTCCATCCGAGATCACCGTGCTTCCATTCACACCCTACAGGTGAAAATAAAGGTCCTCAAGTCGCGGGTGGAAGACAGCGAGAACAGGAGCCGCAAGAATAACCCGAGGGTGGTGGGACCGCCGGAGGGATCTAAGGGCCAAGATCCTACAGCCTTTTACAGAGACCCTGCTCCGCACTCTTCTCCCATGGGCCCTGTTTTCCCAACACTTTGGAGAGGGCCCACAGAATGCCACCTGTACGAGGCCAACCGGGGACCCCCGCGCACCTTCTTTTTTAGGCTACTGAACTTCCAGGGATCGGGACTTGGCACTTCATGAAGCTCGGAAAGTTCAAGAGCTCTAGGTTGAAAATAAAAAGATTATGCTGTTCCAGGATTACTCTGTCGACACCCAGAGGCTCCGCAGAACCTTCGACAACGTCAAAGCTCAGCTTCGTACCAGAGGCCTGAAATACAGCATGCTGTTCCCGGCTCGCCTACGAGTTGTGGATGGAGAATCCACCTGTTATTTCACCTCGCCTGATGATGCCTCCCAATGGTTGGATACCCTGCCCCAGGCCCGGTAACTGTATATATGTCTCTCCTGTTTATCCTGTTTTTGACCAGGCAATGCCTCCTATGTTTCCTTTTCTCCCCCAAGGCTGTGCCTGACTGAGTCTATCGGCTACTATCGGTTAGGTCTTTGCACCTATGGCACAGAATGCTGGCGGAACTCCACCATTCTTTTACTGCACGACAGTACTAGCTCGGTTCTGGGACACAAGGCCAGCATTCCCGAGCTAGCTATTAGCATACCTACCTCACCCTTTGCAGCCGAGCTTGCAGCACTCTAGTATGTTACACCTGGCCCCTGGCACCTCCTGGTGACTCATTTTTTTCTTTCCACTGCTGCTGATGCATTGCTGAGGCACTCACCATTGTGAAAGACTGGAAGGGGCAATGGGAGATCCTTGCCCTGGGAGTTTAGAGTTTGTAGTTAACACTGTTATATACAGTGGAACAGTTTAAGTGTGTGCCCCTAGCTAGCACTAAGTGTTTTTTTTACTTTCACATATATGTAGATCCCCACTGTCTTTTAATTTTATACAGGTTTGTAGGCAGTTGCCTCCAGATAAACTGAACTTGCTGACCTCCTGAGTGTTCGGTGGTCGTTCACTTCTCCACTTGCCCCCATAGGAGACTTTTCTACTGTCTGATGGGTCTAGTTTTGGGTTTAAGCACTCCGAGTTTCCCAACGGACGTGTGGGGTGGGCAGGGTTGGGTCTATATATTAATATATTAAGCTGGGGACTTCAATATGGCTTCAATTCCGTCCCTAGATAGGCTGTCTACAGGCAATGGCACTGACTCTCCCCTACGTAGATGGGCATCTCTCTATGGTCTGACAGATGTCTGGTGGTAGAGATACTCAAATTATAGAGCCTTTACCTGCCAATCTACCTCCTACTGTACACTGTCTAGAATTGACCTGGTGTATGTCAGTGGGGGGCTGCTTCCCCGAGTGCGTGAAGTGAGTATACTCCCAAGGGGCATATCAGACCATGCTCCTATGCTCTTCTGCCTACAGACTCAGACACCCCCCTCGGAGACACTGTGGCGACTATCTCGCTACTGGATCTCAGACAAGACGATAGAAACTGAGATCTCAAAGTGTATCTCTGACTTCTGGTTGTCAAATGCTGGATCCACTCCTTTGCACAATAAGTGGGATGCCTTCAAGACGTATATCAGGGGGTGCTACCAATCGACTATCTCACGAACTCAGCATAATGCCAAAATTTCTATTGAGGAGGCCGAGACCAAGGCTCAAGGTCTGGAATCCCAGTATGTCCTAAACCAGAACTCGAACACCTATTTGGATATGCAGGCGGCCTACCGAGAAGCAACGCTTCTGCTGGTGGCAAGGGCTAAAAAGCAGCAACTGGCACAAACGCAGCGCATCTTTGTCCAGAGGTTGAAAACTGGACATCTCCTGGCTTGGCTAACTAAGGAGCAACAACCCACAGCCACCATTGCCTGTATACAAAATGCAGACAGGGTGCCGGTGGTAGATCCGTTAGCCATCAACGCACGATTTGCCTCAAATTAGTGTCCTTTACTCTTCCAAGGCAGATTACTCAGGGGGGGGGGGGGGAAGGGTTTCCTTCCTTGGGCAGCCCACCTTTCCTACTTTTGGTGACGAGGCCCGTACTCATCTGGACAGTACAATCACCCTTGAAGAGGTACAGCAGGTCCTCAGTGAATTACAGGCGGGGAAAACTCTGGGAGTGGACGGCCTTCCCCCAGAATTCTATAGGCAATATGGGGAACAGTTGTCACCCAGACTGCAGAGATGATAGTCAAAACCCTGAAAGACACCACTCTCCCAGCTTCTATGGCGGAAGCAATTGTTGTCGTCATCCCCAAACCGGGTTAGGACCCTGAACTCTGCACCTTCTATCGCTCCATCTCTCTGCTTAATGCAGATGCTAAGATTCTTACTAAAGTTCTAGCTAGAAGACTTAATGAGGTTATTCTTATACATGAAGACCAAACCGGATTCATGCCCGGTAAGGGGACGGATATAAACCTCCGCAGACTGTATACAGTTCTGGGAGCAAAGGAGTCCATCACCCAATTCGATGCAGTGGCCTCCATGGACACAGAGAAAGCATTTGATTTGGTGTAATGGAATTACCTATGGGAGGTCCTGCATCGTTTTGGCTTTGGACCTAATTTTATATCCTGGGTGCAGGCTCTCTATAAGTCTCCCAAGGCTAGGGTTCGCACTGGGTCGACTCCGTCTCCACCCTTCTGCCTACACAAGGGTACCAGACAGGGCTGCCCGCTGTCCCCTGCACCCTTTGCGTTGGCCATAGAGCCGATTGCCATTTTCATACGCTCCTCCCCCTTAGTCAGCGGTATACCGATTCTGATTCAGGTTCTGTCCAAGAGAAAATATCCCTCTACCCAGATAATACCCTGCTGTACCTTAGGAACACCTCAAATTCACTAGGGGCTGCCCTATCATTTATCAACACCTTTGATAGATACTCCGGCATATGCATTAACTGGGGAAAATCTGTTATTCGCGTTGCACTCCTCAGAAGCTTTGAAACCAGCGGATACCCCTCTTCGACGGGTTTCACAATTTAGGTATTTAGGAGTAGTTATTCATAGGGACCTAGCACAGTCGGACGGGTCAACCTCGTTAAAATATCTGTGCTGCCTAAATTTTTGTGTATCTTTAGGCAGACCCCGGTACATATTCCGAACACGTTCTTTAAAAAACTAGACAGCTTTATTACCTCATTTATTTGGAATGGTAGCATCCCTAGAATAGCCAAATCCACTCTGCAACTGCCTATCACCTTGGGAGGCCTTGCTTTACCCTGCTTTCTCAAATACTATTGGGCTGCTGTCCTTGTCACGCTCAGATGGTAGTTGTCGGAGGAGCCGGCCAACCCCGCATTCAAATTGGAGGCGGCGTTGCTTGGGTCCTATTCTGAATTGCAGAATCTAATACACCATGGGCCTAGGTCCAACCCAAATATCACTCCTTTAATGCGGCCCACCATAAGGGTTTAGGAAATTGTTCGGGCCAAGGTCCAGAAGCCCAACAGCTGGTCCCCCCTCAATCCACTGTGGGGGAATCCATGGTTGCTGCATTTCCAGTCTATTCCGGATTCTGCGCTGTGGGCCCGCTTTGAAATTAAAGGCCGATGATGACTGGGAAGAGGCATTCAGCAATACCTCTCTCTGGTGATCTCCGCCAGAGACAGATTTGCTCAAATTAATTTTTTGCATAGGGCATATTTTTGTCCACAGCGACTAGCTAGAATATGTCCCAATAGAAGCTCGCTCTGTCCCAAATGCGCTTCGGAGGGGGGCTCTTTCTTTCATGTTGTTTGTTCCTGTCAGCATACACAAACATTCTGGAAAGGAGTCGTCAATGTCATATAAGTAAACTAAAAAGTACCCTGTGACCTGATACCATTATGACTTGGCATAGTCGATAGATTGGAAGCCCTCTAATCCAAAAAAATATTTGTATTCTATGCAGCCTTTTATGCCAGGAAGGTGATTTTGCTACAGTGGAAGGGATCCTCCTCTCTGACCATACAGCTGGGGAGAACCCTAATAAATACGGCCCTTCCATTGTACAAGCTGACCTATCTGGGACGCAATTGCCCCAAAAAATTTGATAAGGTCTGGGCGACTTGGGTTCGAGTGGAGCAGCTGCCCCTGGAGTAGGGATTGGAACCAAAGGACCACCACACATACACTATGTTGAGTACTATTCACTTACATGATTGTACACCATAGGCCACCTACAACCGAAGCTCTTGCTGAATCTCCTTGTAATCTGGTAGTGATACCTCCCCCCCCCCCCCCCAACCTATCTACCCATCTCTAGGTAAAGCATGATCCCTCGAAAGATGGGAATCCTTAAACTATCCTCATTTACCAGTCGCTACACATGGTGATTTAAATATATGTATTCTTCCTTGAATAGAGCGAATGACATTCTCAGTTGTAATAAGAAAATGCAATACTGAACATGTACCATTGTCTTCACTCCTTATTTTTTATTTTTTTTTAATGGATTACTGTTTATTTGTGTACCATCTACATTGATCTCTACGAATGTTGTGACCGTAACCACTGCTTACTGTTTTTACTGTTTTTTTTTTTTTTTTTAAATAAATAAATAAAATCGCATGCAACTCCACATAAAATGTAAATGGAAGAATCCACATAGTGTAAAACTGTCTAATGGTTTTATTGTACTTCAAAGTATGAATACTGCTAACATGAATAAACACAATACACAACTTGTATGCATAACAATCCCAAGATGCATGATAGAGGTTCCATACAATGCTTCACGAAAATTACCCGTCCAAGTAGGCATGGCTACGTCACGTGCGTTCGCTCTGTCCAACGCGTTCATCATATGGGACATTGTCGGGGGCATAAACTTTATGTAGTGGTGTTCTCATGTTCTGGTAAGAGTCCATTGCTTGTGGTTGGTGAAGGCTCACGTGGTGATTGTCAAAGTGAATTGAACACTCCCTTTCTGCAAAGTGTCACTGTGCTGTTTTGGAAGACCTAATCTGGACTTTCACTTATATATGCACATGTGTTTGTTCTATATTTTATGTTATATTTAATTTTAATTGAGTCACCTTGTACATTATCATATTTTAGCGTGGCAATCTACACAATTATAGCGTGCTATATATATTATTTGAAAGTGTTATTTGATTACATGCATAATTTCTGCTAAAGATCGACTTTTTTTCTCTTTTTTCTCTCTCACAGAACACGGAGAGATCAAAGGACTGGTACAAGACCATGTTTAAGCAGATCCACAAGTTAAACAGAGGTAACGACTAGTGCTTAGAACTTCCTACCAAAACTAGATAGATTCTGTTTTAAATGACATGCTCTACACTATTAAAGCTAGCATTTTAGTAGGTGATATGGCTGACAGGGTTGTACAATGTTCAAGAAGCCGTTTATTTAGACCCCTTTCACACTGAGGCGTTTTTCAGGTGCTTTTTGGCTAAAAATAGCACCTGTAAAGCTCCTGAAAAAACGCCTCCCCTGCAGTCCCAGTGTGAAAGCCAGAGTGCTTTTACACTGGGGCGATGCGCTGGCAGGACGTTAAAAAAAAGTCTTTGGGGCGGTGGAGGAGCGGTGTATGCCCAATAAAGTGAATGGGCACCTCTGCGGAAGCGCCTGCAAAGCTTCGACAGCGACGCTACACGGGCTAACCCTTTATTTGGCCGCTAGTGGGGGTAAAGACGCTAGCGGCCGAATAGCGCCGCTAAAACGACTGTAAAGCGCCGCTAAAATTAGCTGTGTTTTACCGTCAACGCTCGCCCGCCCCAGTGGGGGAGCAGCCTTGGAGTTGAAACTTTTGATCACTTATTCGGCCCCCAGCGGGGGTAAAAGCAACAGCGGCCGAATAGCGCTGCTAAAACAACGGTAAAGCGCCGCTAAAACTAGCGGTGTTTTACCATCAACGCTCACCCACCCCAGTGTGAAAGCAGTCTTAGAGTTGAAACTTTTGATCACTTTGTATGAATTCCATTTTTCTAAGCCAACTTGATAGAAGGTGTTGTTTGAATCACCAGAATGTCTGTCTGCTAAATTTGACTCCTTAATCCAATTTGCTTTTGTTTGATATGATATTATCATTTATGAAGGTGCTGTCTGCAGGTAGAGGCAAGTTGAAAATAAAATAACCCCCTCGGGGTAAAATACCACAACTGCATTGCATAAAAGTTATAGATGTATAGCTACCTCAACTTAGATTTCTATATCGATCATAAATGTGTGCACGAAAGGAGCTTTAAATATAGCTATGTGAGATCTTCAAGAATTATTAAATTACAGTACGTCGAACTCAAATCTTTTTACTTGGGTGATAGAGTAAGAAAAATTTGAATTTTTGTGTTTTTTTATTTTTTTGCGGTCGCCATTTTCTATTTCTCCTGGTCGCCATTATCACAAAGACAGAAAGTAATTGCAAATCCCAAATTTTTCAGTTGTCACCAGAACCAGATTTTCTGTTCCGCTATTTCTATTTCTCTTGGTCACCATTATCACAAGGACAAGAAGTGATGGCAAATCCAAAATGTTTTAGTTGTCACAAAAACAAGAGGTAAGGGAACATTTGCTCACGTGGACACCAGTTTTGAGGACATATGGCAAAAATGGGTGTCCCCCTTTATTTTGTTGAGATTTTCTCTTACATCCTGTTGTGTGTCTGAGGTAGAAAGGGAAAATAAATTTCACCAATGGGACATGGAGAGCAAAATAAAAACTTTAGGCTTAAGATAAACTTTAAAAACTGCAGTTCCACTAAGTATCCAAAGTTAAACAATCGTAGAGTAGTTTAGAGTGGTCAAGTTTGTTTAGTACAAGTTACTGAAATTTGACGTATTGAATAAGTCTGATTGTATTTAATGATTGTATAGTGCACTTCTTTATTTACTGTGAAGTTATTTTGTTTTTCTATAGCATTATTATCATTGCAGCGTCGCCCATTATATTGACAGTCCATTACATTTCTGCTGGTCTCTGTGCATGATCCTTTGATTTTAATAGCTGTGTGCTTGTGATGTCAGGAATAATTTACCTCTAAGTATTTACTAACATGGTAGTTATTTTGGTCATTAGTGATTTAATGGTATTTTAATTCTGCCTGTTTGCAGTTAAACAGTTTACAGTTTGCAGGCACCAAGCCATTACAAAGAGAATGTCCCCTTATCTTAATAAATCACAGTTGTGTTCTACACAATAATCTCTGGCACAAATAATTAATTTGAAGTCTTTATCTGTATGCAATTAAATAACTCCCAGTAATAAATGTGTGTTTGGACGTCACGGGCTGCCACGTCGTTGTAAATTATACACTGCTACATCCTGCATAGAAAATACTGCAGGCTATTTCAGTGCTCCAAAGTATTTGTAGTAACATTTTTTTGAGTCAATCAGATTGTAATAGATAAGGCTAAAAAGCCAATAAATATTCCTAGTGATATGTTCTGGCCTTTTGTTTTTTTCAGTTATGAATATTTTAGTGTATTATTAATGGGTCTTCCCTCTTTTTTTTTCCTGTGGCAACAGTGGGAAGTTGATAGAATGAATGTACTAATGCGCAAACCAATAACTAACACTAGTGAGTAGCTGCCAACACGAAATATGTTCCCACACAGTGATAATTAAGCGATAATGAAATGATAACCAAATAAAAACAAATAAAACAAATTATCAATGGTCAGAATAATACAGTGCTAAGTGCAAATGATCCTAAATCCAGAAATTAATCATAAATAAATATTGTCAATCACGGTGTGAAGTAATGATATATAATCAAATATGATGGTGCAATAATATTCAATGAGTTCATAAATGAGTTCAATATACTTAAAGTGCAATAATAACTTATAACAAAGCAAAAGTCCATAAAGTGCTTGGTGCAGTAAATCTTAAGTGCACGGAATAGTTCATAAACAGTGTCACCAATTACAGTGTAAACCAATATATCCAATTCCTAAATAGTGCTTTCACCATCCGTGTGTACAGTGTGCGCCAGCCTCTCGCCTCAAAGGAAGACCCCTATGGGTCTAGTCGCATTTGTGATGAATCTCTCATATGTATCCACAGCAGTAAGCTCTTTCCTTGTAATCCTCTGCTAGATCATACCAGCGGTGTTCTCAGATACAAGCAGGAATTTCCACTAAAACATAACTATCTCCTCCACCTCCTCCACTTTTCTCCAATAAGGACATTGGTTAGTGAATCCAGGCTTTTGAAGACATCTTTTGGAAGAGACTGCAAATTGTTAATGGCCAGGCTCAGGTGAATCAAAGACTTCAGTCCACGAAAAGCATTTCTTGAAATGGACTTTATTTTGTTTTTCTCAATAAACCGGAAAACCAGCGACCCCTCTTACTCAGAGAGGTCACACAGCGCTTGGATGGATCTCTGATTCACTGAGAGAGAAATCCAGACGTTCCTCTCCTATGGCCATGGGTGGTATACACCGGGAGGTTCACAGCAACTCAGTACGCAAGATGCAGTGCAGGAAGCAAAGCAGGACTGTTGGCTAGGGTTGCCACCATATCATTACTTCGCACTGTGATTGACAATATTTATCTATGAATAATTTCTGGATTGAGGTTTATTTGCACTTAGCGCTTTATCATTCTGGCCATTGATTAATTTTTATTTGTTAATATTTGGTTATTTCATTATCACTTGAGTATTTATATAGCATTAGAGCTTTGATCACAGAGAAAGCGCCACATTTATAATGGGAAGTTAAAGTGATACTAAACTTTTATAAAGTAATGTTTAATTGCCATTATCTCTTCTATTTATGTCAAAAGATCATGCTACTTTATTTAATTTATTATAAAAAAAAATTCATCCTATTTAATCATTGCTCTTCAGAGGTCACATGACGTTTCTCGGGTCTTTCCTGTCCATAGGGAAAGTTCTGAGGGAGGAGTGTCTAGTACTCTGCTGATGTATGAATCTGTGTCTACACAGCGTTGATTGGTGCTGTGCCAGTCACATAACATAAAAAAGGCTTTCGGAATAGAGTATTAAAATAATAGCAACAAAGTGTTTTAAAGCTTCATTCAAATCTATATTTCAAAGAAAATGTTTATTTTTTTGCAATAACCTGACGTAGGTGAAGTTTAAGTTCCCTGACAATAGCTTTCACTTTGTTGACACTATAAAAAGATCTGGAGGAGGTTCTGCCAATCTCAGGCTGTGTCACAAGGCCCACAACCCTTCAGCTTGTGTCTATGGTGTGTATGTGCTGAGACTAACAGGGGGGTGAAGCTTCCATCAATCATCATCTTATATCCCGCTCCCATAGGGTTTAGCAGTAGCATTTAGGAGGAGGGAGGGGGAGTGTCATTTACAACTGTGAATACGCCCGCATGTGTGATTCTATAGTCACATGGGCTGCACAGATAAGATAAAAGAGCAAATGAACAGCTTAGAAGGGAATTGAAACTGGAGCATGCTCAGTAGATGTCAACAACTGGTCTAAACAATCTCAGTCTGCAGCAGGGACACAGACAAGATAGGAGGGACAGTGAACAGCAGGATCAACCAGGATTTTTGCAGTATATGGAAAACCAATGCTAGTGGATGAGTGAGTATGAGCACAATGTAATTTAGCATGCATTGACAGTTTTTGTTGATTTGCCCTAAAACAAAAATGTAATATATTGCAGCTCATCAGTTCTTAGATGTGGTGGTTGCATTAGTTTTCTTTAGGCTTTTTTTGCTTTATTTTCACCTGATTATCCTGCAGTAACACACTTCCTATCTCTGGATGGCTACACTCACTCCTCCATTATATTTATAGAGGGAGCCATGGTTGCCACCAAAGGATGGACTTTTTCATACATCATGGGACACAGAATTAGGCTAATATTCATTACCTTCTGGGTTATACTTCATCTCCAGGTGAATGGACACTGGTAGACCAAAGGTCTTTTTAGACAGGAAGTGATCCCCTATATAACCCCTCCCATACAGGAAGTACTTCAGTTTTTTACCAGTTTCTGCAAGGTGGATGACACGGTTGTTTGAGCTCTCTGGGCTCCAGGTCTCTAGTCCCACAAACGGTTCTTAAATGAATCAAGGGATTGACCGATCAGATTCATTTGACACAGGCTTTATATGCTTAGATAAATGGTACCTGAGCCACGCAGAGAAGACTCAAAATCCTGCAAGTTTTTGCCTGTAATGCGGCCTCCGGGCGCTGAACCCTGCAAGTTGGAATCCTGGATACCACAGCGCTAAAGCATTCCTGCACGGTGCTGTACAGGTCCAAGGGAGTGGGCCCTAAACATGAAAAGGGTACCCAGTCCTTGAAGGTCCTCAAGTGACAGGAACCCACCGTGAAGGGTGGAGATTGGTCTCTGTTTCTAAGCTGCCCTGCTCCTGGACGGGTAAGTGAAACCCCTTTATTATTGTGGGGTGTCCCAGTGATTGTAACAATCAGTCAAGCTAGCTAGGGGCTGGACACCTGTGCGTGGTGAAAATACGGGGGAGTTTGGGCTAGCTGTGGGTGTTTGCAAAGTGTACTTTTTTTGCTTATGTCTGGCTGATTTTTACCTGTATGATGGCGCATGGCGCTTCACCATGGCGCACATGCGTTTGCAAGAGCGCCGCTGGACTCAGCAGTTTGGCGGCCATGGCGCACACGGATTCGCCACACATGTGCCATAGCCTTTATCTGGGAACATGAAGATTTGCGTCATATACGAATACGGCCGCGCCCGTGCGTGGAACGTTCCAGCGCACAGCCAGCTTATTTAAGCTGTATATACGGTGCTTCCAGAAGGCAGCTGTGGGACACAGAGCAGGCTCTGAACCAGACATTTGCAGCAGTGAAGTTTTCCTTACCCGGGTCACGTGAGTCTCCAGGTGTTGCTTGGCAGGCTAAATGTGCTTAGCAGGATTGTTGCATATGGGCTTGGTGAGCCCTATTAAAGGGTCTCTCTTCTAAGGTGTGATAATACTACACCCAGGTACTCCCTTTTTGTGGCTAGTAAATGTCTTCAAAATAGAGGAGCAGGACTAACACTACAGGGAAGGGCGCACCTATGTCATCGGTAGTTCCTGATGAACCTAGTCATATCCCTAGTGTTGTATCCCCTGAAAGACCAGAGGCTTCTGGGCAATCTAAGCCCCCGCGCCTATCTGGGATTGTGCCTACAGTCAATGCTGCTGCTTCACCCTTTATCACTAAGGATGAACTGTCCTCAGCCCTAGCCGGGTTAGAGCACAGGATTGCTGGCATAATTGCCTCCATCCTGCAGAGGGGCAAGAAGCGTGACAGATCCCGCTCCCCAGAGCCTCCTAGTCTGGAGCAGGAATGGGTTGAGGATGGGGAATAGCTAAAATCTCAGCATTCTGTGGATGGCCTGGCAGGTGAGTTTGCTTCTGAGCAATCTGGACAAGAAGATATCCAGTTGGTGTCTGCCTATCATTCACAGAGGCTTTTAATCCCGACTTTATCGAAATGGTTCGTTCTGCCTTTAAGTTGCCTCTAGCAGAGTTTACTGAGCCTTTATTTTTTTGGGGGATCCCTGAGGCGTCTTCAGGCCACACAGGCTTTCCCCTTACACCCTCTGTTGGAACAGTCGGTGTATACTGTTTGGGAACATCCTGACAGGATTTTTGTTCCTCCTAAGAGGTTTTCCCTTTTATATCCCACAAATGAAAAGTTCACTAAGAAGTGGAGCATGCCAGCCGTAGATGCAGCAGTCTCTTCCTTAAACAAGAACTTAACTTGTCCATTAAATAATGCACAGGGCTTGAAAGACCCTGTTGACAAGAAATTGGAGTCATTATTAAAGGCTTCCTTTCTTTGGCCAGTTCAGCTATTCAGCCAGCTGTTGCAGCAATTGGTATCTGCCAGTCCATAAATGATCAGATCAGACGGCCTGACAGGCCTAACCAGGAGGATGATCTGCCTGAAAATAAGGCGGGTATGCCTCGAGCGCTGCGTTTTGCTATTAACGCCTTAAAGGATTCCATACAGCAGGTTTCTAGTTTGGCTCTCTTGTCTGTACATACCGGTATGTGCAGACTTTTGTGGCTTAAGAACTGGTCAGCCGAGCTTCCTTGTAAGAAGTTATTGGCAAGTTTCCCCTTACATGGGGAACGTTTATTTGGTGATCATTTGGACAAATATATCCAAAAGATTTCTGGAGGGAAGAGTTCTCTACTTCTGTGAAGAAAAGAACCAGGTGTCCCTCGTTTAAAACCTCAGGAACTGCTTTCTCAAATGTCTCAGCACCAAGGTAGTTCTGCCGCCAACAAGGTGATAGGGCCAGGGGCAAGCCGCAAGGCCAGGGCCAGAAAAAGCCCTGGGTCCAAAATTCTTTGAAACCCAGCACCAAGCCCTCTTTTTGAGGGGACGCCCCCACCCCATCGGGTGGGGGGAAGGCTGCTGCACTTTGCAGAAATTTGGAGAACAATAATTCAGGACGAGTGGGTCACCTCAATTATATCCCGCGGTTACAAGCTGGAGTTGCAGGGGGTTCCCCCTCAGAGGTTTTTAAAATCCAGCATTCCCTCGGATCCTCCAAAAAGAGACTTATTGCTTCAGGCACTACATCATTTAGTGCATCAAATTGTGATTGTAGAGGTTCCTGTATAAGAAAAAGGCACAGGGTTTTACTCGAACCTGTTTACGGTTCAAAAACCAAACAGGGACACAAGGTCTATTTTGGACCTAAGATCCCTGGACCAATATCTACTGATTCAGTCCTTTCGGATGGAGTCTGTCCACTCAGTAATAGCCTCACTCCAGATGGGAGACTTTCTAGCCTCCATCGATATAAAGGACGCATATTTACACGTACCTATCTTTCAGCCTCATCAGAGCTTAGGCTGGATCATAAATACTGAAAAGTCAACCTCGAGACCAGCTCAAAGTCTAAAGTATTTAGGTCTGATCCTAGATACAGTCCAAGCAAGAGTATTCTTTCCACCCGCAAGGCTCTGTGCCCTGAAGGATCAGGTGCATCAGATAAGAGACAACCCTACATTCAGCTCTGTATGAGTCTTCTAGGGAAGATGGTATCCTCATTCGAGGAGGTACCCTATGCCCAGTTCCATTCCAGGCCTCTACAACAAGACATCTTGTTGGCTTGGAACAGGAAAGGACAAGCCCTGGATTATCCAATGTTCTTATCTCCTCGGGCATGCTTAAGCCTAAACTGGTGGTTGCAGGATCAGAACCTGCAAAAGGAAAGATCCTTCCTCCCGGTATCTTGGAGGTTACTGACTACAGATGCCAGTCTCTCAGGCTGGGGAGCGACCCTAGAAGGGCTCACAGCTATGGGGAAATGGTCAAGGACAGAACAGATCCTGCCCATCAACGTCCTGGAATAACGGGCAGTACGACTGGCCCTACAGCCCTGGACGGTGGAGCTTCAGGACTGCCCTATCAGGGTTCAGTCCGACAGTGCCACTGCAGTGGTCTATATAAACCACCAAGGCAGTACCAGGAGTCATTCAGCTCTGAAGGAGGTGAACCACATACTAGCCTGGGCAGAGGGACATGTGCTGATTCTATCGGCAGTCCATATCCCGGGAGTAGAGAACTGGAAGGCAGATTATCTCAGCCGCCAGCAGATCTGCCCGGGGGAATGGTCCCTACACCCAGGGGTGTTCCAGGAAATTTGTCAATGTTGGGGATGGCCAGAGGTCAACCTACTGCCATCCATGTTAAACAACAAGCTATAGCAGTTTGTGTCCCGAACAAGAGATCCTCTGGCAATCGGAACAGATGCTCTGGTAGTTCCATGGAGCCAGTACTCCCTGGTTTATGCTTTCCCTCTGATCCCTCTCCTTCTACATTTGTTGCGCAGGATTTGAAGAGAGGGAATTCCAGTCATTCTGGAGGCACAAGCCTGGCCCAGAAGGCCCTGGTTCCTGGAGATTGTGAGACTGACAATAGACAGGCCATGGGCGCTTCCACGTCACCCCAATCTACTGTCTCAAGGTCCTATTTTCCACCGCAATTTGCAGTGTCTAAATTTGATGTCATGGCTATTGAAGCCAGGGTGTTAAAGGACCGTTGGTGCCTACCCTAGTGAATGCTAGAAAACCTGTCACTAGGAAGATCTATTATAAGGTCTGGCAGACTTATATTGTTTGGTGTGAAGCCAAGAAATGGCATCCTCAGAAATACGTGATTGGGAGAATTCTCTCTTTTTCTACAGTCACCTGTGGAAATCAAATTGGCTTTGAGTACAATCAGAGGTCAAGTTTCAGCCCTATCAGTATTCTTCAAAAGGCCTTTAGCCTCTCATTCACTGGTCTGAACCTTTATGCAAGGGGCAACTCACTTGCTTCCCCCCATTAGGTCACCTATGTGTCCTTGGGACTTGAACTTGATGCTGTCTGTGTTACATAAACAACCATTTGAGCCTATCAAGGTAATTCCATTAGACTTGCTGTCACGCAAGCTAGCCTTCCTGATGGCCATCACCTCGGCTAAAAGGGTGTCGGAGTTGGCGGCCCTTTCGTGTCGGGAACCATACTCGATCCTTCACCACGACAGGGTTGTGTTACGACCTGTTCCATCCTTTTTGCTAAAAGTGGTGTCGGATTTTCATTTAAATCAGGACATTATTTTGCCTTGCTTTTTCTCTCAGCCTAGTTTGGCGGAAGAGAAACGACTGCATTCTTTGGATGTTGTCAGGGCAGTCAAGATTTATTTGTCTAGATCTGCGGTGATCCGAGGATCAGACTCCTTTTTTGTTTTATCAAAAGGACCCAAGAAGGGGCAGGCAGCTTCCAAAGCTTCCATTGCCAATTGGGTCTGTCAATTGGTCATTTAGGTCTGTGGCCTAAAACGTAAAGCTCCTCCTTTTTAGGGTGAGAGCTCATTCTACCAGAGGTGAAGGAACCTCCTTGTCTTTTCGCCATCAGGTATCTGTGACTCAGATTTGTAAAGCTGCTTCCTGGTCTTCAGTGCATACGTTCACAAAATTTTATCAAGTGGATGTTCCAGCAGCTGAGAATTCGGCTGTCGGCCGCAGTGTACTGCGGGCTGCCGTATAAGGTCTGATGGCTATTGTTTGGCAGGGTGTCTTCCTCCCCTTAAGACCTTTGCTCTGGGACGTCCAAGCAGGTAATGAATATTAGCCTAACTCTGTGTCCCATGATGTATGAAAAAGAAAATATGATTTTTTTTCATAATACTTACCTGTAAAATCTTTTTCTTTGAGTACAACATGGGACAAGGAGGTCCCTCCCCTCTTTTTGAGAATTCAGTGCTTGCTACAATACTGAACTACTTCCTGTATGGGAGGGGTTATATAGGGGATCACTTCCTGTCTAAAGACCTTTGGTCTATCCGTGTCCATTCACCTGGAGATGAAGTATAACCCACCAGGTAATGAATATTAACCTAACTCTGCGTCTCATGATGTACTCAAAGAAAAGGATTTTACAGGTAAGTATGACAAAAAAATCCTATTTCAACCATGTCTGGTTCTGTTTATCTCCATTACATGAGGTGTATGGAGAGATAAAATTTTGTTCTTGAAATTGGTTATCCTTTTAAATGTGATAAAAGTGAGCAATACAACAGATCTGAGAATTGTTTGTGTGGGCAGCAAATGTTACTACACACAGATACTTTTTGGTACTTTCTGTGAGTATTGGTGGTGCAAATTTTTAACACCCTTTTTTCAAATTGCATCCCAATCGTTATGGCCATACTTAGACGCCACAATTGTTAATAAGAAGAATTAGGAAATAAATAAAACTGCAGGAGGATTAAAAAGGTGGGAATCGGATCACAATTATCACTTTATTTTATTTATTTTTCTCCTCACTCTGACTTCTCATACTATCATAGTTACTGCAGTTACCTCTGCCATATCTCTACTGCCTCTGTAAATATGCAAGTAGAGTGAACCATGGAACAAAACTAGAGTAAGACTTAAAAGCTGTTTCTGTCTCATACTTTACTATTTTTTCCCCTTTTATGTAAAACTTTGACCAATTCTCTAACTTTCACTGCTCTTGTTAGACTCTACTGAAGAAAACCCTTATACCCCAACATATGCATTTCCTGAGCTACCTGAGGTCAAGCCTAAAACAGAAGGTATCATCAGACTGGCTTGAGAGTGGACTTGTGTTCTGATTTCATATTTAGAGATGTAATGCAACATTTACTCTGCTTGCTTAACCCAAGTGTACAAAAAAAGTGCTTTTCCATTTTAACAGTGTTCTATTATATGGCCCTAACACTTTTAAAAGGAATCTATAGGCTTCTTAAAGCATGTTGTGACATAGCTGTGAATATGATTAGCAAAATATCTTATCGATGTACGTTGTATGTTAATCTTATAAAAACCTATCTATGCATAATTTGAAAGTAAATGTATGTAAACATGAAGCAGCAAAAGTTAACCATGACATACAATGCTTCCTTCCTTACTATATTGTTTTGCCAATCCTTTGTTCTGGTGAAAGTTCATCAGCCAGACTAGCAACAGTAGACGTTCTATGTGGCTACTTTATCTTATTTCATCAGTCCTTTGGCAGGGATGCTAATAACATTACCTGAAGGATAGTTTTCAATATGTATATAAAATATAATCTTCAAACAATGGAATAGTAAGCATACATAACTTTAGGTAATATTGTAATTTTCAAATAACTCCTAAAATGTCCTATAGTTTCCCTTTAAAAGGTGTTCAGTATTCAGAATAGTATTACAGCTGAAGTAGGCTTTATAAACGATGAGACTGCATCTTCCAGGGTGCAGGAATTGCTTGCTGTGTGTTGGGTGTTGTTCAGTAGTGCGCTAGAATTTACATTGCTGACATTTAGAAATAACCATAGATATGCTGAACGTCCTCTGCTTTTCTGTGCTGCTTTTCTCTGCTGCAGAATTCAATCCTTACACTCCCACCTACCAGTTTCCTGTCTCTACTCCTAGCCCTAGCTCCGAAGGTAATTGGAAAGATCACATTCAGATATGACGTACATACTGTACTTTGCTTTGAGGCTGTTCAGCTTTTTTGTATAACTTTATTGGCTTTTTTGTACTCATTTTAATCCAAAGCAGATTTAGGCTTGGACATGCGGTGGTGTTTCTGCTTTTGAGACAGGGGAGAGGTGCCTCTGGGTGCAGATATAGGACAAGTTTAATAACACTTATAAATACAGGCAACTCACATTTGTGAAGTCCTAAGTAAGCATTGGTTAAATCCCAGCATAGGGGTAGTCATCAGTTTCGTCAGTCTGTTCCTGCTTGATAGGCGCTCTGTGCTCGATACAAACACCAACGGATGGTAAAAAGCCGGACGCAGTGGAGATTGCTCAGAACGAGGCTTGAGGCGCAGTTGGTGTGCAGGCGAGAAGGGATGACGTCACTGGGAAGCTTCCCAGTGACGTCATCCCTCCTCGCCTGCACACCAACTGCTCCTCAAGCCTCTTTCTGAGCAATCTCCACTGCGGCTGGGTTCTTACCATCCAGCGGTGTTTGTATCGAGCACAAAGCGCCTATCAAGCAGGAACGGACTGACAAAACTGATGACTACCCCTATGCTGGGATTTAACCAATACTTACTTATGACTTCACAAATGTGAGTTGCAAGTATATATAAGTGTTATTAAAATTGTCCTATATCTGCACCCAGAGGCGCCTCTCCCCTTGTGTCTTTTTCAGTGTACCAGAGCATGGTTTCTGTTCCCCCCCCTGATGGCAGCCCTGAATGTGGGACCCCCTATCACCATCCCTTATGGTCCTTGAACTTTCTAATATATTACAAGACTATGGACTCTTGTCATGTTATTTTAATTGTGCATAAATCAATATGCTTTTAACTTACACTATCTAACACTGCGGGATAACTATTGCTCTAGTTCCCGGTGCCTTTACTTGCACATTGTGTTTCTGCTTTTGTTTGCTGTGAATTAACACTAAAAGTCTTCTTTCTTTTTTACATTTACAGTAATTGGCTTACAGTAATTGTTTTATCTCTGCCAATTTAGAGGCGCCAGACCTGTTTGTGGCAAATGGTTTAGGATTGCAAATTTTTACAAAATTCAACTTGTCTCCCTCTTCTAAATAATATTAGAAATGCCACAGAATTCAGGAAAATGTGCAATGTGGCTTTAAACATAAGCTAACAATTGTGAATGGCAAGAGCTCAATGTGCCATTGAATTTACCAATTGTTGCTATAATCTAATGTTATGGCATCCAAATAAATACTTCTAGACATATGCTCGTATCTAGTGAATAACCCAGTTTATACTTTATTCATCTTTGCATTTTTAAAGTGAGTATTTCCAGATTTAGCAATCCCTTTTTTTGAGCAATGGTAAATCAAAAGTGCACATTTTTTTTTACATATTGAGCTTGTTATTAAAGGGGTTTTAAAGGTTATTTTTTTTTTTTAAATCACAAACATGTCATACTTATTCAAGGGTTTTGCACAGAGGGGCCCCCGATCCTCTTCTTGAGTGCCCCCAAGGAGACCCGCATTCCCTGGGGGCACTTGTGCAGGCATGCTCCCGAGTCCTGCTGCTGCGTCCATTAACACAGACAGTAGGGCTCGGCCCCGCCCCGTCACTGGCTTTGATTAACATCAGCGGGAGCAAATGCTCCTGCTGCTATCAATCCAGCAAATGAGGATCAGAGACAGCGGCTGGAGCTGCAGGATGAAAAACCTTGAGGGTTTACAACCCCTTTAAGCTAATTTTTCCCAGAGCTTAGTGAATAGGGTGAAGTTTCACTTTGCAAAGAAAAAAAAATCTAAAAAAAAAAAAAATCATTTTTGTTTGTGCATGATTACATGATGGAAGTCAACAGACTTTCACCTCATTCACTAAGCACTGCAAAGTGCAACTTTCCTTGCAATTCTGTTTTCCGTTCGTAAATCAACCCCATTGAACTACAGGTTAGCTGTTAAATTGTATCTATATATTGCAGCAATTGTTATTGCTCATTCACACTGCCCACACACTATATACCGTGCGGACAGCTGTCTGTTTTATTTGCAGTGAGCTGCGGTGAAGGAGCAGTGTGAGAGGAACGTTTCAGCAAATTGCACTGTTTACTTTTTCTTTTTCTTTTTTTTTAACACAAACTGCTAGAACTTTAAAATATGAGCTTCCAGGTATGGGAGTATTGGCACAACCTTTCCCATCCCAGAAATCCACTTCTTGGAGCCTGGGTGACTTATTGGAGGCTGAGGGGGTCTGGTGTGTGCAAATACTGACATACAGAAACCTGTGATTTGATTTGATTACGAACTGTAGGTGCTCTGCTGGTGTCATTGGCGTGCGCAGACTATTGCATTAGGGTGTGCACCCCAAAGCTCAATCACGTGTGTATCGGTGTGAGTGTATAAATGTATGTGTGTGTGTGTGTGTATATATACACACATGCACAGTCACACACACTGATGTAAACAAACATTATTTTAAAATGTATTAAAACATGGACGGTGTCAGTAGGGCAGTGTTAGTAGTTTTTTGTTTGTTTTTTACAGTATTTTTTTATTTACAATTCTTTTAGGAGCCCTACTGGGGCCTTGGTGAAATATCAGGGGTCTAAACAAACTCCTGATGTCTCACTTTTGCAACAGAGAAAGAGGCTGAGGACAGAGATACCCCAGTCCCTTTCTCTGCAGTGTTTAATAGGCTCCAGTTATGAATGAACACAGTGAGTGATCTGTACCAATCACTCACAGTCACTCATTCAGAAAAGGAAGCGGACCCAGGCAGCAAGAAAAATCTACACCGCACGGGGGTGGTTAGAATGTGCCCAGGCACACCTGGTACACCCCCTTGGCATGCCTATGGCTGGTGCTTTAGGGTGGAAAGAGGCTGCTGTGAAAGTGAAGTATGTGTTTGCTATACAGCTGAAGTTTGTTATCTAAGGGCAATACAGACGTACTTTAATGGGAGACAGTTTATGTTACAAAGTTTGAACCTAAAATTTAGAGTACACCCTGACTCAGCTTCAAGTTGTCCATGCCATTATGGATTGTCACAGAATATAGATCTATAGATATCTATATTAGATCATCAATGCTGGAGATTTTCATAAAGGCAAGAAACTAATACATGCTATTATCCTGTTTGCCTGTGCTTCTAAGATTCATAAAGGGTCAGTTTACTAAGATGCAATGATGTTATTTTAACATTAATTTTCTGTTCAAAAAGTTAAGTTCCCCTTTACAAAATATCATACAGATGTAGAGCCATTCTAAGTCTTGTTTTATCTCATCTACCTAGAATGGCTAATAAAAGTTGTGTTACAATCTTTTACTTACAAAATACCACAAAAATCAATATAATATGCCTGAATGCAGTAAATACAATTGGTGATCTAAGTTTCACTAAAACTTTAGTGAATAGAAAATTGAATATTTGTCCATTAAAAAATAGCGCATCGCAGCACACAGTAGGAAAATCACCATGTAATATGCTTTAGAGAACTGATTATTGTGTGTAGGTGATTGGGTGCTGTAGGTAACAGAATACCAAAATAAAAGCATGCATGTCCGTGATGCCATATAATACGCCATTGGACGTTCTAGCATACAAGAATTCCTTAATAGATTTTGGCACTAGGTTTGTTTTTAAGTTTTCTAAATTAAAATGTTTCCTAAAGCTAAACTTTAAGTATACAGTTTGGCAGTACTGTATATTAAGCACCAAGTAGAAAAGCTGCTCATTTATGATGAATAGATTTCTTGTTTGCTGATGTTACATCAGATATTGCTACACAATATTTCTAAAACCGCCAGGATTGCGCCCAGGACAACAAATACTATTTATACTGTTATAGAACAAATTGCATGTTCACAATTATGTTTGCTTCCATGTAGCCTGTGGCTTCCCTTAATTTCCCTGGTATGGTGTGGATTTTTTGCATTCCGAATTGCAATACACTTTACATTTCTTGTTTTGGCACATGCTCTAATTGTTTATACAGGTCAAATATAGACTAAAATGGAATTGCTTCAGAGGTCAGATAAGGTATTATACCAGTGTTGCCAACTGTCGGTATTTTTACTGGCAGCTAGTAAAATGGGCACTTTTCTCCTGACAGCAAATGACAGGAAAAGGTTGTCAGTAAAAAAACAAGGCTGTGATGCTCGGCTCGGAACTGCACATGCCAATCCGAGTGCCTGCTACAGTGTGTTGCGGCGGCAGGAGGTGTATCTGAGCATGTTGTGTGATGTCATGGTGCAAGGGAGCCGAGCGGAGTGACTGTAGCCTTCTGTGTGGGTCTGGGGGCCGGGAGCAAGGCAAGCCGGGAGCGGGGCTGTCAGTGCTGTTTGCACTGGGGTGGACTGAAGGGATCACCTGGTGTGGAGAGAGACTGTCACTGTGACTCAGGAGGGGGCGTGTCATGTCAGTGAGGTGTCATCATCCTCTGTCCTGTCCCTGAGCTACTTACTATATTAAAAATAAAATAAGAAATATGTTTTTTGCCTTAATATCTGCCTTAACCACTTGCCGACCGCCTCACGCCTATATACGTGAGCAGAGCGGCACGGGCAGGCAAAATCACGTACCTGAAACGTGATTGCCTTCCCGCGGGTGGGGGGTCCAATCGGACCCCCCCCTGTGCCAGCTGCGGTCGGCATTTGGTTGGGAGCGATGAGAGACGAGGGGGAGACCATCCGATCGTGGCCCCCCCCTCGCGATCGCTCCCAGCCAATGACAAACATCCCCTGCCTCTGTATAGTACACAGAGGCAGAGGATGTGATGTCATCTCTCCTCGGCTGTCAGTTTCCGTTCCAGCGCCGAGGAGAGATGACATGTAAGTAAGTGCACAACACTACACAACACAGTAGAACATGCCAGGCATACATTACACCCCCGATCCCCCCCCGATCGCCCCCCGATCCCCCCCCAATCACCCCCCCCCCCCTGTCACAAACTGACACCAAGCAGGTTTTTTTTTTTTTTTTTCCTGATTACTGCATAGTGTCAGTTTGTGACAGTTAGCAGTGTTAGGACAGTTACTGTAACCCCCTGTAGGTCTAGGGTACCCCCCTTACCCCCCCTAATAAAGTTTTAACCCCTTGATCACCCCCCCTCACCAGTGTCGCTAAGCGATCATTTTTCTGATCGCTGTATTAGTGTCGCTGGTGACGGTAGTTAGGGACGTAAATATTTAGGTTTGCCGTCAGTGTTTTATAGCGACAGGGACCCCCATATACTATCTAATAAATGTTTTAACCCCTTGATTGCCCCCTAGTTAACCCTTTCACCACTGATCACCGTATAACCGTTACGGGTGACGCTGGTTAGTTAGTTTATTTTTTATAGTGTCAGGGCACCCGCCGTTTATTACCGAATAAAGGTTTAGCCCCCTGATCGCCCGGCGGTGATATGCGTCGCCCCAGGCAGCGTCAGATTAGCGCCAGTACCCCCCCTAATAAAGTTTTAACCCCTTGATCACCCCCTGTCGCCAGTGTCGCTAAGCGATCATTTTTCTGATCGCTGTATTAGTGTCACTGGTGACGCTAGTTAGGGACGTAAATATTTAGGTTCGCCGTCAGTGTTTTATAGCGACAGGGACCCCCATATACTATCTAATAAATGTTTTAACCCCTTGATTGCCCCCTAGTTAACCCTTTCACCACTGATCACCGTATAACTGTTACGGGTGACGCTGGTTAGTTAGTTTATTTTTTATAGTGTCAGAGCACCCGCCGTTTATTACCGAATAAAGGTTTAGCCCCCTGATCGCCCGGCGGTGATATGCGTTGCCCCAGGCAGCGTCAGATTAGCGCCAGTACCGCGAACACCCACGCACGCACCGTACACGCACCATACACCTCCCTTAGTGGTATAGTATCTGATCGGATCAATATCTGATCCGATCAGATCTATACTAGCGTCCCCAGCAGTTTAGGGTTCCCAAAAACGCAGTGTTAGCGGGATCAGCCCAGATACCTGCTAGCACCTGCGTTTTGCCCCTCCGCCCGGCCCAGTGCAGTATCGATCGATCACTGTCACTTACAAAACACTAAACGCATAACTGCAGCGTTCGCAGAGTCAGGCCTGATCCCTGCGATCGCTAACAGTTTTTTTGGTAGCATTTTGGTGAACTGGCAAGCACCAGCCCCAGGCAGCGTCAGGTTAGCGCCAGTACCGCTAACACCCACGCACGCAGCGTACACCTCCCTTAGTGGTATAGTATCTGAACAGATCAATATCTGATCCGATCAGATCTATACTAGCGTCCCCAGCAGTTTAGGGTTCCCAAAAACGCAGTGTTAGCGGGATCAGCCCAGATACCTGCTAGCACCTGCGTTTTGCCCCTCCGCCCGGCCCGGCCCAGCCCACCCAAGTGCAGTATCGATCGATCACTGTCACTTACAAAACTCTAAACGCATAACTGCAGCGTTCGCAGAGTCAGGCCTGATCCCTGCGATCGCTAACAGTTTTTTTTGTAGCGTCTTGGTGAACTGGCAAGCACCAGAGGCCTAGTACACCCCGGTCGTAGTCAAACCAGCACTGCAGTAACACTTGGTGACGTGGCGAGTCCCATAAGTGCAGTTCAAGCTGGTGAGGTGGCAAGCACAAGTAGTGTCCCGCTGCCACCAAAAAGACAAACACAGGACCGTCGTGCCCATAATGCCCTTCCTGCTGCATTCGCCAATCCTAATTGGGAACCCACCGCTTCTGCAGCGCCCGTACTTCCCCCATTCACATCCCCAACCAAATGCAGTCGGCTGCATGAGAGGCATTTTCTTTATGTCCTCCCGAGTACCCCTACCCAACGAACCTCCCAAAAAAGATGTCGTGTCTGCAGCAAGTGCAGATATAGGCGTGACACCCGCTATTATTGTCCCTCCTGTCCTGACAATCCTGGTCTTTGCATTGGTGAATGTTTTGAACGCTACCATTCACTAGTTGAGTATTAGCGTAGGGTACAGCATTGCACAGACTAGGCACACTTTCACAGGGTCTCCCAAGATGCCATCGCATTTTGAGAGACCCGAACCTGGAACCGGTTACAGTTATTATAGTTAGTTACAAAAAAAAGTGTAAAAAAAAAAAAAACACAAACAAAAATATAAAATAAAAATAGTTGTCGTTTTATTGTTCTCTCTCTCTCTATTCTCTCTCTATTGTTCTGCTCTTTTTTACTGTATTCTATTCTGCAATGTTTTATTGTTATTATGTTTTATCATGTTTGCTTTTCAGGTATGCAATTTTTTATACCTTACCGTTTACTGTGCTTTATTGTTAACCATTTTTTTGTCTTCAGGTATGCCATTCACGACTTTGAGTGGTTATACCAGAATGATGCCTGCAGGTTTAGGTATCATCTTGGTATCATTCTTTTCAGCCAGCGGTCGGCTTTCATGTAAAAGCAATCCTAGTGGCTAATTAGCCTCTAGACTGCTTTTACAAGCAGTGGGAGGGAATGCCCCCCCCCCCCCCAACATCTTCCGTGTTTTTCTCTGGCTCTCCTGTCTCAACAGGGAACCTGAAAATGCAGCCGGTGATTCAGCCAGCTGACCATAGAGCTGATCAGAGACCAGAGTGGCTCCAAACATCTCTATGACCTAAGAAACCGGAAGCTACGAGCATTTTATGACGTAGATTTCGCCGGATGTAAACAGCGCCATTGGGAAATTGGGAAAGCATTTTATCACACCGATCTTGGTGTGATCAGATGCTTTGAGGGCAGAGGAGAAATCTAGGGTCTAATAGACAACAATTTTTGCAAAAAAGAGTACCTGTCACTACCTATTGCTATCATAGGGGATATTTACATTCCCTGAGATAACAATAAAAATGATTTAAAAAAAAAAAAAATGAAAGGAACAGTTTAAAAATAAGATAAAAAAAAAATAATAATAATAAAGAAAAAAAAAAAAAAAAAAAAAAAAGCACCCCTGTCCCCCCTGCTCTCGCGCTAAGGTGAACGCAAGCGTTGGTCTGGCGTCAAATGTAAACAGCAATTGCACCATGCATGTGAGGTATCGCCGCGAAGGTCAGATCGAGGGCAGTAATTTTAGCAGTAGACCTCCTCTGTAAATCTAAAGTGGTAACCTGTAAAGGCTTTTAAAGGCTTTTAAAAATGTATTTAGTTTGTCGCCACTGCACGTTTGTGCGCAAATTTAAAGCATGTCATGTTTGGTATCTATGTACTCGGCCTAAGATCATCTTTTTTATCTCATCAAACATTTGGGCAATATAGTGTGTTTTAGTGCATTAAAATGTAAAAAAGTGTGTTTTTTCCCCAAAAAATGCGTTTGAAAAATCGCTGCGCAAATACTGTGTGAAAAAAAAAAATGAAACGCCCACCATTTTAATCTGTAGGGCATTTGCTTTAAAAAAAATATATAATGTTTGGGGGTTCAAAGTAATTTTCTTGCAAAAAAAAAATATTTTTTTATGTAAACAATAAGTGTCAGAAAGGGCTTTGTCTTCAAGTGGTTAGAAGAGTGGGTGATGTGTGACATAAGCTTCTAGATGTTGTGCATAAAATGCCAGGACAGTTCAAACCCCCCCCAAATGACCCCATTTTGGAAAGTAGACACCCCAAGCTATTTGCTGAGAGTCATGTTGAGTCCATGGAATAATTTATATTGTGACACAAGTTGCGGGAAAGAGACAATTTTTTATTTTTTTTATTTTTTTTTGCGCAAAGTTGTCACTAAATGATATATTGCTCAAACATGCCATGGGAATATGTGAAATTACACCCCAAAATACATTCTGCTGCTTCTCCTGAGTACGGGGATACCACATGTGTGAGACTTTTTGGGAGCCTAGCCGCGTACGGGACCCCGAAAACCAAGCACCGCCTTCAGGCTTTCTAAGGCCGTAAATTTTTGATTTCACTCTTCACCGCCTATCACAGTTTCGGGGGCCATGGAATGCCCAGGTGGCAAAAAAAAACCCCAAATGACCCCATTTTGGAAAGTAGACACCCCAAGCTATTTGATGAGAGGTATAGTGAGTATTTTGCAGACCTCACTTTTTGTCACAAAGTTTTGAAAATTGAAAAAAGAAAAAAAAATTTTTTTTTTCTCGTCTTTCTTTATTTTCAAAAACAAATGAGAGCTGCAAAATACTCACCATGCCTCTCAGCAAATAGCTTGGGGTGTCTACTTTCCAAAATGGGGTCATTTGGGGGGGGTTTGTGCCACCTGGGCATTCCATGGCCTCCGAAACTGTGATAGGCAGTGAGGAGTAAAATCAAAAATGTACGCCCTTAGAAATCCTGAAGGCGGTGCTTGGTTTTCGGGGTCCCGTACGCGGCTAGGCTCCTAAGAAGTCCCACACATGTGGTATCCCCGTACTCAGGAGAAGCAGCTAAATGTATTTTGGGGTGCAATTCCACATATGCCCATGGCCTGTGTGAGCAATATATCATTTAGTGACAACTTTGTGCAAAAAAAAAAAAAAATTGTCACTTTCCCGCAACTTGTGTCAAAATATAAAACATTCCATGGACTCAACATGCCTCAAAGCAAATAGCTTGGGGTGTCTACTTTCCAAAATGGGGTCATTTGGGGGGGGTTTATGTCATCTGGGCATTTTATGGCCTTCAAAACCGTGATAGGTAGTGAGGAGTAAAATCAAAAATGTACGCCCTTAGAAATCCTGAAGGCGGTGCTTGGTTTTCGGGGCCCCGTACGCGGCTAGGCTCCCAAAAAGTCCCACACATGTGGTATCCCCGTACTCAGGAGAAGCAGCTAAATGTATTTTGGGGTGCAATTCCACATATGCCCATGGCCTGTGTGAGCAATATATCATTTAGTGACAACTTTTTGTAATTTTTTTTTTTTTTTGTCATTATTCAATCACTTGGGACAAAAAAAATGAATATTCAATGGGCTCAACATGCCTCTCAGCAAATTCCTTGGGGTGTCTACTTTCCAAAATGGGGTCATTTGTGGGGGTTTTGTACTGCCCTGCCATTTTAGCACCTCAAGAATCGACATAGGCAGTCATAAATTAAAGGCTGTGTAAATTCCAGAAAATGTACCCTAGTTTGTAGACGCTATAACTTTTGCGCAAACCAATAAATATACACTTATTGACATTTTTTTTACCAAAGACATGTGGCCGAATACATTTTGGCCTAAATGTATGACTAAAATTGAGTTTATTGGATTTTTTTTAGAACAAAAAGTAGAAAATATCATTTTTTTTCAAAATTTTCGGTCTTTTTCCGTGTATAGCGCAAAAAATAAAAACGGCAGAGGTGATCAAATACCATCAAAAGAAAGCTCTATTTGTGGGAAGAAAAGGACGCAAATTTCGTTTGGGTACAGCATTGCATGACCGCGCAATTAGCAGTTAAAACGACGCAGTGCCGAATTGTAAAAAGTGCTCTGGTCAGGAAGGGGGTAAATCCTTCCGGGGCTGAAGTGGTTAAATCACATTGTTAATTGCATATTGTACTTGTTTGTAGCCTAAATACTGAAAGTTGCGCTTAAAACTGTAATTTTGCAATTTTTGAAAATGCCAGTAAAAACGTGGCTGTGCCAGTAAATTTTGGGTGTCGTGTCAGTAAATTTCAATCTGGTAGGTTGGCAACACTGTATTATACAATGCTTGGTACTTGAGTGACCAATTGGCAGCCCTGGATAGTTCTGGAAGCCAGATAAAACATGGTGAACAATCACCAGGCCTTTATAACTAGAGAGGCCAGATAAGGCATTAGCTGTGCTTAGCACCTGAGCCACCGATTGTCAGGCCTTAGTCGCTCCAGAGGTCGGATGAAACATTACACAATGCTTAATACTGGAGTGACCAGTTACCAGGCCTGAGCACAATTATATGGGGTAAGGAATGTGCCTAGTGCTATGCAAATGGAAACTTTCAGTATTTGCATAGGATCTTCAGGAAGGAGAGGGGTTTCTCCTTTTGGAGCATGTTGCACCCATATTTAGGGTGTAACATGTAACATGCTCCAGCACCTCCCCCCTTACCCCCCTCCTTTGTGACAGTGAGGGGGGGTCCTCTCGCAGCCATTGCCACATTCAAATTCGGTGTGGCTGTTTGGGGCACAAGAATCTGTAAATGAAGAAATTAACTACAAGTCCTGTCTGCTAACAAGGTTTGTAGTTCTTAATGAGCTGATAAGCGCCCTTGTAGTTCAATGACACTTCCTCCAACTGTCTAACAGAAAGTCCATACAGAGGTACGGGCAGAACGTTGGAGTAAAGCAGGTTATACACAGTGAGATTTGTTTTCGTTCAACCAGTGGAACAGAGATAACACTTACAGATCCCCGCATCAACACAAGCTACGTTGGTGCAGTGATCTCTCCCACTGTTCTATTGTATTCTGAGAATACAACAGAAAACACATATCAGCGTTGCAGCAGGTGCAATGTTTTGCAGGTTCCTGGGGTAAAAAATAATCAATGCACATTCTTTTCCCTGCAAACTTATGTGCATTTATTCTTTTTTTCTGAAAGGTGAACTTGCCCTTTAAATGCACTGTTACTCAGGTTCCTTAGTACTGCTTCCATGTTTATTTTATTGATGCAAAGTAAAGTTGAAGGATAGGAACTGTCAATGTGATTTACAAATATCTAACTAGATATGAGAAGGATCGTCACTGAGATTAAAATGATTGAATCGTGCTGTCAATATGCATAAAAGACACAGGTGATGTTCATCATGTGATGTTCATCACAAAGCGATTGTGGAGATCCAAAGTTGGTTGAGGTCTCTTTTACTATTGAGTCTAAAAATCCTCCTTCCATAGCAGAGTACATAGATAGAAACCTGTTTTATTTGATTGGTATTTGGGGAATCATTTGTTCATTTCTTTGATTTGTTCTTTTTTGTCAAAACTCTGTCAAAAGCTTTTCATTTCTGTTTTTTTTTTTTTATTTTTTTTTTTTAGATGATGATTCAGATTCTTATCCAAATTATGGGCGACATTCATATATAGAAGATGGTAAGCTTTACATTTTTTTTTAATATGACTAGATCATGTTCTGTTATCTAGCAGGAGCATACTCAAACTGTATCCCCATTCCCACTTTCAGGACTTCTTAAAGAAGTGGTTCTCAACTCCTGTCCTCAAGACCCACTAACAGGCCAGGTTTGCAAGATAACTGAAATACATCACAGGTGACATACGGTCAGGTCTATAAATATTGGGACATCGACACAATTCTGATCTTTTTGGCTCTATACACCACCACAATAGATTTGAAATGAACAAAACGTGCTTTAACTACCGACTTTCAGCTTTAATTTGAGGGTATTTACATCCAAATCAGGTGAACGATGTAGGAATTACAACAGTTTTTATATGTGCCCCTCACTTTTTAAGGGAACAAAAGTAATGGACAGATTAACAATCATCCATCAAACTTTCACTTTTTAATATTTGGTTGCAAATCCTTTGCAGTCAATTACAGCCTGAAGTCTGGAACGCATAGACATCACCAGACGCTGGGTTTCATCCCTGGTGATGCTCTGCCAGGCCTCTACTGCAACGGTCTTCAGTTCCTGCTTGTTCTTGGGGCATTTTCCCTTCAGTTTTGTCTTCAGCAAGTGAAATGCATGCTCAATAGGATTCAGGTCAGGTGATTGACTTGACCATTGCATAACATTCCACTTATTTCCCTTAAAAAACTCTTTGGTTGCTTTCGCAGTATGCTTCAGGTCATTGTCCATCTGCACTGTGAAGCGCCGTCCAATGAGTTCTGAAGCATTTTGCTGAATATGAGCAGATAATATTGCCCGAAACACTTCAGAATTCATCCTGCTGCTTTTGTCAGCAGTCACATCATTAATAAATACAAGAGAACCAGTTCCATTGGCAGCCATACATGCCCACGCCATGACACTACCACCACCATGCTTCACTGATGAGGTGGTATGCTTTGGATCATGAGCAGTTAATTTCCTTCTCCATACTCTTCTCTTCCCATCACTCTAGTAAAAGTTGATCTTGGTCTCATCTGTCCATAGGATGTTGTTTCCAGAACTGTGAAGGCATTTTTTAGATGTTGTTTGTCTGGCCTTCCTATTTTTGAGGCTCACCAATGGTTTACATCTTGTGGTGAACCCTCTGTATTCACTCTGGTGAAGTCTTCTCTTGATTGTTGACTTTGACACACATACACCTACCTCCTGGAGAGTGTTCTTGATCTGGCCTACTGCTGTGAAGGGTGTTTTCTTCACCAGAGAAAGAATTCTTCGGTCATCCACAACAGTGGTTTTCCTTGTTCTTCTGGGTCTTTTGGTGTTGCTGAGCTCACGGGTGCGTTCTTTCTTTTTAAGGATGTTTAGTTGATTTGGCCACACCTAATGTTTTTGCTATCTCTCTGATGGGTTTGTTTTGTTTTTTTCAGCCTAATGATGGCTTGCTTCACTGATAGTGACAGCTCTTTGGATCTCATATTGAGAGTTGACAGCAACAGATTCCAAATGCAAATAGCACACTTGAAATTACCTCTGGACCTTTTTATCTGCTCCTTGTAAATGGGATAATGATGGAATAACACACACCTGGCTATGGAGCAGCTGAGCAGCCAGTTGTCCCATTACTTTTGGTCCCTTAAAAAGTGGGAGGCACATATACAAACTGTTGTAATTCCTACACCGTTCACCTGATTTGGATGTAAACACCCTCGAATTGAAGCTGAAAGTCTGCAGTTAAAGCACATCTTGTTCGTTTTTATTTCAAATCCATTGTGGTGGTGTATAGAGCCAAAAAGATTAGAATTGTGTCGATGTCCCAATATTTATGGACCTGACTGTATGTAGCACCCTCTACCATAGGTAGGTGCTAGAATAGGATTTTTGCTAGGGAAACTGTCAGTACAGGTAAATTTAAGCAGGCCTATGCTGCAAGCTAGTCCTGTTTGTTTTTGATCTGGGGACAGGGAGTGGTTAGTGTAGCAGTGGGTGTGACCACCTGTACTCTGGTTCTGAGGCGCCGTCCCTGCTTCCAGTAGTAATGTTCTGGAAGGGGCAGGGCCTAGAACTGGAGTGGCAGGCAGCTCATGTGAGGATCCCTGACCAATCCCGAACTGGAATTGGCAGGGGGCAGGCCTCCCATATAAGCTGAGGTAACAGGCCACTGGGAGGCGTTGTCGGCCGGGAGAAGTGAAGAATGGAGTACTAGACAGCAGCAGGAGGGCACCCCCATCTGGGGGGGTGCGCTGATCGCGGGAGGAGGTCCGGGAGAGCTGTGAGGGAGCTTTACCCTTACACGGTCATGGGTGAAGTCCTCATCATTACGTAGTCATTGATGAGGAGTTGCTGGAGCAGAGGGGCAGGAGACGCTGTCGGAACGTACGGTCCGGTTAAGTTCTTCACTATGGACTTCAGGCAGAGAAAGGTCGGTGAGTGTACCACAGTGTAGTGCTGGATGTGGAGATATGCCTAGGAGTCTGTGAGGGAACTTCAGCCTTACACGGTCATGGGTGAAGTCCTCATCTTTACACGGTCATTGATGAAGAGTCCTGGATCAGAGGAGAGACTGAGGGTAATAGTGTCAAATCGATGCGGCCCGAGGGCGCAGGATTTGCAAACTGGGCTAGCTGGGAACAGTAGTCCACCGCTCAGCACATGCTTCTAAACTACTAGGCCTCCAGGGAGAGGTACTGCAGGCCTCTGGCCTAGTAGCAGCAACCAATCAGAGTCAGTATTAGAGACTGTTCAGAGTGGGTTTTTACATATAAGAAGAGGATGTGACAAGGAGCATAATGTGCTACAGAATAAGTTTGTGCGGGAGGGAAGGATTCCTGGGAGCAATAGTCTGCAGGAGTTACGCAGAGGAGGAGCAATAATCTGCATGGTGATGCAGGGAAGAGACTGTAGATGTTATACATGTGTATCTTTTCTTCAAGGCTCAAAGTGAAGTTCTAAGTTATTAATATGATGGCAAAGTAATTTGATCTATGGGCATCCCATATACCCCTTTACCCCAACCAAGTTATATCCCCCCAATACACAAAAACAAAGCAAAAGACTGTTCATTGTCTCAGAGGTGATATACGGAGGTCTGGCAGCAGGGTGATATGGTGGCTGTTAGTAACTAGTGGCAACACACCGTTACACATAATTTGCTGTTAAGTGTTTGCAGTGTTCTTGTCTGCATCTCCCCAAGGTAATACTTAAATTCTGGCCTGTTAGTGGGTTTCAAGGACAGGCGTTGAGAACCACTGTCTTAAAGAGTTTTCTTTTAACTTTAAATGGGGTCACCCCCTCCCTCCCCATGCACTATTTATCAGGCACAGAAAGCTGACATTGCAGATCTGGTTCCGATGCAGTGCAAACAGCAGACAACTGATCCCAAGTAGTAAAGGGAGGATAAGACTGACAGCCCGGAGTTTTAGCATTCAAAAAACAATTCATCAATTGCTGACCCCAGATTTCTATGGTAACGCTTCTGCATAGTGTGGTTGTGTTGCACTACATTGCACAACCATTAGGTGGCACTGCCAGTCAACAACATTCTTACATAAACTAAAATTTTTCGCTTATGTTGTTTTCTAGTATACAGATCTAAGACTTAAATGGATAAAAACGTACCCTTTATGACAGTGCTTCTCAACTCCTGTCCTCAGGACCCACTAACAGGCCAGGTTTGCAAGATAACTGAAATACATCACAGGAGATATCATTTGCTGCTCAGTGATTGCAGTATTCTAGTCGGCATCTCCCCAAGGTAATACTTAAAATCTGGCCTGTTGATGGGTCCTGAGGACGGGAGTTGAGAACCACTGCTTTATGACCATGGGCTTGTATCACAAATAAAATGCTGAAATACTATGCATACTGCTTTTCTAAGTTCTCCATATACGAAGATTGTGACACCCCTGCTACATGGAGAGGAGAATTATCACATTTTAACTAACATAGGCTTATTCAGAAAGGGGTTTGCAAAGGCACTAACACATAGCAACAAATCAGGATTAAGTTTACCGAAGTCAGATGGTAGACTCATTCATATTGGTTGCTATGGGTTATATGGGTTATTATACTTTGCCCTAATGAGTTACCCTTCCCGAAGTGAAATTTAGAGGTATCATCCAGCCAAAAGTACAGAATCTTGCCTGCAAGCAAAGCACTTGGCAAAAATTATATCTGGATAATTAAACAGCTTAAGAACTGAACAAAAAAGCATTACTTATTCTAAAAAGAACTATGACTGTACAGTAGTTATCAAGCTTATCTAATATATATTTAGCAGTTCTGAAAAACAATGGAAACATTCTCATCAATGGCTTTTGTATTCCATTTTAAGCTCTGACACCATGTTAGTACCATTGATGGAGAGCTTAGAATTCCTGCATAGTGTCAGTAAGCTTGTATGGGATTCTTGCTGCACTGGCTATAGACCACTCACTGAAAGCTCTTCAGGGTCAGTGCCTCTGTTTTGCAAATGTGACGCAGTATAAAAATATGCAGTTCCCTTTATATTCTCCTTAGAATATACCCGTTGTAGCACGATTATGTGGCCTGCATGGTTGATCTAATCTTTCTGAAAATACTATTTGCCTGACTATATTTGGCTTCAGTATTTGAGTCACAGATATGTAACAAACATACAGCAAATAAAACTCAAACAAAACTTACAATACCTTAACTCCATATTTGTTCTGGGTATGTGACTCAAAGTTTTAAAGACAAAGTACCAACATGACAGTCAGGCAACTACTATTTTGAGAATGAGAAATCCTCAGTAACCTACTTATTTCTCTAATGGCATGTTTTCTTTAAGTAGGTCATGGGTAAAGTATAGTGTAAGATATAACCACAATTCCAAAAAAAAGTTGTGACGCTGTGTAAAATCTACATAAAAACAGAATGCAATAATGCAAATCTCATAAATCTCATAAACCCATATCATATGCACAATATAAAATAGAAAACATATAAAATGTTTAAACTGAGAAAATGTACCATTTTAAGCAAAAAAATAGGGTTATTTTGAAATTGATGGCAGCAACATGTCTCAAAAAAATTGGGACAGGGCAACAAAAAGCTAATAAAGTAAGTGGTACTAACAAGGAAGTGTTGGGTTAATCGGCAACAGGTCAGTAACATGGCTGGGTATAAAAAGAGCATCTTAGAGAGTCAGAGTGTCTCAGAAGATGAGCAGAGGTTCCCCAATCTCTGAAAAACTGTGTTTAAAAAAATGTTGAACAATTTCAGCCTAATGTACTCAATGTAAAATGGTAAAGATTTAAATATATCATCATTTACAATACATAATATCATCAAAAGATTCCAAGAATCTGAAGAAATCTCTGTGCGCAGGGGACAAGGCCAAAATGCAATATTAGATGCCTGTGATCTTTGGGCCCTCATACGGCACTGTATTAAAAACGGCCATAATTCTGTATGCTCTACCATGCAAAGAAGAAGCCATATCTGGACATAATCCAGAAACGCTACCGATTTCTCAGGGTATCATGAACCTGGTGCTGGAGGCCAATGGAGAGAGGACTGCCCTTGTGGCTAAGTTCCAGATGTTGGGAGCATGCGCAGTTGTGTGCCTGCGTGGTCCAGCACGCACCTGTTCACACATGCGTGTGCAAATGCGCATTCTTTTGTGCATCTGCGCATTTGTTATGCGCCAGTGCAAATTCCTGTGGCTATGCAAGGTACTGGCAGGAATGCCAGGTCTTCGAGCACTTCCGTTTTGGATGGTGCCCTGACACAGGGCCATTTAAAATGGTCTGTTGCAAAGTGGAAAACTGTTCTGCGGTCAGATGTATTGAAATGGCAAGCATGGGCACTACATCCACCAGACTAAAGAGGAGAGGGACCTTCCGTCTTGTTATCAGCACTCAGTTCAAAAACCTGCATCTCTGATGGTGTATTAGTGTGTATGGAATTGGCAGCTCGCACATCTGGCAAGGCACCATCAATTCTAAAAGATATATCCAGGTTTTAGAGCAGCATATACTTACATCCAGATGTCATCTTTTTCAGGGAAGGCCTTGCATATTTCAGCAGGACAGTGCAACAGCATGGCTTCATAGTAGAAGAGTCCAGGTACTTAACTGGCCTGCCTGCAGTCCAGACCTTTCACCAATGGCAATTATTTGGCGCATCTTGAAATGAAAAGTATGGCAAAGATGACCCAGGACTGTTGAGCAGTTAGAACCCTACAGTATATCAGGCAAGAATGGGACAACATTCCTCTACCAAAACTCCAATAACTGGTCTCTTCAGTTCCCAGACATTTACAGAGTGTTGTTAAAAGAAGAGGGGATGGTAAACATGGCCCTGTCCCACTTCTTGGAGACGTGTTGCTGCCATCAATTTTACAAATACCCTATTTTTCTCTTAAAATCATACATTTTCTCAGTTTAAACATTTGTCATGTTTCCTATTTTCTATAGTGAATAAAATATGGGTTTATGAGATTTGCGAATCATTTCATTCTGTTTTTTATGTAGATTTTACAGTGTCACAACTTTTTTGGAATTGGGGTTAAATGTACAATTATGGAAAATGGTTTAGTATCACCAGTTATGTGTTTGTGGCAATACATGATTTGACTCTTTGTTCTGGCCTGTAATATCCAGGAAAATCACAGCCCTCTGTGCCACGTTCCAGGAGTGAGATGGATCATATTGACATGGAGAATAGTGTCCGCAGGTCTGTCACCTTGCCTCTCCCAGCCCGCTCCTCCTCCCTCAAACCAAGCCATGAAAGGTGAGGTGCTTTATGAATATTTATTTTTTTAAAACAAAAAAAATAAGTTCTCTATAATGAAGAAAATGTAGAAAGCTTAGCCGTTATACTACAAATGAAAAATGTAAAACTGGTGAATTAAGGTTCCTTTTCATAAAGAAGTGTATACTACTTTTTGGGGGATGCTGCAGTGTAGTTCATAAAATGCAGGTCACAGTTTGGAGCCTGGGGTGTTCCAGGCAGGGTAGTCTGTGCATTATTCACAGCACTCCTTGATTGGAGGAGAGGCCAGTCACATGACTTTGACAGGTCATGTAACAAGATAGTGGTGTAGTAATTAGCACTTCTGCCTAGCAGCACTAGGCTCGCGGGTTCGAATCCCAACCATGACACTACTTGCCTAGAGTTTGCATGTTCTCCCTGTGCCTGCATGGATTTCCTCCGGGTACTCCGCTTTCCTCTAACACTCCAAAGACATGCTGGTAGGTTAATTGGATCCTGTCTAAATTGGCCTTAGTATATGTATCTATAATTGCGAGTTAGGGACCTTAGATTGTAAGCTCCTTGATGGTAGGGACTGATGTAAATTTACAATATATATGTAAAGCACTGCGTTAATTGACAGAGATATATAAGTGAATATTTAATAATGGGCATGGCGCCAAAAAAAACAACACTCTACCCTCTACCAACCTGATGCTGCTCCTAAATTAGTAAATTACTAATAAACAGACAGTATAGGGCGCATCAATAGTGCAATATGATTAAACGTGAGCCTGTAAATTCTATCATATATAAAGTGCTCCAGTGCAACAAATCATTGATTTGTTGCACTATATTCACTTTATTGGTAATATTGTATATGCACTGGTTTTTTAGCGATATAGAAGTACCTGTAATAATAATTGATTGAAATGAATAGGATTTAAAAGGCTTTGGAGTACAGAACCAAGGAAAGCATTAAAGTGATTTAAAGTCTCAAGGTTTTTCACCTTAATGCTTTCTTAATACATTCTATGCAATAAAGCGAAAAACCTTCTTTGCTGCAGCTGCCGCCAGATACCCCCCCCCTTTTTTTTCTTACCTGAGCCAGATTCAATCCAGGCATGTACATGAGCTCAGCAGCCCAGCTGCTGTCTCTCTCTTCATTGGACAGATTGATAGCAGCAGGGGCCTTGGCTCCCACACCTGTCAATTAAATCCGCGGGACTCTGGAGCGAGCCTGCACGGGTGCCCCCAGGGAAAGCGTCTTTCCCTAGGGGCACCCGATGAAGGGGAGGATCCAAGAGCGCCGGCGGGGCACCCCAGAAGAGGAGGATCGGGGCTTCTCTGTGCAAAACCCTTGCTGAAAGCGGATAAGTATAACATGTTTGTTATTTTTATTTGAAAAAAAAACGAACCTTTACAACCCCTTTTAAGCACAGTTGTAAAGCACGGCGTTGTGCTTTATAAATGTGTCTTTTTTGTATGTTTTTTTTAAAGCAATACCATGACCATAATTAGACCATAATGCTGCTTTATAACTAGGTCCCTCGTTCTAAAAACGTAAACTGTCAGTACACTGCAAATAAAATAATTTTATGTTACATTGCAGAACTTGCCAATTTATTTGCTTCTTTAAATTCTCAACTCTAAACTGTGTATCAAGCAAGTATTTTTGTTTTCTTAATTAAGTCGGGACAGGGATTTTTAATAACTGGCTGCTTGTCTTGCCAGCAGTAGACTTCATAAAATCTTGACATCCCACATAATAATTCTTTACTGGAGACTCAATGGCAAGATTATGTTATACAGTTTGCGCCAGAACTGGCTTCAGCCAGATGAAGTTCCTTCTAGCCTCCTGGGAAAGTTAGTATGTTGTCATTATGCGAGTAGAGCCTAGGACAGATCATATTTTCTCATAATGATCTTCTTTAGGTACATGTCTTTATGTCCTGCAAGCAAAACTTTACAATTTGCCAGAGGCTGCCAGAGAGGTTTTCTACGGTCTTCATTAGTAGTCTTACCTAGCTGCACATAAGTTGTGTCATCCTTCTGCCACAGCATTCTAATATCTTGTTTCATAAAGTACATTTAAACCGTCTTCCGTCTGGAAATAATGAGTATGACAGACTAGCTGTTGGGCAGGCTTTGGAAAGGGTTACGTAGGGCCTCTCCCAGTCCTTGTATGTCCTGGCCCTTCACCAAGGGGACGTTTCCTAGGAACACAACAAGAAACATCTGCTAATCCGCCTGCGTGTTCAGAGCAGGTTAAAAATGATGAATTGTGTTCTCTAGGAAACAGATGATTGGATTCTATTTCTGTTCTAATATGTACAGTGAGATTGTCATAAAAGCTCATGTACATTATAGCAGATGGAAAGTGCCCCCAATCTCGAGTACATTTCCTGCCTGGAGATGAGAATAGCTGGACACGGGATTAGCAGCTCTGGAATATTTCCATCCACAACACGTGTTTCCTGGGTAACCAGGAGCTTTCACGCTTAATTGCTTTCCTTGTCCACAGGAATGATTGGGATCCCCCAGACAAGAAGGTTGACACCAGAAAATACCGTGCGGAGCCAAGGAGCATTCATGAGTACCAGCCTGGGAAATCCTCAGCACTCGTCAATGAGAAGATGGTAATGTAACTCAAGGGCAGCCACTGAATCTGTTTTGTTGTTGCTTGACCCGTGTGCACAGGGGGTGGGTTAATGCAGTGCCGTTACTAATACTGAGTTGAGAAAAGACTAGAGAAGTTGAACAGTGCAAAGCAATGGCAAGGATTATCAGACTGTAAGTATTGCAGCTGTGTTAATACATTCCATTTAAATCAGTGCCTTTTATTGTTTGAACTGATCACTAATACAGCTCAGGAAATAACACATTGAGGCCTGGATAATAAGTAATAGGAAATTAACATTTTCCATAACTGTTGTGCCATATAACATTTACATAAATGACAGCTTTGTGTTGTATTTCCAAATCTGTTGAACGTTTATATGCAACTTGATTGCGTCTAAGAGTCATCTCCTTTTAGCGTGATTAGTCACTTTTATGACATGGCATTTATGCATGTCAGCATTAACGGATCACATTGTTCATTTTACTTGTTTTATTGTTTAAATCACTTGTTATACTTTACATTATGTCTGAGAATGTGCAGTAATATTGTATATGTCTGAGTTTGATTGGTAAATGTTAACTTTTTCTTTGCCACAGGTCCTGTGCCAAGTATCTCTAACCATAAACTAACTAGAACAATGTCTTCCAAACTATTTCTCTTAACAGTTTGTGTTTCCTGGTGAAAAAAATTGCATGTTTCTTTTACAGTGTTAGTAGTGAGTTTTCCAATGCGACTGCCTAGAGGTCTGAAAAAAACGCACTGTTGATATCATAGCACCTGAACTGGGAAATATAAAATATAAAATATATGTCACATGCTGTCAGCTCACAGCCATATTGTTTTAGCTGGCAAGGTGCTGCTGTTATGTGACACAGCTGTAACAGCAATGTTCTAACATGTGTTCACTAATTTTCATGGTATTGATACCTGTCTTTGATAGCTGTCAGTCTACTCATGACTAGTATTTCTGTTATGGGTGGTAGTTGTGGGCCAAATCTGACCTTTTTTTTGGGGGGGGGGAGGGTCAGCAGCTCAAATCTCCCAGATTTATTTCTTACTGTTATGAAGTGTCATTTTACTAGAGCTGCCGCAAAGAACTCTCCGCCTTCTACATTAGAATGGCAAATAAAAGAGAAAATTAAAACCATTACAAATGGTCACAGCAGATGGGCGGATCTGGGAATTTAGGTGAAGAAATCTGACCAAGGTCCCAATTGTGTGGGAGTGTTTTTTTTTTAATCTGCTTACACATTCTACCTGAAATATCAGGCCTGAATGGAACAACTCTTTCATCCACATACCATTATTCTAGATTTCTTGGGTTCCCCAGGTAGTTATTTGTCATATAAAAGTTTGGTAGCAGGTTCCAGACCTCATATGTGCCCACTGCCAATAGGAACTGTGGGAGCTGTTTGGTTGACATTTTTAGCAATTTCCTTAGTCCTTAATTGACAAAAATAGGTAGATATTGGGGTGGTTGTAGGCAAATAGACTGTATACTTTTGAATTGCAGTTGCACTCTGCAAGTGCTATAGCAGTTTTTTTCCTCAGAGCTTAGTAAATGTGGTTTAATAACTACTCTTTTTTTAGATTTTTTTCTCTATATAAAAAGGGCCAAACATTGTGTCTGTATCTTGGTATCTACTAATGGCTCTGGTTTTTAAGTGTATCTAGCGGCCAAACTTTTTTTGCCATTTATCTCACTCAGGAGAAGTTTCCTCTTACTTCCTGTTGTATTTAGAGGACAGGAAGTAAGCAAACATCTCTCAAATGGAACAAGGCAAATAGCAAAAAATTCTGACAGGGTTGTAGCCAACAGCTAAAATGAAGAAAAACCATTTGGGCATTAGATATACTTTAAAGTGACACTAAACAATTTCCTTTTTCTCCAAAAAAAATCAATACACGTCCACTACTTAAAGCCTAAGTGCCAGCCAAAAAAAAAAAGTAAAAAATCACAGAAATCACTGCAAGGGACATAACTTTGAAGGCAGTAGGCCCAGCTATTCCATCCATTGAACACGTATTGCAGCTTCTATGAATGGAAAGTGAGCTATGAATGGCGGACATGCAGATGATTGATAGGTCTGCCCCTCCCCATTCATAGATACTGTTTCATTCAAAGAAGCGGTAGTATTGGTTCTATAAATGGCATAGCTTGACAGAAAGGGCAGGCATAGTCAGGCGCTCTAGGTGAGAGCCTTTGACAGCTCCCACAGGTCTTTTAACCCCTACTGCACTTGAAGATTACACTAAGGATGGGGCAGGGGGGGGGGTTCATAGACAGAAGAGAATTTCACAATAGAAGAAGCATCAGCACAAGGAACACATCCTACTGAATATACAGTATGTTATGTCCTTTGTGCTGTTTTTTTTTTTTTTTTTTTTTTTTTCTTTTGACTGCGCCTAAGCTCCCAAACCTCTCCCTTTCCCCCCATCTCTTCCATTTGTTTAGAATGTGCAGTGTATGTTAGTTGCAGGCATGCGCACTGCTCTATGTACAATACAAATTCCATAGTCCCTGATCCATCTTAGGAGCGATTAAGAGAGGGTGACTACTTTCCTACATACAGTGGGACCATAGAGAACAAATATAGCCTTCCTCATCCTCAGCCTTCCTAATACGAGGTTGGATTACAGCAGCAAAAAAAAGAGGCATTTGGAAATTTAGAGGATGCTGCAAAAGAAGGGTTTTTTTTTTTGAGTTAAGAATACATACTTGGGCTTTTCTTTTTTATAACCCGAGTTTCGTGTAACTTTAGGGCACATAATGGCCACATTGGAATGGCTGGCTGACTCACTAGCACATACTTACGGTTCCTTCATTCCCTTTATGCTCGATTTGGCCCTGAGAGCAAACAAAAATACCTAGTCCTTCAGGTAGGGAGAATATGTGGCATTCCCCCACTTAACACATGACACCACAGATGTCTGATTGACCATTCACTTTGATTATGTATTTTTTTATTATACTCCCAGATTTGTGACAGGTTTACAGTGCGAAATGTATTCATCACTACCATTCCTGGGGTGCAGTAAAGTAAAAGTAACACTAGATGGCACCACTGATTTCCTTTTTTTTACAAAGTAATACATTTACTGTGTTTTACAAAATAATACAAGTTTAAAGTAAGACGTTTCATGTTACAGTGCAGTAAAATTATCAGATGTGCTGTGTATTTCAGCAAAGTTTCAGAAAGCAATATAGCAATATGAATTTTAAACAGAAGGGCACACCTTCTGTTGCTTTTTCAGTATTGGCATAGGTTTACACCATAATTCTATGCAAATTACTGCTCTATATGGTGATCCTATGTAAATGAAAGATAGAAAATATTACAACTAGGTTTTTAGTCGAAATTCTTGTGTGGTGTGGTGTTTTGAGATGTTTGTTTAAACCCTAATTACATTTGTGGGTGCTTGTGTGCAGTAACCTTTTAACATTGTCCAAGTTTCAGAATATATTCTAGTAATTGAGAGATAGTTGGTGAGGGGGATTGCAGACAATAAATTTGTGCAGCTGACATTTAGGGCTCATGCACACAGGGCTTAAAAACTCAGCTTTTACAGGCATTTGTCGTTTTTTTTTCTGCTTGTAAGCAGTTATAAGCTCTTTGTTAGCCTATATGTCTATGCACACATAGGTGTTTGCAGGCATATTAGAAGAGGAGTGTTTACAGGCTGGAAAAAAACCCCATCTCCAATGCATTCAGGAGAGGAGGTTTTGGGCAGACACGTTTAGCATTTGAGTGTTCGTTCCTTCCAGTAGCCAGAATAAATTTTTATTCTGGTCAATGGAATCCATAAACGATCAAATGCTTGATGTGCCTGAACACGCTTGCAATACGCGGCTTTAGGTACATTTTTCCTGCCAGGAGTAAAAGGTGTTCAAAGGAGAAATTTGAACGCCCAGTGTGCATGAGGCCTTCTACTTTTTGGCAATCTACTTTACTTTACCTTACTCCTTTTGTGTTACTTCCAGCTTGTGTGTACTGTTTATACTGTCATTTTTATCCATTGTACTTTAGGTGTCTTACTAATCTGTCTTCTGTATCCTGTGTGTCTTGTGTCTCATCCAATGCCAGGTTGTGCCGTGAGCTCTGTTTCTTGCATATCCATGTTCTGTTAAAGATGCAGGATAAAGTGTGACCTCACATCCACTGTTACAGATAATAAATTTCTCTTCTCAATTTCTAGTCCTGGCAGTGGAAAGGAGTACTTGGGAAATCTGCATCTCTAACAGGCCCTTTTCTGTGTTCTTTTTCATGATCTTCTTCTCCTTCTTCCTTCCATTCCCCTGTCATGACCTTTGTAGACTCGGGATAAAAGCCCAGAAGAGATAGATTTAAAGAATGAGCCTTGGTATAAATTCTTTTCCGAGTTGGAATTTGGGAAACCGGTAAGTAAGGATAGATTTCAGCTTTTTTGTGCTTTGCCATAGCTGCAGATAAGATGATAATGACAACTTAGCCATGGCCTGTTTTTATTAGAACCTTGAATAGGAAATAAAAAAAAAAGGTTATAATATCTTATAAATATTATATACTAGAAAGCCAATTTTATATCATTCTACTCCGGATACAGGCGTTGTAATGGCACAGGGGGCTTTGTATTTTTACAGCAGAGCAAAATTAATACATAGGTGTAGGTTTGTAAGTATCAACCACTATTATTTTTGTTGTTATAATAATTACTATTAATATTATTATGTTAAATTATAGGGTTGTAAAAAAACAAAAATAAAAACTGTAACATTGTTTTCATACTATTTACTAAGCCCTTATTTACCCCATTGTTCATTATTCATTACTTGTTTGCTTGTTTCTTTAAAGCAGTCAGTTCTGTTTATTTTTCCATTGTATTTTATTGAAATATATGGAGCTATATGCAACTGCTATCTGATCTGTGAAACAACAGCATCCCAAAAAAAGTAAACGTTTCCATGTCAAATGGTAACATTTCATTCAGCTTTTTCAATCTGCCTTTTTTTTTTTTTTTGAGATAATTGTTTGCATAGAGCAAACATAGTAGCACGGTTCAATAAAGAAAGATGTCTGTTCATAGGCCGCATGATAAAGCACATTGCACTAACACATGCACATTAGGCTGGATTTGTTTATTGCAACCAATCATATTCTAGCTGTCATTTTTCCAGTGTAGGTTGGAAAATATAGCAAAGCATAAGTGTGGGCAACATACCTATCTTTGTTATCCCATGTTCATGTAATCAACCAATTATGTTTTAGTCTATGCTGTTATATTCCTTAATGCTGACTATGAATGAGTGTCATGGTCAGGGGTGAGGCTTGGAGACCAGTAGCTATAGCAGTGGAAAGGTTCACAAGGACCAGCAGGATAAGTAAATAAGCAGGTCACCTTAGCGGAACACGTGAGCACACTAGAGGTACAGGGTCTAAGTGTTTACTGGTCTTCACCAGTGCTCCTGATGGTGGAGATGGGTTTCATTCCATGCTAGTGCCAGGTTGGGGTCCTCAGGCTTGCCCCACCAGGAGGTGAGCAAGCTGCAGACCAGTAACAGATGTAGCAGGTAGGGATCAAGCAGAAACCTAGTCGGTAAACAAGCCAAAGGTTGGTAACAAATGGTTGCAGGTTGGGATCAAGCTAAAGTGCAGTCGAGGAACAAGCCAAAGGGTGGTAACAATTGGTAGCAAAAATAAGGACAGTTGCAAGTAGCAAAATATTAGCTGAAGAAAGCACATTAATCTGGCAATAAGGAAGTGCAGAGACATGGCTTAAAACAGGAAGTTTATTGGAGGTGCAAAGAGTTCAAGGTACATCATAAACAAGATACAAGGCAAGATTGTTCAAGGGATGCGACAGGGAGCTGTCCAGCATCTCAGGTGGCAAAATGAGAAGAGCTGCAGCCAGACACAACCGAGGTCCCAGGTTCAGATCTGGACCCTGACAATGAGGTTGTCATTTTATAATTTTTTTTTAGTTATTGTTTGGGACACACAAAATATTAATGTGTGTGGTTTGTCTTGCATCTGTTGTAGATTTAGACAAAATTTTAAGTCCTTTGTATTAAAATTGCGGTGTGCCATATTAAAATTGTATATCTCCCCATTTATCCTGTGTTATTGGGCTCCTACATCAAAGGAGACATGTAATGCTTAGGTATATTTGTACCAGAGTGAAGTTAAGGTAAAGGCAGGTAATTGGTTGCTCTGCAGAAATGTGTCCATTTGAGATGGGGGAACCAGTCCCTCCATATCTCATCATGTGACCAGCCTCAGTGGGAGCCCAGTGCCATGGTTTTTGTGAGATATGTAAATATTACAAGGTAGTTTTTAGCAAAATGGTCAGGTGGAATTTTCATTTATTTATAGGTATGCTTTAATAAATGTACCCGCTGCCCAGTTTCCTCATCCCTTGTTTCCATTTAATATATGGTGCACTGGCCTTACCCACCACTTTACATTTTTATCTTTCTTTAAATACATTACATGCTCTGCATATACCTTTAGTTGTTTAGCTACTTTTACATGGCCTATATTGACCATGTAAAAGTAGCTTGCATGGGCTCTGTAGGTCATAATGAACATCCAGATAATAAGCAAAGAATACAGGAGAGCCCTAAGTGTCTATCAAACTTACATTACACACACACCACACATTATTATTTATTCATATTCTTACTTTAATGAAGTATAAATGTGAACCTGTGAATCCTGTATGGTATTTTGTACTGTAATTCATAAAGATGTAAATGTGCCTTTTAATCAAAGCTAAACAAAATCATAATTTTGAATTTTTATTAACCTTAAAACTTACATAAACCTAAAATTTCTAGTACGCCTTGACAGCTGCAGTCATATCCTTGTCCTCATCAACCAGTAATTTAAAAAGACTTATATGTTTTCTCTGCTTAATACTGATTAAGCAACTACCAAAAGGCTGAATTATCTGTCAACCTATTACATCTCCTGGGGACCCTTATGGTCTCAGTGCCTCTCTTTTCAGGTACATACACCAGTTATGGAGATTGTAGAGGCAGTCTTGGTTCCTAGAGTGCTGGAAAAATATATGTGGGGAATTCAGCTCTATAGCATCTACTTGTAGCCACCATAATAAAAAAATATACACTTTTCAATCAGTTAACCCCAAAATGTTTTGGGTTGTGGGCCATTTTTTGGTTTCTTGGGGATTTCATTGGGGAGGTTTAGTTTTGCTCCAGTCTACTCTCTTTTAGGTGTGTTCATTCCTACTACTGATTGTCGATGATATTAAATATACGAAAAGTGTAACCGAAAGAGTGAAACCTACTCATAATGTTTGTGGCTCTTATGTAGGCCTAAAAAACCAAAGCAACCAAGAGATTTCATAAATGATTAACTTATCTTTCCAACAGCTGCCAAAAAGTGAAATAACTTTATTGGAATGACTGACTTGTTAAAAAAAATACAAATGAGATATTATTGTCCTGCCAGATTCGTAATAAGAAGCAGTTCTAGACTAAACAGTACCCATTTGTATATATTGCGCTCATTTGACAAACCTAATGGATGTGTAAAAGTTATCTTGCATTTAAGTAGACTAATTTCAGGCCTGTGTAGCATGTGCAGGCTTCAGTTGGTTTAACAAGTCTTACACACGTCACCTAAATCACTAATCACAAATGTTGTTCAGACTTTTCCAGATACATTTTGTTCCTAATGTTCCTTCTGCCGGAAAGCTGCACATGCTTAGCAAGATTTATTTTAGTAGATTGATTTGATACAATGAAAACTTGTCAGATAAAGTGCTAAAAAGGGATAACTATGAACATCATTTGTTTGCATTGTTAATATTTGTGACTGTATGCCAATAGTATGAGCAGTTATATTTTATAGTAAACCTTACTCTGGATCATAAAGTCTACTTTTATTACTGAACAGATACATGTATGCCTCAGCCATTTCACTTGGTAATGAAGGCTATATTTAGTTGAACGATAATAACTTCCTCCAGCATTGGTAAAACCTTTTCAACAAGTTTGTTATGTGAAAGCATGTGCCATATTCTGGATGATATATCAAAGTACTTCTTTGTCAGGGATCATTAGTCATTTTGTAGTGAATAGAAATACTGTATGTATTCCTTGGCTGAACCTTTATCTCATTATCCTGCACTGCCATCATGGAATTTCAGCCATTTGTAAATGTGGTATGTACCCTTGGCCTTAACGCAAAGTAAATGAAAGCACTATTTACTATCTGCCTTTTCCTGCAAAGATCAGTATTTTCCAAGCTTCTGTCCTATCTTAGTTAATGTAATGAAGTTAAATTGCTGTTTTCCAGGTGACCCCAACAGGTCAAAAAAATGCCTTCTAGAATACAGGTGACCGGCCTGTATTCATGTAGAAGCCTGCCTGGTCATGTTAGGGCTTCCTTTAGATCTTAACCTACAAATCTCTGAACCATTTTTTTGGACTAATCTAAACTGTAATTCTTTACAATTCTTTGCATGCCTGCTTCATGCCTCCCACTATAGTATGGGACATGCTTTTGCTTGTTTCCCCCCTTTTTTTTATTCTTTTCCTCCTGGTGCAGATGCAAATCTTCTACTTGTGTGTTATTTCCAAATTCATTCTCCTTGTGATATCTTTTCTCTGTTTCTCTCTCTTTTTTCATCTCCTTATTTCATCCTCTGCTTTTCATCAGCCTCCAAAAAAGATATGGGATTATACTCCGGGGGATTGCTCTATCCTCAAAGTAGAGGATAGGAAGGTAATAACGTTCTCTTAATTCTCTCCAAAAAAGACTGCTGCAGCATCTAACGTGTGTTTGTGCGTGTAGTAAGCTTACATTTTGAGTGTGCTTATAGTGCAGCTTCTGAGCTACTCTGTGTAACTCGCATTTAAGCAAAGTACACAACTTTTCTGACCTTGTCATACTGTGGTTTCAGAGTCTGAGAAGTATGGACAAAGCTAGTCCATACTAGGAATAAAATCTACAATGACAGGCTAAGGACACCACTCCTGGTTTATGTACATCAAAAGATTTGCGAAGTTTAATGGTGCAATATTGTTAACCTCTACGTGCAGTTGTACTAGGATACAGATATCCTGTTATTGAATACTGAGTAGGTAGAGGCTCTGTGAGCTCTTCAAATCCCACTCACAATTTTCCAACCCAGCCCTTCCGGTACCCATCACATTATTCATGATATCAAGTTCTACAGTCATTTCTATGCTGCAGATTGAGCCAGAGACATAATTATTTAAAAAAAAAAACATGTGGCCTAGCTTGATAGCAACATAAATAAATTGCATTTATCAAGTTCTGGTAATAAAGGGAGGATGTAAATAAAGACAAAATCATCGAAAAATGTAAATGATATCAGGTTGTGTCCACTCCATTTGGACTCCAAAAGTCCCTGTATTGAAGTATAAAGCTCCAGCACAAAACCAATATCATTTGTTAAACAAACTGATAGCTTTGGAATAGAGTGGTTTTGATTTTTGCACAGATCACACAACCTGAGTTTGGCAAGAACTACAGTAGTATAGTTCTTACAATACATATAAATCACTGGCTTTTTTTTGCCAACTCTGTATCCAAAAACAAATTAGGTAAGCTATTTTGTGGCTGGTTTTAAGTTTTATGTTTTCCCTTGTAATTTCTTTTAACTAGGGTTTATTTTATTATTTTAGCTGTAATGCTGCTTGAATCGTGAAACATCCTAAATATGTAATTTTATAATTACCATCAATTTATAATTGACTTTTATTTTCAAATGACCCTGGTGTTTCAGTCACAAAAATATTGTTCTACATATAATAACAGATGCCTGTACATAACTCTCTTCGGTTGATGCTGCCCCCAGGAGCTAGTTACTGGTTTACAGAAAGGCTTGTCATACTGCCATTTCTTGTTGCAATATTGTAGACCTGTCCAAGTTTTTCAACTTTATTATAAGTGGAAAGTTGGTTCCAGGATTAAGGGGCTCCTGGAGCACATTGTGGATGAATATCCAGCTAATAGCAATATGGGCTGCTGTTGGAATTTTTTTTATAGACAGCTTGCTTTTAATGGTTTTATAATATGACGTATGAACTTTTAAAGAAAAGCTGTAATAAGAGAGAGACATAGAATGCCAGAATGCCATTGCTTCTTGTTTTATTACTTTGAGTCTCTAACCCAGAACATGCATGCAGCAGGTGAAGTCTTGTCCCAGCTTACTGATTACAAAGCAAGAGAACCAGCTTGACAGCCTGGCAGCTAGGATTTTCAGAAGGCGGTTATCAATGGTAGCTCACATATATCTCAAATGACAGGTTTCTAGTATGGTAGATAGTAGCTTGATATTCTCTGTTTATTACTGAATTTTTGTCATCCGGCAGTTTGCATATTTTGTGACACCAGTATCCTTTAATGTAAACCACAGGTGTACAAATTAAGATAATGAATTAAATCCACAGAGAAAAAACAACAGTACTGGAAGAAACCTGTTCAGTACAACAAATAATAACCTTGCTATATAAAAAATATCTATTAGGCCCTTAAATTTTTGTTATGTATCTTAAACAAAATGATATAAATAAATTAAACTAAATAAGAACATGTGGTCCGTGTTCTTGTGGAAGAAATGCAGACAGATGCCATGCTTTACAAATTACTTGTCTTTTGAAAAACAATAACCACCGGTGAACAATTTAAAGTTCATTCTGCTGACCGGTGTACAGTGCCTAACGTGGCTGTTAGCAGTGCATAGTCCAGGGTAGTCATAAATGTGCCATGGTTGGTTTAAGCAATTATTAGTTATACTGTAGAGGTTCTAAGGCTTTGACCAACTTTGCCCAGTTCTGACAAAACCATACTAAACGTGCATGGTCATACTCACTCATCACAAATGGCATTTAACAATTATGATTGGTGGTATTTTCGTATTTCAGGCTGTTTGTTGGTGTTATTACTCAGGACTAGTTACATAACAATTTTTGGTTTTAGCCTTTATCACCAAATTTATTTACCTTGAAGTTAAACTTGAAGGATCTAGGATACATTTTGATTTTTATGAAGTACTCTTAAAGGAAACCTATACTTAAAGCAGAACTAAACCTTCTATCCTTTTCAGCCAAGAAATCTGCCATCTTGCAACTTTCATGGTACTGTACATGTGATTAGTTATGACACCTGACATTTGATGGTGTGATAGTTTGGCTGAAGGTAGAAGTAAATGTGAGGACTAGCATTCCCGGCATGTATTTTTAAACTGTTAAATCGATGGGTTTACTTCTACCTTAAAGAAATATGTGAGGTGTCAATGCCTCCTTCTGAAAATGCTAATAGTCTGGCTGTCATGGTGACTATGTGGTGTCAATACTTCTGCGCTACATACCCAAAAGTATGTAGATAAAGCGTTATGGGGTTGATTTAGCAAAGGCTAATAGGCTGTTCACTTTGCATTTTTTTTCCCCAGCACTTAGTGTGAAAATCCACTTTGTATAAAACAGCCAATCATGCAAAAAAATGTATTTTGCTTGCACATGATTAGATGATGGCAATCAGCAGACCTTCATCTCATTCATTAAGCTATAGGACAATTCCCTTACACAGTGAACAGCCTCTTTGCCTTTAGTAAATCAACCTTCACTCACTCCATTCTTTTTATGGGTCAATCAGAAAGTACTGACCAGTATTAATAAAACGACCCAACAATCAGAATTTTTAGGTGGTCCAGCAACAACAGCCTTCGTATTGCTCTTATGCTTCCTAGAAAGTATATCTATAGCCCAAACTTTTTTTTTTTTTCAATTTGGATGGAGTGGGGAAAGAATAGGACTCCCATCAGATTTTACTGCCATTGAATGCTCCATTCAAGAGATTCTTCACAACTCGTTGTCCCCAGAACAGAAAGTTAGAGGAAATCTCTCTAACAGCAGCACAAACCGAAGTAAAAATAGAGTGGTGCCAGAGAAAGATCAACTGATCCATCAAGTCTGCCGGTTTTTGTTTTATTTTTGGTTGTTTTTTGGGTACCTTCTTTTTTTATATAATTTTTTTGTCTGAGTTTAGTATAAGGTAAGTAGAGGAATGCTAGAACCTCTGCCAGCTTTCTGGCGTTGTCTTCTTTGTTGTCTTTCTATTGTTTTCTTTCTATTGTTTCCTTGTTGCAGATTTTCCCTCACATCAAATTTGGTAAAATGTTGTCCCCAGAACAGAAAGTGGGGGTGGAATCCAGCTAAATCTAGCCATACACCTTACAATCACTGTCTCCTTTATTTAAACTATGCAATATGAGGAGAAAAATAATCAACCCATTATCAAAGTAGGCAGGCACTACATAGTTGATAGTAGATCTTTAAGTGGAACTACACTGCGTCTGAGCACCACAAACCAAAAATGCTATTTAATTCATTTTTAACATTCAAAGCAAACTCCCCCATCCATTCATGTGTCCCTGATTTATTTTGCTGAGAAAAACACCTCCTAGCATTGCTGGCTGTGGGGGGTGTAAATAGGGACAGATGATTTATATAGCATTTACTTGGAATCCTTCTGCCCCTTTCCCAGGCATGCAGGGGATAGGGGCAGGGGCCGAAGACTCCTAGGATGTATGACATCATTTGCCTAGGCCTGGAAACAAGAAAGTAACTAAAGAAATGTACAAAAAAGTTTAAAATATGTAAATATGATATACTTTCCGATCTATTTACTAATACTAACAGCATAAGGATTAAAAATAGTCAATGTTGATTGAGAGAGTGAAGTTTTGCTTCAAGGATATTGTACAGTCAGATTGTATAGTGGATGGTGTAAAGGAACCCCAGATGGCAGTGAAATGTCTGGGGACAAGACAGGCGTTCCAAGCTTTCACCATTCTATCCAAAGGTTTAAAAAAAATGTGGGTATGGATTCACTTTATGGAAAACAACCAAAAATTAGGGATACTAAATGTCTATTGTGGTGTATATATAGCCAGTGTCCAAACACCCAATATGGTGTACTGCCTTTTAATTTGAGCATATACAGACAAAAAGAAGGGTGGTCTTCGCACTGTGGAGGCAAAGCCTCCATAGATTCACTTTAATCTCTCTTTACCCCATTTTGTGTATGTGTAATGTTTATTAACACAATATTAGTAGTTGGTTGAGTCGGTGTATTTATTAAGTGTTAGTTTCAGTGCTTTGTGCTTCTAAACGTTGAATTTTTCATTTTATTTGTTCTTGGATGTCTGCCCCACAGTCATCTGTCTGTTTCCATTCCCATTGTACTAATTTTAGACTTTTGGTAGTGCTGAATAGCATATTTTGTAGGATAATATCACTTATTAAGGCTAAATGTGTGGTTACACAAGAACACCTAAATAAAGTATAAATAATAATGCATGCATACTCATCCAGTAAGTGTGTTCATTTTCACTTTGATGAAAGTTGTCCTCCTAAGGAGAATATTATACAGGATTTATATAGCACCAACAATTTGCACAGTGCTTTAATACACAAGGGCAGACAGTACATTTAAAATACAATTTAATACAAGAGCAATCAGAGGGCCCTGCTCGTTAGATAGGAGTTTCTGTGCTGCATGAGTTTAATGCAATGCTCCCAAAGTATGAGAAATGCACCACTGGTTTAGATGTCGCCACTATTGGGGGGGGGGGGGTACATTTCTCATCAAAGCTCTCTGTATCAGTGTAAGACCTGTAAGTCCAAATTATTTAATATCTCTACTAACAATAGCTTTCGTGTTACCTTGATAATAAAGTGACTTCCAATATAGGACAGTCACAAAGGAAGTGAATAGTGATGGAAAAAAAGTACAGATTTTTATACTTTTTACCAAAACTGTCACCCATTTCCCACTGACAAGCCCTAAACAGATAGACACATTTTGTCTCTTTTCTTTTTTATTTATTTTTTGCATCTCTAAAGATGGATTTAGTCATGATCTTCAGGTAGATAATGTAACAGTCCACATATATGTGGACACCATCTGACCACAGCAACACCTGATCCTGTGATGAAAAAGCAGTTGGCCTTGTTGGATAATTTCATCCAATCACTATTTTTTACCCCCAGGACAAGTCAGTGTTCTTGTCAGAGCATCACCTAAATAGTCCCGCTGCTAGAAGCTAAGTAGTCCAGCAGACATCTTCATGTGCCAGTCAGTAAGAAGTAAATCTTTGGATGGGCTGCATAATGAACAACCCATTCAGTATTATGGCCAACTTGGATGAGGACCTACTTCTGCACTTATTACACCTCCCAGATTTCTGACTCAAGTTAATGGGTTTCTGGATATTATTGCTCTTTGCACTTCATTGTTAAATTAAATCAATGTCACAGTTGATCTTACGATCGTTATTCTATTCATTGCTCCTTGTTTATGCAACATCTGAAAATAAGCATTTGATAGTTAAGATGCAGAAAAATAAGGACAGCTGCAGTTTGACTTTAAAAGAGTGTGCTTATTCCACCCTGAAATACAGCAAAAATGTCTGCAGTAAAGAACTATAGATTGTGATTTTCTTTCATACAACCATGGGTTCCAGGAAAGAAAATCGCTCGATTCCCCCATCAACACAGTCAGTGGAGGGACCCCTGCCATGGAGCTATTGTGTTTTCTACAGCGGGGAAGGGGTGGGCGGAAAGCTGTCCCTGAAGGGATCACACAATGATCAATGATTACTGCCAGAGGCTATAGCCACTGGGAATATTTGCATGCTAAAAAATCCGACATGCTGGTTGTACCCAAGTCGACTGATGGACCGACTTTGGCCTTTGATTGGTCTCTACTGAACCAGCTGAGATTCGATCCATCTATGGCCAGGTTAAGACTATCTCAAGATAGGCAAACGTCTTACCAAGAGCCAACAGTGGTGAGATATCTGCTCCATCAAATTCATTTTGCGTGCAAATGTTTTTCCAAAGGATAAAAGGGAACAGCATTTGTCTGCTTACTTAGGTATCTTTCACAAGGTACAATATAAAGTACTCCCTGGAAAGCCCATATACCGCCCAATTATTGCAAGTAATACTAGAATCTGTCACAATGCGAAGACTGTGCCATGTATGATCACCCCATATCTGTATTGAACAATGTCAAATGTTTGATTGAATGTAATCTTGGTATTTTTGTTTGTTATGCAATTATTCTGCTACACTGTATATTGTTTCAGTGTGCCTCGTATATCATCCTCTGAGAGTTCTGTAACGTGTCCTTAATTGTCTTGTTCTTCTTTAACTAGACTGAGCTAGAGAAAGACCTCTATCAGTACGAGTCTGAGTTAGAGGCAGATTTAGAGAGAATGGACAAGTTTATTAAAGCCTCTGATAAAAGGGTATGAACGTTTCTTTATTCTGCTGTTAGCTTGCCTATGGAAATATATAAGTGTCTGCAAGAATGAGACAATGAAGAGAAGCTCTTTTTATAACATCACTAATCTCAGCTGCAACCTGGCCTGTGGAATGTGCGGAGACAATGTCATGTTTTCCATCGCTCTGTATGCAGTAATCTCCTGCCTCCAATGTGACGTACATTCCATGTAGTCATAGGATTCTGCAGTAACAAGGCTGTGCATGTGTAAAAACCAGAGTACTGTAACATCTGCCTGGCATGCTCTCATAGGCCTTCGTCCCACTACACATGAAGGTGCATGCTTTTGTAGAACCAGACAACCACTTATTCATAGCTTCTTTAAGAGGCTTTAGAACAAAGGAAAATAGTTTTCTTAATTCTAAAAAAAAACCTTCTTTGTGATCTATATACAGTTAAAACTGATATTACTGCAATTGGCCTTTCCTACATAAACAACAAATATCAGATACAAAATAAAGATGGTTGCATTGAAGGGGCTAAGGATGGAAGCTGAAGGTGTCAAAATAGGAAGACAACTTCGGACAAGGTCAAAACCAGAATAGAACCAAGATCTTGATTCATCTTCAGCCACACCCGTACACTTACTTTTGGAGAATGAGTATATTGTCCCGTTAGGGCTGAACTAATGAGTCGCTTTTCAAAAGAAAAAAAAGTAAAGGAAAAAAAATTAACAGGACAGATAAAGTTCCTAAAGACAGAGGGATTAGTAAGATATTACCTTTTAGACAGTGAGTTTAGCTGATTCAAATACAGATAGCAGTTACTACCAGTTATTTGTTGGGCTGCAATGAATGACTTTTGGCAGGCTATACATGATTCTTTTTTTTTTTTTTCTTGCAGTCTGTGGGATGAACAAAAAAAAGAACTGATTCCTCCATTCACACATTCAAGGTGGATGAGGGAATCCTTCCCATTGATCTATTGCATTCTGGCAGCAGGTAAATTTCCCAGGAATACAGTCAGAATACAATGATCAGTGTTGCTGGCTATAGCCGGCAACACTGTTTGTTCGGCATAAGCCCGACTGGCTGCTTGCACACAAGTCGATCAATAGATCAACTTGTGTACAACCAGCCTGCACGTACATGGATTGAAATCTGGCTGGTCCCTACTGGACCGGCTGAATTTCTTGCCATGTATGGCCAGCTTTAATTGTCACTTCTGAGAACCAAGGTGCAGCAACTGATAAGCAGTTAATTTTATACCAATCAAAATCAGTCAGTAGATTAACCATTCTTCTGGTCATACACCAGCAAATTTCATGAGTGCATATGGCCAAATGTGTAAAATGTAGTGCCTGAAGTCATTCTTATAATTATGCTGATCATAATAGATCAGTAACTGCATTGTCACTGAATGCAAATGCAGAGATCTTATACTGTAAGAATTTATTAAATAAGTTCTTCCAAACATCAGAAGTACTGGTGTCTGAATGTTGGAAACCATCTATGTGACAAAGCTTAGGTTGTTCTTTTTCTTGTGTGTTTTATCTATTGATCTGCTGAGGTCTAATGATAGTAATATTTCAACTTGAACAATACCACTTATTATTCTTAGTGAACCAATAAAATACTTGTAAATAGACAACTCTTATGCTAGGTTCACACTTGTGTGGGTGGTTGCGGGTACGGGACAGTTCCTATACCCGCAGCCAAACTGCGCTACTCCTTTGCTGATACACGGGGCTGCCATTCATTCTTAATGGCACCCCCACACATCTGAAAATGCAGTATGTTTTTGGTTGCGGGAAATCGCATGGTGTAAAAGCACCATGTGATTTCCCTCTGGCTTCGTTTTAAGAGGTGCAGGAACCATTTTACTGTATGACACACAGGCACAGCAGCCCATTCAAATGAATGGGTCGTCGTACCTGCGCAAATGGGGCTTGCAGAGCTGCTGAGGTGTGAACCTAGCCTGACTAAATCTATTGTTTATTAAAAATGTGACTGGAGCTCACAGGAAGATTTATGCTAGTCAGCTGTTTTCAGGTCTCTTTTCCGTAGAGCTTACTGTCTAAACTAACCTTTACGTATTCACCAAAGATTACCATTCAAGGACCCAAAAACAATTGGCAAGCAGTTTTACTAGATGAAAACCAATTTCACCAATGTGTAAATTGGGGTCTCCATGCTGAGAGAGTTACAGAGGTCATTTAATGACATGAACTCTACGCTGCAATGTTCCGAATTTGTCATTCTAGACTTATAGATTGTAATTTGTAAAAAGCAAAGCTGTTGAGATTCTATCTCAAAGCACGTTTGATAGCATGCAACAAAATAAAAAATTAGAAGAGCACTTAAAGCCTAATTACTTTCATCTCTTGCAAAATCAATTTGTCAAGTGCTCAACTGAGCAAGTCTAATTTGCTATTTGTGTTACAAGTAATACATTTTGGTTCTACAAGGGGCACCGAGATTGTACAATGTGTATCTGCTCAGTTGTGCTGTCTTGCTTTTTGCTGATCTTTGCTTCCAAGACTTTGGCTGAGCCGTACTTTTCTTTTATCATTGGCTTTTGGACATATAAAGATGTATGTTGTGTAATATTTTGTAAAATGCCTGTCATTATGTCATTATTTACGTCATATTTTGCTAAATGTTTCTGATGCTTGATGATCTGTATGTTCCCCTTTATGTGTATGTACACACATCGATGTGTGTAAAGTGATCACTGCTCTCCTGTCCATCCTGTGCAATCAAAGAGTAAGCAGTGGCCTCAGCCTAGATGTCTCTGCGAAACCATGCCCTCTGACATGTTTTGCCCCACCTATGACTAAGCCTGGTGGGCTGGGTAAAATGCGTAAGTGGGCGTGGTTTGGTGAAGACATGTAGGCTGAGGCCACTCCTTTGATTGCATGTGCTGGACGGGAGAGCACAGATCACTTTATACAAATAAAGCTTTACTCTCTGGATTGGTACATAGATACGTTGGCACACCCAATTTCCTGAGGATCAAGGGAAGAGATGCCTCTTTTGCTTTGAGCGGTGCCATAAGCATTACTAACTTTCCCATACTGAGTTACATAGCCAACTCACCCCAATACTATGTCCTAGACAGATGCTAAATCACTGACTTAGACATTTTGCAAGCCCAATGAAAACAATTCTAGTGATCTTGGCTCTGAACTATGCATAATCACATACACTTTCCTGCTGTATTTTCCGTTATGTAAACAATAAAAATTGAACTTGATCAACCAGATCTGTGCTAAGGCTCCATGCACACTAGACATTAAAAAAACGCTAAAAAATCACCAATGTTAAGCATTTTTGCTGGCGTTTTTACAGTGTTTAGGAGCATTTGCAAAAGTGTTTTGGAGTGGTATTGTTTCTGTTAAGGAGGGAGAGGCCCTCGCATCCTTAACAACGGATGACTTATCAGCTGTCAGCGGGGTTCCCCCTGACCGCTGAATGTAAACAAAAGAAATGGTGGCAATAAAAATTGAAAAACAAACATTGTGGCGGACCTCCTGAAAAATCCATACCAAGCCCATTGGGTCTGGTATGGATTTTAAGAGAAACCCCATGTCAAAATTTAAAAGAAAAAGGGCGTGAGGGTCCCCCCAAAATCCATACCAGACTAGGGTTGCCACCTGTCCGGGATTCACCCAGACAGTTTGGGTTTGGAATCATGCGCTCGGGTTTCAGGCCGCCTGAAATCTGGACACATTATTCAGACCAGACTATGGCTTTCCAGCAGGCTTGCTGGCTGCAGTTGTGTAAGCCGAGAGTGTCTGTTACACTCTATTTCACACTGCCCAAAGCCAGCACTAACAATTACCCCTCCCCCCACACAGGCAGGAGAGGAGAAAGGGCTTGATCTGCTCCTTTTCCTCCACCCCTACAACTCTGTGTCTGCCCACACTCCAGCAGCCTCAGCTACATCTGGATAAGAGGTGCTGACTGCCAAGGGGTGAGTGAGCTCACCATCCAGCCTGTCTGTGACTGAAGTTCCCCCCTCCTGCCGCTGAGTGAGTACACTAAGGTAAATCAGGGTTCTCAGAACACCCCTTCCATCAAAGTTCCCCTTTACACCAAACGCCAGAGTGTACCCCCTTACATCAGAGTCCTGTCTGTACATCAGAGTTCTCAGTGTTCTCCCTTAGATCAGGGTTCCCAGAGCATCCCTTATGTTAGAGTTCTCCCTTACAGCAGAGTCCCCCCCCCTTACAGTGTAACAGAACTCTGTAAGTTCAGATTTAAGAGGGGAACTCTGTGGACTCTGATGTAAAGGGGGACTCTTGTGATTAATTTCATTTGATTAGAAATGTTATTTAGTTTCAAAATATATGTATAAATCATACTATAAAAAAAGATTGCTGTGCGCCGCTAAAGTGTTCGGGTTTGACTTGAAGAAAAGGTGGCAACTCTATACCAGACCCTTATCCAAGCATGTAGTTTGGCAAGCCAGGAAAGGGGGGGGGGACAAGTGAGCGGCCAACCCGCTCCTGAACCATACCAGGCCACATGCCCTCAACAGGGGGGGGGGTGCTTTGAGGTAAGGGGGCTCCCCCCCCCAAAATACCTTATCTCCAAGTTCATGAGGACAAGGGCCTCTTCCCCACAACCCTGGCCCAGTGGGTGTGGGGGGGTTACTTATCAGAATCTGGAAGCCCCCTTTGACAAGGTGGACCCTTGATCCCAGCCCCCCTCCTATGTGAATGAGTATGGGGCACATTGTACCCCTACTCGTTCACCAAAAAAGTTTAAAAAAGTTTAAAAAAGTAAATAAAAATGCACACAGTTTTTCACAAGTCCTTTACCAAAAACGAAACAAAAACAATGTCCCCTGGTGTAGATCCATCGTCAATCACGATGAACACTGGCCGCCGACCCGAAAAAAAAAACGTCCACGCCCGAAAATTGCTCCTGCCGTCTGACACCTTCGCCGCCTCCCACCGCTAAATAAACTAAGGGGTGTGCTGGTCGATGATGTCACCCAAGCACTATTCATCAGTTTCTGAAAGTGCACTATTCAGTAATTAACCACTTCAACTCCGGAAGGATTTACCCCCATCCTGACCATTTTTTCCGATTCTGTACTGCGTCGCTTTAGCTGACAATTGCGCGGTCCTGCGACATTGTACCCAAACAAAATTTACGTCCTTTTTTCCCACAAATAGAGCTTTCTTTTGGTGGTATTTGATGACATCTGCAATTTTTATTTTTTGTGCTATAAACAAAAAAAGTTATAATATCCCCCCAAAAAAATATAAAAAAAACTAATTTCTTCCACAGTTTAGGCCGTTATGTACTCTTCTACATATTTTTGGTAAAAAAAAATTTGCAATAAGTGTATATTTGGTTTGCGCAAAAGTTATAGCGTCTACAAAATAGGGGATAGATGTATGGCATTTTTATTTAAATTTTTTTTTACTAGTAATGGCGGCGATCTGATATTTTTATCGGGACTGCAACATTATGGCGGACAAATTTTGAAACTATTTTGAGATCATTGTCATTTATACAGCGATCAGAGCTACAAATAGCCACTGATTACTGTATAAATGACACTGGCAGGGAAGAGGTTAAACACTAGGGGCCATCAAGGGGTTCAGTGTGTCTTAAGGAGTGATTCTAACTGTGGGGGGAGTGGGCTCACTACAACATGACATAGAACACTGCTCCCGATGACAGGGAGCAGTAGATCCCTGTCATGTTGCTAGGCAGAACAGGGAAATGCCTTGTTTACATAGGCATCTCCCTGTTCTGTCTCTCCTCGCTGCAATCGCGGGCTGCCGGCGAACATCGAGTTTGTGGGACCCGTGGGCACCGGCGCGCGGTGGGCACGCGCCCGATAGGTGGCAAATTCAAAGGGACGTACAGGTACGCCCATTTGCCTGCCTGTGCCATTTTGCCGACGTATATGTGTGTGCGGCAGTTGGCAAGTGGTTAAACCACAAAAAGTTTTCAGAGCTGCTATATCTTTGGTAAAAAGGTATGGTATGTGCCTAGCAATGTCCCTAAGCCAAAGCTTAAGACAAGGGTTTTGCCAGGATTTGATCTCCTGCCATCCTTTATAAAACAAACGATCAATTAAAGCTTTTACACAAGGATACAGAGCTTTTTTTTTAAGATCTTTGTTCTGCTGTGTAAGGCAGGCCATACACTGTTCGAATCTCGGCCGGTTCAACAGGAACTAACTGAGATTTGAACCATGTATGGGCAGGCTGAATGTACCAAGTTCATCGATCTATCAACTTGGGTACAACCGTCATGCCAGGTTTTACCTTTAATTATCACTAGCGATAACCACCATCTTCTGGACAATGGCCCGGCAGGAGGGATTCCTGCATCAACACTATCTGGAAATCAAGCAAATTTGCAGGAAAGAAATTGGCTCCTTGTATGGCCGGCCTTAGTTTTGCAAATTTGGCTTATTACGGTGTTAGTATTATGGTAATCCTTGTTAATGTCCTCTTTATATTTGAATCTCCCTCAAAAAAGTTTTCCCTTATTGAATTTTTTTTTCTAGTTTTAGGTGTAGCGTGGGAAAGGGTTAATCTGTCAATTTTTTTTTTTTTTTTTGCTGTGTGCATTTGTGCTGGGTAAATTCACCTAACTTCTTGACTGTTCTTTGCTAGTGTTCAACCTATTACTCCAAGTTCTGGTTTAATGAGATGGTGGAACACTTCTAGACTATAGGGTAGCAATACCATCTCCAGCACAGCATATGTAAAAATGTAATATGAAACTTGTATTTGTGTATTCTGATATTTCACAGCTGTTTTATTAAGAAAAGTATCATATTTTTCATACCTGAATAGTACATATCATTCTTGCCATATATTAGTCTGATAGTTAAAGCAGCATACCTGGAGCAGTAACCTAAATATATTAGCATTATCAGCAGACATTTTTATAACTGAAAGGATTAGTAAATATTGAGCAATGGTAGAATGGATAACTGAAGGGTGAACTTGATAACCTATGGTAAATATGAAGCCTAAAATAAAATTGAAGGGGCTCCTTATGCCATTATGGACTAGCAACTAATGAGCAAACTAATAAAGAATTGAATACATTTAAGGCTTTACATAAATATGGTGAAAAATGGTTATATGTATATATTCTCTTTCTGCTGATACTCTTCTGTTTTAATGGCTGAGTGACCTGGTTTGAATAGAGAAGTCATGTGGGAGTGCAGATATCCAGAATTCCAGAAACATTCCCCTATTACTTATACACTTATTACTGAATTACAGAGGGGATTTGATCCTGTACTTCTAATTGGGCACAGTCTGCTTTGACGAGTTTTACGCTTATGTGGGATTGCACCTCTCCTGAAGGAACCGTGTGTGAAAACAATTACAGGCTTGCTATTCTTACTCCAGCTGCTTATCTGTCTGTGCTGTTGGCTGTGTATGCTGTGACTCATTTACACACATAAAAAGAGGCCAGTCATTTTAAGAAACCTTGCACTGTGACTGACCGAATTCTGGTTCTCGCTAGGCATAGTGTATACAGTGCCGGGCTAAAGTTTTCACACAGTCATGGAGGTAAAGTGGCACAGTGTTGAGGGAACTGAAGGGATATTGTCTGATTTTATTGATCCATATCAATCAGTTCTTTTCTTGGATTCTTGCAGACTGCAGTCGTGAGCCGCCCAGACGATCTTCCATCTTAGTAAGTTTCAATTCTTCTCCTCATTGTTGTTTTCATTTTATGTTTGTGAGTTTATTTGTCTGATTCTATAACAATGTTTACTTCAAGAAATATCAGTTTTACAAATGGTATCTAATATTAATAAATTAACATGTTAACAACATATTTATACCAATATTATAATGTTCTCCCTTTTGTATTTTTTTCCTAGGGGTATGAAATGATATGAGTACTGTTTTTAGTTTTATACTGTTAAGTAAATGAAGTATGTGTTTTTTATTTTAAATATAATTTGACAATAATATTGGTTATGATGTTTGTAGATTGCATTTTCATCATCTGTGTCTGTTTCCTGCCCTGTATCCTTATATCACTTCCACTTTACATCCTGCTATCCAAATACATACAGCCTCCATCTACTGTCCTGCTATCCAAGTATCAGTTCCACCTTCTGTCTTGCCATCTATATACAGCCTCCACCTAGTGTCCTGTTATTCAGATAGCTCCTTCTTTTATCTTCTGATCCATATACAGCCTCCACCTACTGTCCTGGTATCAAAATAGCTCCCCCTTCTGTACTGCCATCTATTTACAGCCTCCACTTACTGTCCTATTTTCCATATATCAACTCAACCTTCTGTTCTGTCATCCATATAAAGTCTCTGCCTACTGTCCTGTTATTCATATATCAGCTCCACTTTCTGCCCTTCCATCCATATATGGCTTCCACCTACTGTCCTGTTATCCACGCATCAGCTCCACCATCTGTCCTGCTGTCATCCATATACAACCTCCACCTACTGTCCTGTTATCCATACATCAGCTCCACCATCTGTCCTGTCATCCATATACATCCTCCACCTACTGTCCTGTCATCCATATACAACCTCCACCTACTGTCCTGTTAATCAAATAGCTCCACCTTCTATCCTGCCATCCATATACAGCCTCCACCTACTGTCCTGTTAGCCATATATCAGCTTGACCTTTTGTCCTGTCATTCATCTACAGCTCCTACCTTCTGTCCTGTTTTCCATAAATCATCTCCATTTTCTGTCCTGTGATACATGCGCGCCCTCTATCCCCTGTGCTGTTATTCATGAACCACCTCCACCCCTGCCTTGGTATCCGTATATAACACATCCACCTTCTGTCCTCCTACATGTGTTTCATCTTCATCATCTCTCCTGTGTACCTCCTCAGCAGCCTACCCTTTTATCCATGTAGTTTCTCCTCCAATTTCCTGTTATCCATGTACCACCTCCACCCACTGCTTTTATCCATGTACTACCTCCACTTCCTGCCCTATTACTGGTGTACCACTTCCACCTTCTGTCCCAGCATCTATGTACTTCCTCTTCTGTTATCCATGTCCTACCTCCACTTTCAGCCCTTTTAGCCATATACCACTTTCACATTTTATCTTGTTAGGTGTTTATTTTTTTCATCTGTCCTTGTGTGTACTTGAACTGCCTCCTTTCCTGCCCTGGTAAATATATTCCTCCACCTGTTGCCTGTTGTAAACATACCTGCTCCACCCCTTTCTTTGTTATCTATGCACCACCTCCTGCCCTACCATTCCCATCTGCTCCTCTGTTATATATGTACTAGTTTTACCTTCAGTCTCATTAAGCATGTACTATTTCCACCTCGTGTCCAGTTTTACATGGTTCATTTACACCTTCTATACAAATACTATTCCCATCTCCTGCTCTGTGATACATGTACCCGCTCTGTTTCCATTTTTTCCATGTACCTCCTACACATCCTAACTTGTTATATAACTTCTAAACATCCTACTACCATGTCATCCATAAACCATCTTAACACCCTACTTTGTTGTCCATATACCTCCTTTGCATCCTACCCCATTTTCTATATACCATCTCAACATCCTACCTTGTTATCCATATACCACATGCCACCTTTTTATCCATATAACTCCTTCTTATTCTTCCTGATTTTCTATATACCATCTCCACATCCTACCTTGTTTTCCAAATACCACCTCCACATTCTAACTTTCTATCCATATCTCCTCTTCATATCCTACCCCGTTTTCCATATATAATCTCCACATCCTTTCTTTTTATCCATATACCTCCTTCATAGCCTACTCAGTTTTCAGTAGACAACCTCCCTATCCCACCTTTTTTTACCATATGCCCGCTTCATAGCCTATCCAGGTTTCCATATACCACCTCCACATTCTACCTTTTTATCCATATACCTCCTTCATATCCTACCCAATTTTTCATATACCATCTCCACATCTTACCATTTTATCCATATACCACCTCTACATCCCACCTTGTTATCCATATATCTCCTCTATATCCTACCCTGTTTTTCATATACATCCTCCTCATCCTACCTTGTTGTCCATATATCTCCTCCACATCCTACCCTGTTTTCCCTAATACCACCTACACATCCTACCTTGTTAATATAACTCCTCCAGATCCTACCCTATTTTCCAAGTACCACCTCCACATACCGCCCTGTTAAAAATATACTGTCTACACCCTCTGCCTTATTACACATGTTAGCTCTATCTCTTTCACTGGTATACCTGTACTATGTTTGCCCTATTCTTGTCTGCAACTGTTCCACCACCATCACATTCCATATACAACAACTTTGTGTCATATTGCAGCTGTACCATCTCTGCCTCCTGCCCTGCTATACCTGTAGGATCAGTATCCTGTTGTGCATTTACCAGCACTTCTTTTCCTTTTATGCCACCTCTTTTCGGTTAATTGCATACAGGCTGCTTCTACTGCCCAATGAAATAATAATACCCCGTGTGAGCCTAATAACAGCTAGAAAATTATATCCTGCTTAAGTGAACTGGTACATATTACTATTTTATTATTAATATAGTCTTCTAATTTAGAAAACCATAAAACACGCTTCTTTGTGTACAGCTATGTGATGACTAACAGAAGTGTGTCCTGGTCCTATAATTCTGGTACTTCCTCATTTGGCAACCTTACTGATATTATGAGATATACAAAGACACTGAATTTCAAAAGAGCCAACTTCCCTAAACGACGAACCTTGCTAGAAGATATAAATTGGGATAAAATCTTAGGAACAAAGAACACAGAGGAGAGATGGGTTCGCTTTAAGAGCATATTAAATAAGGGCATTAGCCAGTGCATCCCATTGGGTAATACATTTAAAAGAGTGAACACAAGTCCTAGATGGCTTAATGCCAATGTAAAAATGCATATAAATGCAAAAGAGAAGGCCTTCAAAAAATACAAGGTTGAGGGATCATCATCCGCATTCAAACTTTATAAAGAATGCAACAAGAAATGTAAGGGTGAAATTAGGGCGGCTAAGATAAAATACGAAAGAAACATAGTGGAGGAGAGCAAAATAAATCCCAAGAAATTCTTTAAGTATGTAAACAGTAAAAAAGGGAGGACAGACCATATTGGCCCCATAAAGACAAAGGAAAGACATCTGGTTACAAAGGATGGGGAGATGGCGAAGGTATTGAATTAAATTCTCCTCAGTCTTCATGAGGGAATCGGGGGGCTTCAGTAACCAAAACTGCAGAGTTCATCCTCGTGACACATCACAGGAAGCACCCTCATGGCTAACAGAGGACAGAAAAAGAATTAGACTTGGGAAACTTAACATTAATAAATCACCGGGACCGGATGGCTTGCACCCGAGAGTACTTGGGGAACGCAGTCAAGTAATTGCCAGACCATTATTCCTAATTTTTACTGACAGTCTACTGACTGGAATGGTACCAGTGGATTGGCAAAAAGCCAATGTAGCACCAGTATTTAAAAAGGCCCAAAATACATCCCTGGGAATTATAGACCAGTTAACCTAACATCAATAGTATGCAAGATCTTGGAGGGGATAAGGGACTATATACAAGATTTTAGTAATGAAAACTGTATCATTAGCAGTAATCAGTATGGATTCATGAAGAATCCTTCTTGCCAAACCAATCTATTAACCTTCTATGAGGAGGTGAGATGCCATCTAGTCAAAGGAAGGCCCCTAGATGTGGTGTATCTGGATTTTGCAAAAGCATTTCACACAGTTCCTCATAAACGTTTACTGTACAAAATAAGGTCCGTTGGCATGCACTATAGGGTGAGTACATGGATTGAAAACTGGCTGCAAGGGTGAGTTCAGAGGGTGGTGATAAAAGGGGAATACTCTGAATGGTCAGGGTGGGTAGTGGAGTCCCACAGGGTTCAGTGCTGGGACCAGTCCTATTTAATTTGTTCATAAATAACCTGGAGGATGGGGTAAACAGTTCAATCTCTGTATTTGCGGATGATACTAAGTTAAGCAGGGCAATAACTTCTCCACAGGATGTGGAAACCTTGCAAGAAGATCTGAACAAATTAATGGGATGCGCAACTACATGGCAAATGAGGTTTAATGTAGAAAAATGTAAATAATGCATTTGGGTGGAAAAAAAATATGAATGCAATTTATACACTAGGGGGAGAATCCCTGGGGGAATCTAGGATGGAAAAGGACCTGGGGGTCCTAGTAGATGATAGGCTCAGCAATGGCATGGAATGCCAAGCTGCTGCTAACAAAGCAAACAGAATATTGGCATGCATTAAAAAAGGGATTGAGTCCATAAAGTGATAATTCTCCCACTCTACAAGACTTTGGTCTGGCCTTACCTGTAGTATGCTGTCCAGTTCTGGGCACCAGTCCTCAGGAAGGATGTACTGGAAATGGAGCGAGTACAAAGAAGGGCAACAAAGCTAATAAAGGGTATGGAGGACATTAGTTATGAAGAAAGGTTGCGAGCACTGAACTTATTCTGTCTGGAGAAGAGACGCTTGAGAGGGGATATAATTTAAATTTACAAATACCATACTGGTGACCCCACAATAGGGATAAAACGTTTTCGCAGAAGGGAGTTTAACAAGACACCTGGCCACTCATTAAAATTAGAAGAAAAGAGGTTTAACCTTAAACTATGTAGAGGGTTCTTTACTGTAAGAGCGGCAAGGATGTGGAATTCTCTCCCACAGGCAGTGGTCTCAGTGGGGGGCATCGATAGTTTAAAAAACTATTAGATAAGCACCTGAACGACCACAACATACAGGTATATACAATGTAATAATGACATATAATCACACACATAGGTTGGACTTGATGGACTTGTGTCTTTTTTCAACCTCACCTACTATGTAACTATTTAACTATGGCTGGCACAATTAAGGGGTTAATTGCAGTTACACCTTTTATAACACTTAGCTATACTTCTGAACACATTTCTTCACTTCGCAGGTTATATGTAGATAAAATGTATAAACATACAGTACTAGTACATATTTACATGTGTTAATAGTACGGCTGTAAAGATCTTCTTTTACAGTTTATTAAATTTAGCTTTGAGGGACATCATGTGGTCGCATTGCAGGCTGACCCCTGTGCAGAAATTGTGTTAGGGAATTCCCGTAAAACAGATAAATGGTATGCCCTTTACATATCGGCATGTCCTGTTCTGTTTACCAAACCGGGCAGTGTCTGTTGGGCGAAGTTCCTGACAGCTATTAATATCTGTGTTGTTCATACGTGATGCACAATTACAGTTCATGCAAATTTGGCTTGTGTGGTGTGTTACTGATTTATAAGTTGTCTCCACACTCTGGAATGTGTGTGTGTGTTTCGCAATAGAAGTCATTTGAACAAAATTAACATGGTCTGTAAACTGTGATTAGGAGCTTTTGGGATTAGGCTCTATTAAAAAAAAGGGCTAAAGAAAGTACTGCTGTAGGTTAAAAACCTATTAAATTGTCCAGGTAAGCAAGCATGGTGCTAAATATGCATGACCTATTTTAGAAGTGAGGTAGATTTAAAGGAATTGTTTCTAAACTTAAGTAGGCCAGTAACTGCCTTTAATAAAAAGATCTGTTCATGGTGAAATCCTTGTGTTATGTATTGTTAAAGACAGCTTGCACCTTGGATTTACTGTGCCATGTGATCTAAATAGAATAATTTTGCAGATTAAAATTTAGACAGTAAATTTTTTTTGGCATCACATCACACCTCTATTTTAATTGTTCCATATGGAAACGGTAAAACATAAGTATATATGTGTCTCTGTGCATATATTTTACAGTCAGCATGTGTGCCCATAGGAGCATGAGTACTACTTTTTACATCATATTGTATAATTTTTTTTTTTTCCAAATCAATGTTTATTGTATACATAAGATAGAATACACAATAGTGATACAGTAATAAAATGTACAAAGTGTAATACAATGCTCTGGTACTGACTATAAGAAATAGAATTGGGGGGAGCACATTTTACATTAGTACAGTGTAACAAGAAGAGAGCATAAACAAACAAAAAACAAAAGATGAACAGCATGGGCAACTAGCTCCGAAATTAACCAAGTAGTTATGTATTCAGCACCCCGTTTATATAGCGGGCTGTAGTTTTCTTGATATTACAATGCAGTCTAGCGGGCTTATCTATTAGGGTAGCTGTGAGCCACTGTGCATCTCAGGGTATTTCCGCTATATCAATTGTAGGTCGAGGGTATAAGCCTTGAGGAACTTTGGCAGTGATAATGGGTGTGTGCGGACTCACTAGTTCAGATGCTCTACTGGGGGTTGTTGTTTTGTATCAGTGGTTGGTTGCGTGGTAGTATCTTTGGTTAGTTGCCTAATGCATCTAGATGGGTTAATTTCCTTTAGGATTGCGGTCACCGGACCATCTAGCAATCCACATGTAAGGGCGAGTCTGGTATGCACATTCAGTATACAGAGTGGTCAGTTGAATTGTTAGGGAAAACCTTTTAGGTCAGTTGGGTGGAAGGGGGGGGGAGTCAGGTAGAGAAGCTCCTCGTGGGAGAGGAGAATGATAATAGACATAATGGACTGGGACGATAGGAAGCCTAGGGATAGGGTGGTGAGTGATATTTCAGTTTCTGGAAATAGGTAGTAGTATGTTTGTATTGAGTGTGTAAAGGGATAGGAGGGAGGAGATGGAGAAAAGGATGACAAGGGGATAGGGTGGACTTTTTCTCCTCCTCCTCCGACTTGGCCTTGTGATCCTTCTTATATCCCTAAGACAGTAGTTGGGAATATTTGTCGGTTGTTTGAAAGTCATGCCAGCAAGACCAGATATTCCTGAATTTCGTGGGCGTGTCTTTGGCTTGGTGTACTAATTCCTCAATTTCTGCCACTTTATTTATGCGTCTAAACCAGTCCGCAATGGTTGGGGGCTTGGAGGACTTCCATAGAGTTGGGATGCACATTTTTGCAGCGTTTAAAAGGTGCAAAGAAAGAGAGCAATGGTAATGCTTTTTATTTGGGATGGAGGAGTGATGTAGGAGCATGTGGGCTGGGGTGAATTCTATCTGGTAGGTGGTAATTGAGAGAGAGTAGTGAGGCGGTGGACCTCTTTCCATAAATTTTGGATTGATGGACATGACCATCATATGTGGAGTGCTTCTTCTCCGTCAGAGCATCTCCAACAATTAGGGGGTATAGTGGGGGAGATTTTGCGTAGTCTAAGGGGAGTCTTGTACTACCTAGAGAAGACTTTAAAGCCATTTTCCTGTGCTGAAGCGGTAATTGATCCCTTGTGGATATAGGAATAGATGTTTTCCCATTCTTCTTCTGAAAGGTTAATAGAGAGTTCCCTTTTCCACCTACGACTTGCTATGTTATATTTAGGGTTGTGGTCAGAGAATAGAAGGGAGTATATGTCTGAGATCAAATGTCTTTGTGGTTCTTTTTTATTACAAATTACTTTGAAGGGTGTGAGCTGAATATTTAGAACGTTTTTGAGGGTGGTTGAGTGTCGGAGTTGGAAGTAAGTCCAGAGCGGGAAGGATTGTCCAGACACTTACGTGGACAGTTTGGGAAGGGTCAGAAAGGCATCTCAGGAGAAGAAGTGTTCTGCAAGTATATCGGTATGGGGCCAGATGTCTGTAAGGAACGAGTCTGATAGGCCGGGCGGGAAATCTGCTTTGTTATGGATTAAGAACATCATGGGTCTGGTGCTGAGGGTTTTGGTGGGGCTTTTTATAAAAAATAAATAAAAATGCAAACAATTTTTTGTTATAACAAATTTAAATTAAATAGAGAGGGGGAGGATGAGATAGAAAGGGGATGGGTGAGGGGTAAGGGAGGGAGGATGGGAGAGAGAGAGAGAATGCGCATTAGCATGCGTGGGAGTGACAGCAACGCACCCTGGCCAAGGCAAGTGACCAAAGGCAGAGAACCCGGAAGGAAGACCAAGTAAAGATGGAAGCGCCCGGGACCCACGTGATTGATCACAGTGCAGCGCTGGAGGGCTCAGTCTGACAGGTAAGTGTACCCTAATGTGCTAATATGCTGTGCATACTAGTACATTATGGCATAACCTACCTGAGGGCCTATAAAAAGTAGTATGTTAGCAAAGTTTATTACCGCTTTAATATCACAGGAGCCTCTCATGGGGCCCCCTACTGACTCGGTGGCCATTGGCCAGTGTCCAAATGCATAGTTGTCAACATTTCAAAAATATTTTCAGGGACACTTTTTTACCAGTGGTATATTTAGAGTAGCTGACATCCCCTATGTTCCTCTATACATCACAGTAGTAATCACAAAATTAAATGAGTACTAATAAGGGCAAAACAAATATGAGGACTGAGAAGATTTCCTTTAGTTGAAATAACAAAAGTGTGCCCATTCTAGAGCTGGTAACATTGAGGATATTCAATATACATTTTAAAGAACTGTTTTGGTGGGTAAGAGGCATAGGGGAGGCGTATGGATGATATAAAAGTGGGAAGTATGTGCAGGTGAGGGAGAGGAATCTGGAGGGTATATCAGTGGGTACTATGTACAGGAGAGGAGTGTGGAGGGTATGGCAGTAGGCACTATGTACAGGAGAGGACTGTGGGGGGTATGACAGTAGGCAGTATGCACAGCAGAGGAGTGTGGGGAGGGTATGCCAGTGGGCAGTATGTACAGGAGAGGAGTGTGGAGGGTATGACAGTTGGCAGTATGTACAGGAGAGGAGTGTGGAGGGTATGATGGGGCAGTATGTGCAGGAGAAGAGTGTGGAGGGTATGACAGTGGGCAGTATGTACAGGAGAGGTGTGTGGAGGGTATCACAGTGGGCCGTATGTACCAGAGAGGAGTGTGGATGGTATGATAGTGGGCAGTATGCACAGGAGAGGAGTGTGGAGGGTATGACAGCCGGCACTATGTACAGTAGAGGAGTTTATGAAAGTGTGAAGGGTATGACAGTGGGCAGTATGTACAGGAGAGGAGTGTGGATGGTATGATACTGAGCAGTATGTACAGGAGATGAATGTATGTACAGGAGACAAATTTGGGGTCTCTGTAACCCCTGGTCGCCGAGCCACGACCCTCGAAGTTGATCGTTTTTTGATTTTTTTTGTGTTTTTTTTTTTGGCAAATGGGCCTATCTTAAGGTAAGGGGCCTGGAGCTGCAGCTCCAATAGCCCCTATGTTAATCCGACCCTGGAGTCAGTGGACCCGGTGAGGAGGAAATTTAAAATTTACGGCACATTTTCTGAAAGATTTGTAATGTGTTGTAGATTAAGGGTGGTGTTTACAGGCTGGAGGAACATTTATTGGGGTGATCCAGGGTAAATGTCGTACTGGTATTAAGGAGAACTCATTTTCAATGTTTGTCCAGGCTTTCGTTTGTGTATGAACATTCCAGTCTACTATTCTCGTCAATTGACATGCCCAGTGATATTTGGCAATATCTGGAAAGCCTATGCCACCTTTCAATCTGGGTAGAGTTAATCTTTCAAAGCTAAGTCTAGGGCAGTCTTTACCCCACAGAAAGGCATAAAAGGCCTGTGGCAATTTTATGGGAATCGTTTGCAAAACAAAGTATTCTCGGGAGGATGTTTATTTTGATTGATGCCCTCCCAAACCATGAGAAGATGCCCGGCGATGATGACTTTAGGTCATTCTGAATGTGTTGGAGGATCGGGAGGTAATTTTTGGTGTATAATTCAGATAATTGAGACAGTAGTTGGATCCCGAGATATGTGATCGAGTCTCGGTTTCATCTGAACGGGAAGTTTAGTCTGGTATAGTGCAAGGGTCTCTTTCTGTAGGGAGATGTTTAGGGCTTCTGATTTCGCAAAATTGATTTGTAGGTTAGTCAAGGTGTTAAACGTGGCAAAATCTTAAAGTAGGTTGGGTAATGTAGTGTGTGGTTCTGTCAGGAACAAGAGAATGTTGTCTGCGAAGGTGGATAGCTTGTAGGAGTCTTGGAGATCGACACTCCTTTGATATCTGGGTTGGACCTAAGGCGTTGGAGTAGTGATTCTAGGGTTAGAACAAATATTAACGGGGAAAGTGGACATCCTTGGCGAGTTCCGTTTTGATATTGAGAAGGCATTCGACAGGTGGCCATTAACTCAAACCTTTGCGGTTGGGGAGGAGTATAGCGCCAAGATAAATTGTAGCATGCGGTCCCGTATTCCAATTATTTTGAGGACCTCCTACATGTAGTCCCATGCCACCCTGTCGAATGCCTTCTCCGCATCCAGGGATAGAAAAAAACATGTTGTTGAGTAGAATTTAACCATTTGTGAATATTATTGGCCTTTATGGTGTTGTCCCTCGCTTCTCTGCCCGAAAAACCCACTTGGTCTAGTGAAATGAGTTTGGGTAGTAAGGGTAGGAGATGATTAGCTAGGATTTTGGCATACATTTTGAGGTCTACGTTCAGTAGGGAGATTGGACGGTAGTTGGTAACCAGGGATGGGGCCTTGTTTGGTTTTGGGATCACAATGTGTGCTGTTAGGAGGTCTTGAGGTGGGGGGTTGTCAGAAGAGAGGGAGTTGAATGCATTTAAGAAATGCGGTTTAAGTGTTTCTTTAAATGTTCTGTAGTATCCCGTCGTCAACCCATCTGGCCCAGGACTTTTTCCGGGTTTCAACTGTTTAAGTACTATGTTTATTTCTGTGGGTGAGAGAAGCTGCTCCAGTTCACTAGCTCCTGAATTGGACAGGGGTTCGGGGCTATATTTTGTGAGGAATTCTCGAATTATCTGAGATCTTTTATTATCTTGTGTCCGAGGGCAGGAATGGTGTAGATTGTAAAGGTGGGTATAGTATTGGACAAAGTGATCTGCTATTTGATCGTTGGATACTATGTTGTGGACGCTTTTTTGATCGGAGTTCTGTTTTTTTTTTGTCTAGTATCTCTAAATGCCGTGTACACAAAAGCGGACTTTTTGACCGGACTGGTCCGACGGATTATCCGACGGACTTTCAGCGCACTTTCCCAACTAACGGACTTGCCTACACACGATCACACCAAAGTCCGACAGATTCGTACGTGATGACGTGCGACCGGACTAAAATAAGGAAGTTGATAGTCAGTAGCCAATAGCTGCCCTAGCCTCGGTTTTCAACCATCGGACTAGCATACAGACAAGCGGACTTTTCGATAGGAACTGGGTCCAGCGGAGTTCCGACATAAAAATTTGAAACATGTCCCAAATCTAAAATCCGTCAGATTTTCGACCGAAAAAGTCCACTGCAGGTCCGATGAAGCCCACACACAGTCGAATTGTCCGTCGGACTCGGTCCGTCGGACCAGTCCGGTCGAAAAGTCCGCTCGTGTCTACGCGGCATTAAAGTTCTGTCCTGGCTTGAATCAGGTCTGGGAGGGAAGATGATGCTTGGGTAGTTTTATGCGCCCGTTCCAGCTCATGAATACGAGAGGTCAATGTTGTAATGTGTGCTTGTCTTTCTCTTCTACGTTTAGCGGAGAGTGCAATGAGTTCTCCACGTATGGTACTTTTATGTGCCTCCCATCTCACCATTGGCGATATGTCCGGGGAGCTATTTTCCCAGAAGTATAATAAAAGGTGTTTGTTTACCTCAAGCGCTATAACATTGTCCGTGAGTAGGGAGGGTTCTAGGTGCCAAATCGAGGATCTAGGTGGGATGTCTGCAAATTCTATGGATATAGGATGAGGTCCGACAAATACATGGGGTCTATTGTGGCTGCGGTTAGCATCGGTAGGTCTCTTTGCGACGGAAATAGGTAGTCAAGTCTGGAATATCAGTTGTGTGGAGCCGAGTAGAATGTGTAATCTTTTTCATTAGGGTAGAGCGTACGCCATAGTAAAAAAAACGCAATGGGCGGGGTCCTGATGACCAGTATCGTTAGTCAAATCAGGTAACAGGTTACCGGCTCACCTAATAGGGTGGTGTTCCTTGTCAGAACAGGAGAAGTAGTCAAAATAAAAGGGGATTGGGGATAGGACCCAAGGTGTCCTTACCTTCAGTGAAGGAAAAGGAACAAACTGCGGTTTAACCTGATATAACTTTATTAGAACAATTAGTAGAAAAACATTTTAATCATTGAAAGGAAAGCATAAACAATAGGAGATTGCATAAGGTAAAAACTGACAACGTTGTCACTTAAAAACGCATGCCCATGAGCTCAGCCATATCCAAGTCATCCACACGTGTCAATCATCTCAAGTCATTAAGTGTGACTTAATATATAATGCTTACATATGTTTAGGCGAGGTGAGTTCCGGGAAACCTTGGTAGCACAAGTCGGTACCCGTATTGTGCTTAACCATGGACCTCCAGACTCCCTATATGCCTATAGAGTTGCTGCATTAAGTCTTTACAATGTTAAAGAAAGCATTAGTTATCTCAGACAAATAAATGCAATTCTGGCTAGAAAGTATTCCTGATAGTTAGTGAACAGGACAGGTTTGATTTCTGGATGTAGCACTATCAATCATAGAGATAATATATATATATATATATAAAAAAAAATAAAAATGCAGCACGCTGTGATGCAGGCATGCGACTTGAGTCCAGGAGAAACAATAGATCCACAACAAGCTTGTTAGTCATTCAGCACCATGTTTCCATGAAACATTAAAGATAGCACCGCATATGGATTGGATCGGAAAATATAGTCAGCTGAGTCAAAATACAGAGCCTCCAAAGAGAAAAAAAAAAAAAATTAAATTCTCTTACCCTTTCCTTCTTCCCTTTCTATTCTTTAAATGTTCAGGCTGTGATTGCTTGCTGGATATACCAGTTGAAAAGAGACTCACTGTTTAGATGATATTAAATTGGTCCTCAATAGCAGCGACAAGGTGGTGAATCCAGAGTCCTTTGCAGGGGTCCACAGGTGTGCAGGATGCAAATCTCTGTATTCCTAGTCCTGGTGACACGCACAGGATGTTATCCACTCAAAACCAGCATTGGGCCGCCTGGCCATTTACTTCCAGTTTTCAGTTGTTTGCGGATTTCCAGTTTGCGGAGATAGGATGAGGGCGAAGGAGTGATGAAAAGCCCAAGTTGGCTATCAGCAGAGGACATGCGTAGGCACACACACCGACATGTTTCACCCACTTGTGACGTGGGTTTCTTCAGGGGGGCGTACGCCATAAGTCATATAGTGTCAACTCCTGAAGTTGTGTTTTAATTGCCCGTAATGCTTTGTAAGGCATGGTGGAGGTACCTGCTGATGTATCATGCAGAGGATTGAGAGGGACATTGAAGTCGCCACCAAGAACAAGAAGGCCTTCTTGGAATGATGAAAGTTTTTGTAGTGTAGACCTGAAAAAGGGGACTTAGTGTTTGGCACATATATGTTCACGAGGGTGAATAGTTTTCCGAACAGTAAGCCTTTTACAAAGATATAACGTGCTTCTTCCTCTATGCATCCTTGATTTGAAACCGTCAGTGTTTTGCAAATAGGATAGAGACCCCTTTAGCTTTTGCGGTGTGGTTAGTTGCATGCAGGGAAGTTGGGAAGCAGGTGTTGGAGAGTTTTGGAGTGGAATCTGTTTTAAAATGGGTCTCCTGAAGGAAGATGATGTCCGCTTAAAGGTTTATAAGGGCTTGTTAAGGTTTAAAGCGGGCTTGTTACCTTCACTCTCGATACCTCTGTTTCACCGGCACCGGACGATTTTACCTCTGTTTTACCTCTGGACGATATAAGCACCAAACACTTAAGTAGGTTTTCCAATGCTTTAATGAACAAATAAAGGAAGTAGCAGGAAAGAGGCAGAAGGAAAGCTGCAGGGAAGCTCAAATACCTTTCCTTAGTATTCTTCAGAACATTCTTAGTAATTGAACACCTGTAGTTGAATGTGCTCCCCTTGTGGGATTCAATCTTTGCCCACCTGGATAGACCTCTCTCACTTGTCTAGCAGTGGTACTTTTAACACATACCTGTCGGCCAGGAGGGCCAGCAGGTGGCTGAAAACGAACCCCAGAACATGGCGTCTGTCCCATAAATACCCTCTCCCAGAATGCAACTCGGAGGACCACCTCCACCGAGTTACCCCCGGGACAGAGGAGCACTCATACGCTTCAACATGTTGCTTTTCCAACACTGGTCCATGGCGACAACGACACCCACCGGCACAGTGTGGAACTACACGCAACGTCAGCCAAGCTGGAACAGAGGCAAATATAACTTCCTATAATAAGTGACCCACTAGATTTACCTATCAGTGGTAGATAAAAATCTACCAGCGCTACACCTATAATAAGGCTTACCTGTAGGTACTGGAAATATCTCCTAAACCTGCACGGTTTAGGAGATATATACTATATCCGCTTGTGCTGGGGTCATCGGCGCATGCTCACTAAAGAAAGGGCACGATCGTGTAGTTTCTAAGGGGCTTGTGCCGCTGACCTGGAGTCCACGGCCCCACAAGGAAGAGGGGTGAAGATGGATGCGGCCACCAGCAGGGACATCGCAGGGTTCGTTTGCAGGTAAGTGCAACATAATGGGCTAGTATGCATTATGCTTTTACTTTGCAGGGAAAAAAGAGGAAGTAAAACCCATCAAGGTTTACTTCCTCTTTAAAATGATTTATGCCTATATGGAGTGAATGATCAATGTGCAGAAAAAAAACAAAAACTCTGGGATAAGCAAATGTCATCCCTTACAAGAGGCATGTGTATTATTACTTGAATCTTGGAGTGCTTCCAGACCTGTTCAGTATTCCAGTATGAAGCTTTCCCTCTGTGCAGGAGTCTTCTGTTTTAAGACTGATCACTGCTGTTCTCTCTCCTTGTGCAGTGTAACTGGTCTTGTATCCTCCTCCCATTTTGTAGTTTTCTGCAGGCAGCCTGTGGTGGGTGGACCTACCGGGTCCCTCCCACAGCGCTGCTGTACAGCACAGTAATGATGTCACTGCTACTTTTGCAAGGTAATAACTGGGTTTTCAAAGTCATTTAATATAAACCGAGTGAATTTTACTCATTTGTGGCAGTTGAGGAATATATTTAAATGACAGTTTTTGTGCCTGGAGTTCAGCTTTAATATGTGAGATTTGGGCTACAAATGGTTACTATGGGAGTTAAAGCGGAGTTCCACACAAAAATGGAACTTCCGCTTTTCGGAACCCTCCCCCCCTCCGGTGTCACATTTGGCACCTTTCAGGGGGCAGGGGGGTGCAGATACCTGTCTAAGACAGGTATTTGCACCCACTTCCGGCATAGACTCCCACGGGAGTCTATGCCTCTTCCTGTCCCTCCGCGCTGTCTCCTGGGAAACACACAGGTCCAGGGAGATAGCGGGGACCAGTTACGTCGCGCAGCGCGACTCGCCCATGCGCAGTAGGGAACCGGGAAGTGAAGCCACAACGCTTCACTTCCTGATTCCCTCACCTAGGATGGCGGCGGCAGCTGCCGAGAATCGAGCGGGTTTTCGGCGTCGGCTGCCGACATCGCTGGACCCTGGGACAGGTAAGTGGCCATTTATTAAAAGTCAGCAGCTGCAGTATTTGTAGCTGCTGGCTTTTAATATTTTTTTTTAGGTGGACTCCCTCTTTAAGATTTTCTGCTGGTTTTAAATCCACTAGACATATCTGTACACTTGCATTGGTGTGACATTCATGCACTCTTTCACACATTTAGCCAGGGGGTAGTAAAAATAGACGTTTAAGCGATGGCTTGACTACCCCCCTTAACCTAACACGGTGACTGAAGGGGGTATACACATGCTGTTGCAAAAATTATACCCACTGCTGCATTTGGTGGGCAGTACTGCCACCAAACATAGCTTATTCAAGCCAATGGGGACCCTTACACTGTGTGTAGTGCAGTTGCAGTGCAGTGATCTATTTTTTAGGGTTAAATTAGGTTGTGCGAAGATGACATATCATCTCCCAGCCATCCGTCAACTGCTCTCTGAAAAGTGGTCACTTTTTAGAGGGACAGCAAGGGCTGCAGCAAGTGTAAACAAGTCAGTTTGATCCTAAGTAGTTGGTATTGGGGCCACTTCTAAGACTTCTGCCTTAAAGCTGCCATACATGGCTCAAATTTTCAATCTGTGGGTGCCCCTGTTGGCTGGTGCTGGCTGTAAGAATACAATAGATGACTGAGGAGATTTGTCTATCCACACTGTTTAGTGTAGATGGAGGAATGTGTTGGATTTCCTTTGCTCTGGCTGAATGAAAAGATCAATGCTGTAAGCAAATTTTAGGCAAACTAATGATTTCAGAGACCTTGAATGTAAACCTCTGTAAACATTTAGCATTCTCTCAATGAAAGCAAAGTTTTCCCTGGTTGAAAGAGGTGGAGATTGTGATGTCACTGCCCTTAATCTCCAACTTGTACAATCAGAAAATGCTTTGCACTCATTGAAAGCATGCAAAGTGTTCCCAGAATGGTGCCCGTAGCTAGCGCATGACCTCTGTGTTCACAATGTAGCAGGGCAGCTGCTCAGCAAAGGACCCGGATGGTAGTAAAGATAACTGGAGCAGCGATGCCTACTACAGTGGTGTCCACCTCACATGGGGAACCCGTAAGTATGGCACGTACATATTTATATATGTAACTATGTAAAAATTGCCATACCTAAACTTCAGCTTTAAAACATATGTATGAATATATGTATATAGATAGTGATGGTGTGGATGTGTTTGTGTGTGTTTAAATATAGGTAGGTAGGTAGGTAGATAGATAGATAGATAGATAGATAGATAGATAGATAGATAGATAGATAGATAGATAGATAGATAGATAGATAGATAGATAGATAGATAGATAGATAGATAGATAGATAGATAGATACAAATAGAAGGGAGGATCTCCAGTGTAAGCTTCTCTTGGGAAGATAATAAGTCATGCAAAAATTTACAACCTTTGAATGGAGAGGGCATAACTCTGGAGGGGGTATGGCCTAGCCCATATATAGTGTGCAGCTAGAATTGCGTTTTTTGGGTATGGGAAAAATTATTGAAGATTAATGCCCTGTACACATGATCGTACATTGATTGGACATTCTGACAACAAAATCCATGGATTTTTTCCGACAGATGTTGGCTCAAACTTGTCTTGCATACACACAGTTGCACAAAGTTGTCGGAAAATCCGATCGTTCTGAACGCGCTGGCATAAAACACGTACGTTGGGACTATAAACGGGGCAGTAGCCAATAGCTTTCGTCTCCTAATTTATTCGATCGTAATTTAAACGATCGGATTTTGTTGTCGGAAAATTTTATACCCTGCTCTCAAACTTTGTGTGTCAGAAATTCCAACGGAAAAAGTCCGATTGAGCCCACACACGATCGGAATTTCCGAAAACACAATCCGATCGCACTTTTTCTGTCGGAAAATCTGACCGTGTGTACAGGGCATAACAGTTATTGCAGGCTCCATAAGGTGACTGCAATTTAGAACCAATATTGGTTTGTACAATTTTATGATCTGACAATTTCACTGTAAAAACATGTTGACTATAAAGCAACAATTGTGGAAACCATTGCAGAAGTTCCCTACAATTTTCTGAACAAAATCAGTTTGAGCTAACCAGTTCGCTATGGCCTGCAATATTTCATAACTCTTATCAGCTGTGCAAAGTTTCTTGAACATTACAACACGGTATGCCAAATTTGCTATAGTACATTCTTTTCCAGAAAAACTGATCCATGTATTTTCTCTGCTGTCAGTTCATTTGCCCCACAGAAGTACAGCTCCTTTATTCCTGCTGCTTGCAAACATTTGCATTCTTTCAAGATTATGAAACCGATTAAACAAACACTAATGAACTGGAAAATGGGATTTGCCAAAAGTCTTCTCACCGTAGAAGAGGCTGAAAACCAGACATATTTACTTTCTTCTTGTTGTGTTCCAGCTCTTATGCACCTAGTTACCATTACAGCCGAGAGATAGAGACTTCCCCAGAGCCCCCACTGAACGAGAATGAGAGGCAGATCTACAAGAATGTGTTAGAAGGAGGAGACATCCCATTTCAGGGACTGAGCAGCTTGAACAGACGTCCATCCAGCTCTGCTTCCAATAAAGGTAATTCAGACACAGACCTCATTAGCAGCCATCATAGGTTTTCTGGTACCGTCCAGCTGTCAGCTCTGTTGTATAAGTTATCCAGCTGTTTTCATTCTTTATTGCCATATAAATATATAGAGCTGTGAAATTCACTTTCTAATATGTGCATTGCAAAATATAATAACCCACTTTGCACCATACTTCTTTACGGCAACTTAAATAAAAATAAAATGTTCTGTATTGGGTAGACTGGGCATGGTACAGTCACCCGCCATAACTTAACTGCTTTCTCAGACCCCAGCGGTAAAGTCCCTGGCTAACGCTACATCAGCTATGATAAGCTAAGCATACTCACAAACATAAAGGGCAACCGTCTGTAGACAATCTGCTTGTAATTGGTTTATTCAAAAATTGTTGGGTAACATAATCCCAGTCTTTTTCAAAATATATTTAATTTACCATATACTAAAATGGCTGTTTTTTTGTTTGTTTGTTTTTTAAAGCTGTCAGATGACCTTTAAGGCAGGTTTACCCCCCTATTAAGAGCAATGGAACTGTTCTAATTGGTGCAACTCAAGTTGCTCCGACTCAGAAAAAGGTTCCTGCACTACTTTGGGGCGACTTCATCAGGACTTGCGTTGATTAAAGAAGTCGTATGCAAGCCGCTATGAAGTTGCGCTGGTATGAACCAGCACTTAGGGTGGCAGTAACAGACTTAACTTGGTTTATACCATGTTGGTTGTGATAAATTTGCTATACGTCATATAGTACGTTCAGTTTTGTCCATCCACTGGCACAAGTACACATGAAGGCATTGCTGGTCATATGATCACTGGGAACTTTTTTTCTGTAGGCCATTTCCCATATATTAGTAATAATCTGAATTAATTTGTAGCCTGGGCCTACACTGTGTGGTTATGCTGAAGCCGTATGTTTGATTACCTATATTCACAGCACAAAGAGTGCTGAAGAGGCTTAAATAAATTTCAGGTCTTAAATACAATTTTCAGCAGAGAGCTGTTACTTTAAGCATATAACTCCCACAGAAAAAAAACAGTTAGGCTCCATTCACACTCGTCGTGCAACTTTGGTGCTTGGTGCGTGGAGCTCAACTTTGGTGATGTGACTTGTTGTCCCTTTGCAAAGTTGGGCCCACTGTTGCATGTAAAACATTCAGGTTTCATGCAACTTTTGAGGGTTAAAATTGATGTCTATGGCCCTCAACCAAAGTAGTGTGTGAATTACTTTGAAATCTATGTGACTTTAAGTCGCACATATATGAATGGTTATCATTGGAAAACATGGGGTACGACTTCTCATGTGACTTTGATGTCTAAAGTCACATGACAATTCACACAAGTGTGAATGGGGTCTTAAAGTTATCTTGCCTCTACTGCACAGAGCAGATACAATATACAGTATATAACATTACTATCTAGTATCACACACATTGCATATTTGTCTAGTAAGTTATGTTATACATATTACAAAAATAAGACAACACAGCGAGGCTGTTCTTGTTTTATTGTAGCCTCTAGGCAAAATAATTAAAAGCTTGATGGTATCATACTTATAATTTCAAACAGGAACAATCATATATTTTACACCTACCTTTGGATTATGTTAAATATATGAAATGTATTACCATTATATTCTTCTGATATGGGTTTAAGCATCATAACCGCACTGGTTATGCATCATTGCACAAGGGAAAATATAGCAGGAAGAAATCCCAGTAGTCACATGACCACCATAACTTCTCAATGTAGGTCTCTGTGCATGCAGAAAACTGAGAAAAAGATACTAAGGATTCAGGAAAGAGTGGACATTCCAATCCCCACCCTCTTGGTATAACCTAAGTGAGATCTGATCCATAACTCTGAACCTCTGGGAGAAACGAGGTTGCATTTCATAATTGGTAAATGTAGAATACTAAGAAAATCATTGAGACAGTTTCCTAACAAACTATGTAAAAATAGAGTACAATGGGGATACAATCGGGATAATGTGTACGAACCAGCCTGGAGCTTTGGTATTCTTTTGTTTACTGTTAAAAAGGCAGGACATGGCAAGTATTTGCATGTAAGGGCTAAAAGTATTGTATTTAGTATATGTAACTAAAAATGTACAGTACACCTATATACAGCGGAGGTCATAAAACCATTTTTTACATTACTGTTTTTTTGGCTGAGACTGATTGTCATCGACCTGTTTCAGTAATCAACTAGTAGTATTGTAGTGGAAACTGGTCCAGGAATTGTCACTATGATCTTCAAAAAGAGGGGTTTAATTAAATTGACAGGCTTGACAGCATAATTGTGCCACTGTCTCCAATAATTGACTTGAAATTAACACAGTACCTTTATTTTATTCTGCACGCTTGCATATGGACTCCACAGGTGGGAATGCTCATGTATTTTCACATTCCTCATTTAACAAGCGAGCTTGCAGTGCTAGTAATTTGTTAGGCAGCCTATATAAGCAGAAGTCCTCTTTGTCTGCTGCGAAAGCTTGCATAGCTGAAATTCTGCCATCTAAATTCAAACCTATAGTGACCACACAGGACCCCTACCTGCACAGACAGACCACTTTGCTGTCTCAGCAGAAGGCACAGAGCTGCGAGAACTTGCTTGAACCTTCATCTTTTGACAACAAGCAAACTTGTATGAGTCAAGCTGGGGGAAGTGTAGAAAATATGCTGGCAAAATCTTGTAGGGATTATAAAGTGAAGTCGGGAAGCACCATGAGCCTGCAGGAGTACAGTTTGAACTCTGTAAAATGTTCTTTTCCACCCATTGTCAAAGCAGGTGGCTCAGAATTCAACACCATGTACAGAGATATGCATCATATTAACCGATCCACCTTACAAAGTGCTTCTTCATGTTCCAACGTGAGAGACATCGCAAGCCATTTTGAAAAGGAAGGAAAGCTCAGGCCATGCCATAGATTTGGACTTGAGGGTTACGAACATGTACCCAAGCACAATGTATCTACCCGTGTAACAGCCTTTGAACAATTAATTCAGAGATCCAGATCTATGCCTTCTCTAGACATAACCAGTGGACAGACTGCCTCAGCAATACCACCACAGTCTACAGCAGGAATTCTCTCTGCCTGCTCTACTGAGTCACTTATTGATATGCCAGTGAAGATAAATGAGGATGAGGCCCAGCAGCAAGCACACACAGCTTCCACCGCTAGTAGTAATGTGGAAGACATGAGTTCTGACCTCAGTGACAGTGCTTTAGTAGATGCCCTTTCTGGTGGCACTGATGAGACGGACCAACTTTCCAATGCCTCAACTGATAGTTGTAACAATCCTGTCAAGCCTCCCCAGAGATATAAAATGAATACCTGCAAGAGCTCTTGTCCAGCTTCCTACACAAGATTTACAACTATTCGTAGGCACGAACAGAAAATGGCCAAGAACAACACATCCAATTCACAAGCTGAACGTCTGATTCTTCAGAGAAATATGTTTCTTATGAGTCCCCTCCCTTTCAAATTAAAAAAGCCATTACAAAGTAGCCCAAAGAAGTCTTCAGACACCTCTGACAAACACAACAGTGTGGTTCTGTCAGCTGCGGAGAGCCAGACTGATGAGAGTCTTAAGTCTTCAGAGGGGGTTGAAGAGAGGCCCTGTCTCCCTGCACGGCAGTCTTCATATGACATTGTGGAAAGATTAAGCTACGTAAACCTTAACAGTCTAGAACATGACAATGCCAACCTAGAGCAATATTCTAACTCTAATGGCGATATTGTCTCATTTCCTTTATGTTACAATTTGGACTCAAACAACAACAGTGAGCCGAGTGAAGGGGGAGCAGTCACAGGAGGTGGAGTTTTCTGCATCTTGACGATATGTGACACTTCATCTGTGTGACAGACCATCTCTACCTGTCATCCACCTTCATTTCTTCTTGAATCCACATCTGTGCTTGCTGTCTGTGTTCCTTCTGTGCTGACATTTTACATGCGTTTGATCCAAAAAGTGTAAATCGCTTTCTCCAACCCTTGAAGCTCAGTAATAAAAAATATATGAACTGCCAACCAACATACTGGTTCTGGACACAGTGTGCACTATATTAAAGTGTACCTTTCACCTATATGCAGTGTGAACAACTATTTGTGATAGGTACCCTTTAACAGAATTGTTCAGGCGTCACTTCTATTTTCTGAGTCTTATGATGCTGTCTCATTTAGGACTACAATGAAAGGTACACAACATTGGGGTTGATTTATTAAAACTGGAGAGTGCAAAATCTTATGCAGCTGTGCATGACAGCCAATCAGCTTCTAATGTCAGCTTGTTCAATCAAGCTTTGACAAAAAAAAAACTGGAAGCTGATTGGTTTCTCTGCACAGCTGCACCAGATTTTGTACTCTCCAGTTTTAGTAAATCAACCCCATTGTATTTTAACATTTTTCCATTAAGAGCCTATGCCTGATTTCCATTTTATGTTGTAGCCATAGTAACCTGGCTAAAAAAAAAAGAATCCATTTAAAACCTTTTTTGGAATGTAAAATACTTCAGAAGAGGCCCTGATGATAAAACTGTTGCCAGGATTTTGTCTCCTCATAGTGCAATTCTCAGCCATGGAAATCAGGATGAAAATTAAAAATAGCTAACGCATCCAAATCTAGATGATCCAAAATCCATCTGAAACCACATGCATGCATGTGCCAGTATGTCTTGCATTGTCAGGTCACGTCTACGGTTACTTGTGTCCTGTTTGAGACTGCATCATGATGTTTGCATCTAAATGCTGTTCATTTATTCTTAACCCTTCTCATCCTGTTTTGATGGGTGTCAGCAGGATCACAAACTTGTGTTTTGGTTTGGTTGCAGTGAACCTTTTTATAGTTATAGAAAAAAATGATTGACGCTCTCCTTTGTGCTACCTCTGTCTGTCCTTGTCTTATCTCTAAAAGTCATCCACTAACTAGATTTTATTATTTGGAAATTAGATTCTGAATCTCCAAGACATTTTACACCTCTTGAATACATGGATCATCCAGAAGAATTAGTGCGTCGACGTTATGACAGCAAAGAGGTATTCTCCTATTTTCTGCACTTTTTGAAACTCTGCTCTAGATTGTACCTATTGCAAGACAAACAAATGCATGGTGTTGTAGTGACATTCCAGTGTGGCATGAAAAATGAGTTTTGAAACTTGCAAAACTAGTTGGTCCTATGAAAACTGAGTTTGTAGATGCTCTTTAGAAATAAAGATATCCCAGATAATTTGTGAAGTTTACAGGATAAATTATGTCTGCAAAGGAGACTTCCTCTGCTAAAAATTAGTCACTGCAAATTAATGTATATGGTTTGCTTTAAAAATGTATTCAGTTTGGTGACCACAATTAGGATTGTGTACAATTATGACAAGGAAAGAATACGTAAAGTGGTTACCAGTAGAAACCTACCAGGTAATAGTTTGAAAGTAACAAACAAAAACAATTTGTCAGCTAAGGGGCAACACGTACACGTCTCAATTTTATTTTTATTTATTAATTAAAAAAAATAGCAGGCCTAGTGTTAATTTTACTACAATATGTTTGCTACAAGCTGCACCATTTTTGATGAAGAAGTGCAGCTGGTATAGCTGCAAAGGGTGGGCCAGCTCAATATTGAACCCAACGGACTAAGACTGGGATGCCATTAAAGTTTGCGTGTGTAAAGGCAGGCGTCACAATACTTTTGGCAATATAGTGTATATATATATATATAGTGTAGTGTAAGACTCTTTTAAAACATTTCCAATTGTATTTTAAATTTCCACACATCGTTAAAACGGTGAAACCTACTTTGTATGCACTATGGAGATACACAGAAAGGTTTACTTTTTATGTGGAAAAAAACATCCTCATTTCCCTGCCTGTTTGTACTGTTAAATAAACATTCTAGCTTGATGACAGTCCTAGTTTTTGGTTTTTAGTCACAATGTATTTTTTGTTTTGCCCCCTCTAAAAATTGTTTGCTCAAACTCCTGGTTTTTATATGTCTCTTAAAGTGGTTGTAAAAGCAGAAGGTTTTTTTTTATTTTAATGCATTCTATGCATTAAGATAAAAGGCCTTCTGTGTGCAACTGCCCCCCCAATACTTACCTGAGCCCCATCTCGAGGCAGCGATGTTGCACAAGAGACTTGGCTGTCTGGGACTCTCCTTCCTCATTGGCTGAGACAGCAGCAAATCGCAATTGGCTCCCTCGGCTGTCAATCAAGGTCAGTGAGCCAATGAGGAGAGAGAGGGGGTGGTGCCAGGCCACGGGTCTGTGTCTGAATGGACACAGGGAGCTGCGGCTCGGGTGCCGCAGCTTGAGTGCCCCAAGCTGCTTGCTGTTGGGGCACTCAACAGGATTGAGGGGCCAGGAGAGCCGAAGAGGGACCAGAGAAGAAGAGGATCTGGGCAGCCCAATGCTACACCACTGCACAGAGCAGGTAAGTTTAACATGTTGTTTTTGTTTTTTTTGTTAAAAAACAAAGACTTTAGTATCCCTTTAGATTAACCTGTGCTTTGTTCATGCAAGACAAAGCCACATTTTCACTTAACCAATATCTTCCCCAGCTGCACATACTTGATTTGCTCCCCTACTGCTTTTGTTCTCTCGATGAAAGATAGAAAGTCCTATATAGGGCCTCTTTCCCCACCTCCATGTGACAGTGCTGAGCAGAGCAAGGAACAGTGCATGAGCTGTCAATCACCAAGCGCCCATGAAATACTGAGTATTTCTCTTTGCTCCCATTAGCCAAACAGAGCTCCAGGAGAGTGAAGAAAAGGTGAGTACATGCATCTGGGGAGGATCACAGGTGATGAAAACTTTTTTGCCCTGAATGGGCAAAGCACAGGTGCACTGTGGGGCTGGATGGACTTCAATTGAACTTAATTTGGCATAGAAAGTGCCTAAGTTAACCCTAGTTCTGGAATGCTGGTCCTTACCTGTGGTAGTCTTCAAATTGATCCCTGTGTTACTGTGAAGTCCTTTGAGTCCTAGACCCAGGCTAAACATAGGGCCTCTTCTGCCTGGTCAAGATTAATTCCTGCCCCTCCTGACATTAAGCCCACCGTTATTAAAACGCTATAGCCTCAAGGTGCCATAGGGGCCCTACATTTGCAGCTGGATGACAAAGGTTCTGCTACCATTACTTCTGAGTCACAGTTTCGGAAAAGGCATGCAGCAAATAAGTCAGAACGCCTGATGTCTGCTTGTTCCAGATGAGCGACTCATAAAGTTTTGAAACTAAGGAATGAGCATAACATTCAGGTGGTTATCTAGTAGTAGTAATTCAGATTCAACTGGACTTGTTCTTGATGTTAAAGTCCTTCCGCAGTTTATCTAATCTACTTCTTCAGTTCAGAAACTCTGAACTGAAAAGTGGTTTGGATAAGCCGTGAAATGCCTTCAACAAGATCAATCTATTTATAGCACCCACTTTGACACAAATTTCAAGCTGGTTTTATGACAGTTGAGAAGCACTTGTCAGAAGTTATCATGCTGATAACAGAAGAACGGAGCAGGAGAAAGCCACAGGACTTAGGGCTTTGAAGAGAGATAAGAAAACACTGCCCAGCTCAAATTTCATGAATGAGGTTTACATTAACTTTAAGGAAACTAGCATTTTCAGGACGATCAGGTAGATTACAGGTTTTCCTCATGAAAAGTTAGTAGAGATCCATTAGGCTTATACTGCTGCCTTATGATTAAGGCTGGGTTCACACTAGTGTGAATTTGATGCGGGTTTCCCAGGAGAGTGACAGGAGAGTGTGCCTGACTCTCATTGAAGCTGGTTCATACATCTCCATGGCGGCCACGGAGTGGATTGCACAAGGGACCTGTGCATCTTTGGCTCCATTTCAGGTCTGAATTCAGGCAAAAATTCGGGCCTGATTCATCCCTGAAACGGAGAACAGGGGCGCACAGGAACCCTGCTGTGAGCCGCATCTGCACTAAGTGAGAACTTAAAAAGGAGGTTTTGTCAGAGAATATAATGTCTGAGGATACAAAACAATGTCATTAAAACTACTCCCTGGGCATTCATTAATGACTATGTAAAAAATTGCATTTTTTGTATGCAGCACTGTATACATTGTGTGTAGTTGATAGCATGGTATCTGAGCAGTAGACGTACTTAATAGTCATATCAAAGCAGTAGAGGGCTAAAATAGTGGAGACAACTATTAACCATATTTCTTCTATAATAATATTAAAATAGGAATTCCAATAAGCATGATTTGTACATAAAATATCCACAATGCTTAACTGTAGGCTAAATGTAGAAAAATCATAATCCATTATCTGGAAAAATAAACATATTTTTAGTCCATCCTCATGCTACTAGGATCATGTAAAATTATGTTTTTATGTAGGTGGCCAATTATCCTCCTCAGTATGCCATAGCTGTATACATCTAAACCAGAAAACCAAAACCTCAGTCTTGGTGTACATTGTGCTGTCTGGATCATGTAGTGGAGGCGATGGTCTTAGGCACAACTCACCTAGGAGAGTAAAAGTATTAAATGACTGCATTTATTGACTTGAGCTGCTTTACAATTTTAAAGCCAAATCTTGCTTATTAGTTAGCCCTTTTTTTGATTGAAGTTTATTTACTGATTCCTTGAGTAGTGGCATGACCCAGGCAGGTGCTTCACAAGCCCAATAATGCAATTTTTATCTCAGAAACTTTTAGAGGATCAGCGGAGACTTAAACGTGAGCAAGAAGAAGCTGATAGTGCTGCTAGGAGGCACACTGGGATTGTCCCATCACACCACCAGTTTATCACTAATGAGCGGTTTGGAGACCTCCTCAATATAGACGATGCATCAAAGAGGAGATCTCGGTCTGAGGTCTGTTCTTGTTGACATTAGGCTGCTGCTTGGCCCAGATTCGTATTGTCCATGTACATCTGTTCACTGTAGCCAATCATTTATCGCCTAGAGTATGCTGCCCATTTGCTTTTCCATCAATTGCTTTTTATCTAATTTGGCTGGTAGAGGAAATGAGATCACTAGAGCTTACAATCTGCATGTTGGTTGCGGTCTTAGGAGCTGTTTGCATGCCATTATGATTTATAGTTTATTGCATATGTGTTATATTTTTTATTATGCTGGAAATTATTTTTGCCTTTTATTAAGTAGACGAAGCATGTTTTATCTGGTAATTAACTACTAACCAGCCTTTGAAATAAGTATGATTGTGTATTTTAATCCTGCGTATGATACTAATCAAATCTACCAACAATTATGCTATATTTTAATATGTTGTGCAATAAGAAATGTTACTGGGTTACATTTAATAGTCATACTGTACATATGCTTTTAATGTAAAAAAAAGTTACCAGGTAGATGATATAGAAATGATAACTAGAAGCTGACCGGTTGCTATGCAAAAGAAATGGGTTTGTCTTGGGGACAGTTTTGAGGTCCAGGTCTTTCAATGACAACCCACTTCTAGGTTTCTGTATCTGAAATACTAAAACTAATGAGATTAGCAGGATATACCAAGTCTTTCACTTTTATAACACACGCAGAACATCCCTTTATTCAATAACTTGACTCGATTTTATGTAATAACATATGACACATTGAATTATAGTAATTCTATGTTTCCTGTATGGTTCCCACTTTTTCTGAAATTATTTTTGTCTCAATGTTTTATTGCTTCATACTAAAACCATGGGTAATAAGTGAACTTTATCAGCCAGTTGGCAGCCCTTTAGACAACACCCCAATAATGGCCCAGTTATCTATCATTAAACACAACTAATTAAAATATGCATCAGTCTTGGGACCAAGAGGAAAGCATCATCTGTTGTGACATGCTGTTTTAACAGAATGCTAAATTGTTAAAAGTAGACACGGGTGATGTCCACTAATATTTAGTGTTCCCTCCTAATTATGTCATCTGCTTTCTAAAAATATAAACTACACCATTTTTAAAGATTGGTTATGAATTCAGAATTTTCATATCATTTTATTGCAACTAGTTATTTAAGAGAACATATTAGACCTAATGGAAGTTGCAATCTCTGGCTTGTTTTTAAAGGTGCGAGCTGGGGAGCTGTTATCCTTAACCTAGAACAAATATGCGGATTAGGTGTCCTGACACTTCTCTACAAATTGTTAGTTTATCTCATGCATGCTGACATTCAAAAAAGGCTCCTATTACCCCAACAAGCAACTAAAATAATATTAGGCAACGTAACCAGCATACTATTAAGTTCAATACACATTTAATAAAAGAGGCAAATGTATGTACCTAACAGAGATTGCTGGAGCACACATATCAAAAAGCAGTTGAAATAGTTTAAAGTGTAGGTACAAATACACATGCAGATTTTCATACATGAAATAGTACAGAGTCAATTACCAATGGTAATTGCAGTCAGAAAGGCAATGAGGTCCCTACCCAATGGGGTAATCTTGTACCCCTTTATCAGGTCTTGCCCATGGAAGCATTGGGTAGGGGCTTCATTGCCTTTCGCACTGCTTTCATTTATCACCAATACTTTTTTTATATATTTGCTCTAGCAATCTTTGTCCAGTACATACCTTTGCCTTGCTTTTATGTGTATTGAACATTCAGGAGTGCTGGTTTCCTGCTATAATTTTAGTTTTCCTGACACCTTTCTGGCTATATACTTATTCCGGCTCAGTAACTAACTGAGAAGAAGGCAAATGATTGAGGCCATGGACCATAAATAGTTAGCAGTTCCCATATTCTGTCCTATTCGTATTTTAAACACAAAGGTTATTTGAAAAAATAATGATGCTTTCCCTGCGGTTAAAGACTGTGCTCTCATTATTTTTTTTCTGTACTAATTAAAGTATATGTAAACCTTAACAATGAACTTCTCTAATTTGTTCCATTTGGTCTGCTAAATATATCATTGATAGTGTGGTTTTATATCTGTTTTTACAAGTGCAAAAAAATACCTGTTGATTTTGCCAGAAATTTTGTGATTTGATAACTTCCTGTGATCACTGCCAGTACACAGGGAGGGATTATGGAGGGAAGGAGTGGGGAGGAATATAAGTCATCGGAATATAAATAAAGTAGGTAGGGCTGACAACACGTGCTTTTGAATTTAGAACCAAACATGCAAAACATACATGTTGTGTTAAAGAGGAAGGTAGGGGAACACTACATTTCTGGCACATCAATAGTTATTTATCTGTATTTGCAGCGTGTTTAAGGATATACATGTGCATGCATTGTAGAGATGTACAAAATATGTTTTTTTTTTTTTAATTTTGCCTTGACATACTCTTGAAGTCCTCATGAGTTGAACGAAGTTGAGACTTATGTTATAGTATGTTTCTGTATGGTTCAATAACCTTTTTAAAGGAAACACTTTTTTATGGAACAAACTTGAAGGCTACCATTGCCGATTGATGCTTTTGAAAACGCTGTCATGCTGACTCTCAGGCTTCAGTACTTTTAGTTTTTGTCTCAGAACAGACCTGTGGATAACTTTCTTTAACATTCTTGATCTGTAGATTTGTTACAGGTCTAGGATTTGAAAAGTATTGGAGCAGCTGACTAGTTTGTATAAAAGCTAGGCAACTATAATTTTCTGAATGTTGTCTGAAATGTCAACCCTAGTTTTCCTTTTATGAAAGATTTACACTAAAGTGTATGTAAACCCCAAATCATTTTTTTTTTTCAGAATGTTTGAAATCATGATTCAACTGTGTAGAGGTTTTCAGAAAATCATTTTTTGTTAATCTCTTGCAAAATTTCTTACCAGTAAAAGCACTTCCTATTACAGGCTGATAGCGTTTAACAACTGCCTTGCAATTAGCCGCACTGTTGTCAGCCTGCTTTGTGAGCTCCTTTGTTTGGCTGGTGGGTTTCCTATCAGGTCTGTCTGATAGGCTGCCCTACAACATGAAGCAACTCATAGGGCAGACTGACAAACCATCTGATAACTTAGAGGCAGTGACTTAGTTTTGTCAGCCTGCATTAGGAAGCATGGTAAGATCTCCAGGTAAGAAAACTGTATACATTTAGACGTGATACCAAACCTGCTGAAAAATAGAATTAAAGAGGAGTTCCGCCTGGGGGAAAGAAAAAATTAAGTTGGCAGCTACAAATACTGTAACTGCTAACTTTTAATATATGGACACTCACCTGTCCAGGGAGCCCGCGATGTTGACACCCCAGCCGATTTTTGGATCGACTCCTGTGTGCTGCCACTGCCGTTCCTAGTAAGGGAATCCGGCAGTGAAGCCTTTCGGCTTCACAGCCGGTTCCCTACTGCACATGCACGAAGCATGCTGAACTTTCTAACTGGCCCGCGGCAAAGGAAGGAGGAGTGGGGCCAAACTTCCAAGGGACAGCGCTGTGGCGTGGTCTCCCGGAAGTGGGAAAGGGTACCTGTCAAAAACAGGTACCCGTCCCCCCTTTCCCCGAAAGGTGCCAAATGTGGCACCAGAGGGGGGGAGGAAGCAGATAAGTGAGGATTCCACTTTTGGGTGGAACTCCGCTTTTAGGTTTACATTCACTTTAATGGCAGTTTTTTTTTGTAATTTTTATATTTTATAGGAATGGCAATAGAACAAATACATTGGATTATACTGCTGCAGTTAATTAAAAATAATAGCTTGAACCATTATCATATTGTACAAATTCCCACACAAATGTGACAATTCCCACACAAACGCTAAATTTAAAATATAAGAAATACATTTGCTTTCTTCCTAGATTCCTTTTTGTAAAGGGCAGCAGTGGAATTATTTTGGTACATTACTGATAATACACATCCAAAAAATTGAGATGCACTTTGTTGCTTTTCTTGTCATGAAGTTAAAAGAGAGTTATTAATAATTCATATTATCTGTGATTTTCTCATGTCCAGCGGCTGGCACACATTCTGTGCTGTTCTAGACAAGTCTAGTTAGAAGAAATGGCTTTAGGCAATTAGGCAATGCACTATGACTTTAGTATGTAAATTCTACAGATGAAAGTGTTGTTCTGCATCACTCTTCTATTAATAATGACTAGAAAGTATTAACAGCAAATCTAACTAAAATATCTCATGTGCTACATGCTGCAGGTTATAAGAAACCAACTAGTTCAACTCATTGTGGACTCTACATGTAAAATTATCATTTTTCCTAATCTGTGTTAAGCATTTATTTGTAATATAACATTATCTATTAAAGTGACTTTTGCATATCTATTTTAGATGACACAAGCCAGAGCAAAGTTTGATTTCAAAGCGCAGTCTCCAAAGTAGGTGACCTGAAAATACTGTCTTTCTTCTTTAAAAATATTCCAATTTATCATTTCTTTTGGTTTAGACTAATGCCCTGTACACACGGTCGGATTTTCCGACGGAAAAAGTGCGATCGGATTGTGTTGTCAGAAATTCCGATCGTGTGTGGGCTCTATTGGACTTTTTCCGTCGGAAATTCCGACACACAAAGTTTGAGAGCAGGTTATAAAATTTTCTGAAAACAAAATCCGATCGGTTAAATTCCGATCGTGTGTACACAAATCCGACGCACAAAGTGCCACGCATGCTCAGAATAAATTAAGAGACGAAAGCCATTGGCTACTGCCCCGTTTATAGTCCTGACGTATGCTTTTTACGTCACCGCGTTCAGAATGATCTGATTTTCCGACAACTTTGTGCGACCGTGTGTATGCAAGACAAGTTTGAGCCAACATCCCTCAGGAAAAAATCCATGGATTTTGTTGTCGGAATGTCCGATCAATATCCGATCGTGTGTACAGGGCATAAGAGGGTAAGGGATAGAACCTTTTGTATTGCCATTTTTTAAAACATATATGAGAACCACTATTGGGTTTTTATTGTTATCTATGTTTGCAGTAGAGGGGTTTCCTAACTTTCTGTGTGGTCACTAAGGATGAGCTCAGGCGAGTGCAGCTTCTTTTCCAAACCCACCTGAGCAAGACCGCCAGGAAGCCTTCAATGTACTGGGCTAGTTGTAAGAAACTGAGGCATTTACTGCTATAGAGCTGCATGTATACATGCCCTTGTATACGTTTGGCATCGGGGTGAAGAATACCCTGGCCACAGATGATTGGCCCAGTACAGATGACCGCTTCCTGATGAGCTTGCTTAGGTGGGTTTGGACTAGGATCCAAACATGCCTAAGTTTTTCCAAAATCTCCTCACCGAAACACAGATGGAATTTACTGTATAATTGACAGAGGTTCTCGAACAAGAACAAAAAAAAAAACATTTTGGCTGTCGTTGTGCTCTAAAGTCTTTCAGCTTGCTTCTACCAGTGTTGAAGTGAAAAGATCTTAGGCAAGATTGGGTAAGACTTTCCAACATCTCCAGTTATTTGTTCCCCAATAACACAAAGAAATGCCATAGAATGCCCCATAGACAATGGATCATCGCTTGATCCTGCCAAAAAATTTTGACTGTTTGAGGAAGAGGCTAAAACAAAAGCTGAATTTCAAGTAACCCTGTCACTTTGTAGGGAATTATTCAGAGACACAGCCTGTAAGAGGTACAGTATTTACCTTTCAGGTGGATAGTACGTTGAGTCTTCGCTGCTCTGGGGTCTGTTGCTAGCTGACACTTCGGGGTGTCTCCCCCCCCCCACTGGATACTATAGTTCCTACTATGGTCCCCTATGTCACTACTGTGTCTTTAAACCACAGTGCTCAGTGGGGAAAGAATTATCTGGCACACCCTAAAGTGTCAAATAGCAGCATTTCAATGAGCTCTTCCAAAGAGTAAAGTTTAACATGCAATCTACTGGAAATGTAAATGGGTTTTTGAGATTTAAAAAGATGCTGGGAATGCAAACTGCAGGGGTTCAATAAAAAAAGGACTTTGGGTATATATATATATATATATATATATATATATATATATGTGTGTATATATACATATATGCAGTGCATCTAGAAAGTATTCACAGCGCTTCACTTGTTCCACATTTTGTAATACCCCATAATTAGAACATAAAAGATGTTTGTTTGAAATCTTTGCAAATGTATTAAAAATTAAAAATGAAAAAAATCACATGTACATAAGTATTCACAGCCTTTGCCATGACACTCAAAATTGAGCTCAGGTACATCCTGTTTCCATTGGTCATCCTTGAGCTCTTTCTACAACTTGATTGGAGTCCACCCTCGGTAAATTCAGTTGATTGGACATGATTTGGAAAGGCACATACCTGTCTAAGGTCCAACAGTTAATAGTGCATGTCCGAGCAGAAACCAAACCATGAAGTCCAAGGAATTGTCTGTAGACCTCCGAGACAGGATTGTATCGAGGCACAGATCTGGGGAAGGGTACAGAAAAATGTAGGTCCCAATGAACACAGTGGCCTCCATCATCCATAAATGGAAGAAGTTTAGAGCCACCAGGACTCTTCCTAGAGCGGGCCACTCCGCCAAACTGAGCGATCTGGGGAGAGGGGCCCTATTCAGGGAGGTGTCCAAGAACCCGATGGTCACTTTGACAAAGCTCCAACATTTCTCGGTGAAGAGAGGAGAACCTTCTAGAAGAACAACCATCTCTGCAGCACTCCACCAATCAGGCCTGTATGGTAGAGTGGCCAGACAGATACCACTCCTCAGTAAAAGGCACATGACAGCCCACCTGAACGACTCTCGGACCATGAGAAACAAAATTCTCTGGTCTGATGAAACAAAGATTGAACTCTTTGGCCTGAATGACAAGTGTCATGTCTGGAGGAAACCAGGCACTGCTCATCACCTGGTCAATACCATCCCTACAGTGAAGCATGGTTATGACAGCATCATGCTGTGGGGGTGTTTTTCAGCGGCAGGATCTAGGAGACTAGTCAGGATCGAGGGAAAGATTAATGCAGCAATGAACAGAGACATCCTTGATGAAAATCTGCTCCAGAGCACTCTGGACCTCAGACAGGGCAAAGATTCATATTCCAACTGGGCAACGACACTAAGAACACAGCCAAGATAACAAAGGAGTGTCTACAGGACAATTCTGTGAATGTCCTTCAGTGGCCCAGCCAGAGCCCAGACTTGAACCCAATTGAACATTTCTGGAGAGATCTGAAAATGGCTGTGCACCAATGCTCCTCATCCAAACTGATGGAACTTGAGAGATCCTGCAAAGAAGAATGGGAAAAACTGCCTAAAAAAGGTGTGCCAAGCTTTGTAGCATCATATTCAAAAAGACTTGAGGCTGTAATTGGTGCCAAAGGTGCTTCAACAAAGTATTGAGCAAAGGCTGTGAATACTTATGTACTGTAAATGTGATTTTTTTTTCATTTGAATATATTTGCAAAGATTTCAAACAAACTTCTTTCACGTTGTCATTATGGGGTATTGTTTGTAGAATTTTGATGAAGAATAATGAATTTTATCTATTTTGGAATAAGGCTGTAACATAACAAAATGTGGTAAAAGTGAAGCGCTGTGAATACTTTCCGGATGCACTGTGTGTATGTATATATGCAGTATATATAGAAAAATTATGATAAAGGTCACACGGCTTATGAGTTCCCCTTAACTTTTCAAAGAATTACCCTTGCAAATGTGGAATAGCCAGGTTGGAAGAATTTAAAGCTCAAATGCTGCACTGGCATAATATAATTGGTAATTTCTGCCTTGGCTGGACATGTCTGGCAAATTTTTGCCATACCTTTGGATAGAAAAATATGTTACAAATCTGGCTATCCTTTATCATGACGTCTTCCACGTCTTCTATCTGTAGACTGTACAGTAGATTGCTTTAGCCATTAGTATTGTCTTCCTTTGCAGAGATATGTTTTGAATTTGTGCAACAATGAGGAAAGCTCAGAACTTCCCTTGTTTATGGAAAACACAGGATAGAAAGAAAATTATGAATATAACAAGTCCATCTTTAAAACCAATTTTAAGCCATCACTTAATTTTTTTAAGTTTTGGATTGAGATGGCAACGGTTGGAATCTCTTTCAGGTATTTATTACTGTCTGTTCCCATTGGGGCAGTGTTCTCTTAAGCCGCGTACACACGGTCGGACTTTTCGTCTACAAAAGTCCAACGGACGCTGACGGACTAAAGCTGGCTGGTAATCCGATCGTGTGTGGGCTTCTCCGGACTTTCAACGTACTTTTTTAGCCTCAAATCCGACGTACTTTAGATTTGAAACATGCTTCAAATCTTTACGTCGTAACTACGACGGACCCAGAAATCCGCTCGTCTGTGTGCTAGTCCGACGGACAAAAACCCACGCTAGGGCAACTATTGGCTACTGGCTATGAACTTCCTTATTTTAGTCTGGTGTACGTCATCACGTACGAATCCATCGGACTTTTGTGTGGTCGTGTGTAGGCAAGTCCGTTCGTTAGAAAGTCTGCCACAAGTCCGCCGCAAGTCTGCCGAAAGTCCTCCGGAAGTCTGTTGGACAGGCTGTCGGACTTTTGTAGCTGAAAAGTCCGACCGTGTGTACGCGGCATAATACTTGTCTTGATGACTGATACTCTCTTCCACCCTGACACACAAGGTTTTAAAAAGACCGGAAGTTGAGGGATATGTTCTCAGTAGGAACAGATATAACAACAAAAACATGATGGAGTTTATAAACCTTCTCCACTCCCACCTCCCCAAATGTTATTGTTTTGTCTCTGTTAAAAGATTTCCCTTTCTTTACTGTCTCTGTAGCAGACCAACACTGGAATCTTCTCCTCAAAACCACAGAAAGAAGCTATGTCAAATTGTACTCCCAACCATTCCCCTTTATACCAAAAGCAGGAAACAACATTATGGAATAAGGCTTTAATTTTTATTGTACTAAATAAAATATTTTTGACAAGGAATAAGGCTTTAAAGCTTAAGTACAGTCAAAATAAAAAAACACAAAAATCAGCACAAGGGATATAACTTACAATGAGTAGGATGTGTCCCTTGTACTGATGCCTCTTCTATTAGGTGAAATCCTACAGCAAGTGCCCTATCTTAAGCCCCGATTACATTATGAAGATCAGATTGTAATAATGTAGTTTTATATCTTTATATCTCAAATGTGCTTAGAAGTATGTTTGTATGTACAGTAAAACTAGGAATTGGAAAAAAATCTGTTAATTTAATCTGAAATGGAAAACTGATTTAGAGGAGTTCTTTGGTCACAGTATTGACTTTTATTTTATAACGTCAGCATTGTAATAGCAATACAAACAATAGCTGTTTCTGGCAATCCAATCTACACTTGCCTGAATAATCTCCTTTCCTGTTAAGTGCTGCATGTCTGTTGGCCATCTCTTTCCACAACTTCTCAGATTCCCTACATGCTTTGCAGCTTCTCCTCTGCTGTTTACTTTCTATTTCTAAGGACTACATATCCCATAGTACCTTGCATGCAAGCAGTGAGTACTGTACTGACTCTGCCTCATGAAACGCCTCTTCTCAGTGCCTCTATAGTTCAAAAGACAGGCTGTGTGAATTATGTAACACAGCAGTACCTACTCACAAGGTATAGTGAAAAATAGTGTCAGAGAATTCAAGGACGTAAATGAGTGTGGATCTTCACAAATTTAGTTTATAAGCTTTGTGGCTTTGTGACTATTCAGTTTAATAATATATATAATATAACATTTGGACCATAGGTACTTTAAACAACATTGTGGATATATGTTTCTGTTTTTTCCTGCACTTTCTCATATACATTTCATTTTGAAGTGTAATTATTGTAATCATTGTCATATTTATTTACCCATATAGGGAGTTGCCACTCCAGAAAGGAGATGTAGTTTACATTTACAAGCAAATAGATCAGAATTGGTTTGAAGGAGAACACCATGGAAGGATGGGAATCTTTCCCATTTCATATATTGAGGTATGACTGTTATAGACTAATATGGCAACAAAGAGGCCCTTTTCTTTATCATTGACTGAATATTTTGCTTTTCTTACAGATGATACCACAAACTGAGAAAGTAATGCAGCCACGGAAGGCTTCGCCAGTGCAAGTTTTAGAGTACGGAGATTCCATTGCCAAGTTTAACTTTAATGGGGATACAGCTGTGGAAATGTCATTTAAGAAGGTAGTAAACATGAAACTGAACTTGTCATTAAAATGCATACTTAAAATGAATCGGTACAGTACAAACCCAATTATGATTTTACTATTAAAAAAAAAAAAAAAAACCTCTTTCTTGCTTAGAACAAAGTGCTGCTGCTGAGCTCACCTGTCTAACCTAAATTCAATTGAGGATAATGGCAATCCATTCCTTGCCATGACAGTTGTTAACTTTTGAAAGTAACTTAGAGTAAATGAAAGTTTCTCATCGTTATGTTTTATAAAGAACCTTAGAATAAGGAGTATTTTTTTTCTTTAAGGGTGAAAGGATAACGTTGATTCGCAGAGTGGATGAGAACTGGTATGAAGGGAAGATATCAGGTACCGGTCGCCAAGGTATATTTCCAGTAACCTATGTAGATGTGCTCAAGAGGCCGCGCGTCAAGAACGCACCAGATTACATGGATCTGCCATTAACATATTCACCAAACAGAAGCACAAGTGCATCCCCACAGGTATGAGCCTGCTGTGTATTATTCTATATATCACCCTATTTAATAGGAAATGTGTATTTCAGTTCCAGCTTTTCACATTCTTGCACCTAAAGCCCAACTCTTGCCACAGCATTTATTTAGCTTTGGATTTAATATAGTTGGGTTACAACCTCTATTAACTTTTTATTGCTCTCTGTCCCCATTTGAGAGATTTCTTCTTACATACTTTGTATATGACAGGTGTTGGACAGCACAGGAAGTAAGGGGAAAGCCGCCTAATAGGGACACTGGCAGCAATAAAAACATGTATCCTAATGATACAGTACAGGACAGTGGATTTGTATTCATAGACCATGAATTTATGCCACTACCTTCAAGTGACTGAAAACGGGCAAAGGTTCTACTGGGAATGCCCCTAGTGCACCCTCATAAAGTCCCACCCATTTGAGACTCCAATTTTTTGCTCGTCTTCTCTTCTGACAGAGTTTTAAAAAATTGTCACTGCTTCTCAAAGTTTTAAAGGTTAGATCTTCAAGCCTCTGTTGTGGTAAGCTTTGGCTCCAAGGTGTTTCAAGCTGTCATCTGAGTGTTGTAGATCAGTTGACCTTGGTCTTTGTTTTTTTGTTTTTTATGGTCCTCTTGCTGCTGTTTGCTATGTTGTTGCCCACCTCTCAATATATTGCTTGGGGATGTCTCATGAGCTATGAATACAAGTATTGTACAATTAGGATAATGGGAATTTTGACTTGCCTGTAAATATCTTGGAGTAGAGTACAGGTCACAGGACACAGGTCCCTCCCCTCTGCCCTCCGTTTCTCTGTATTGCTTGCTATGAAACTGGAACCACACTGAATTTGAAGGGCTATAAAAGGGTGCAGTGGGGATGATCTCGGCAAACCTTTTGGGAGTGTCCAATCATCTGCAGGTAGCGTTGTAAAATCCTTGAACTATTAAAAGTCCTGTGTCCTGTAATGTACTCCCAACATATGGAATTTATAGGTAACTCAAAATTGCAATTTTTGTTGTTGTGTCTCCATTGTCCTTGAGATAGAGTTCCTCTATTTCCTGCCCAGGTTAGGGGTTTTAGACAGAACAGGAAGTAAGGGAAAACCACCCCAGTGGAGTTTCAGACAGAATTGAAGACCTTACAGAGGTTATAATTCTTCCCTGCTTTATCCAAAATCAACATGGTCTTGGGTGGAACTGACATAAGCTTCATGTAGCGCCACTCCAAGTGCTAATGGCACTACTGCGATGAATCTACCACTAAACAGGGCGCTGGTGTAAGTATGCTTATCCAGGAAGCACTATAACAAGAAAAAGAAAGATGCCGCACACCTTCAGCTCCAAGTATACTTAATGTGAGGAGCAGCCTCAGCCCATATACTTCCTGGTATCCACGCGTGTGGTGTGCGGCGTCTTTGTATCACTAATGTCTTGGCTGGAGTTGCTTTTAATTTGTTGGTAAATAATTGGAACCAGCATCAATATACAGTATCTGTCGCATGTAAGTTCCATCCAATGTGTGTCTGTTGGTACTTCTTTTTTACATGACTGCTACTTTGACCGACCTTTGAAATATGTTTTACTGGGGTGGGCGCAGTGATGGGATATAATGATTGGCCTTGGTTTGAGAGCCTTGGTTGGTATTAGAATTAAAACGGAGGTGTAAGCTTTATTTTGACCCAGACTTTTCATAATAACAGAAACATGCAATTGAGGTGAAAATTCTACTACAATGCTGTTTCAGGGAGTTTGAATACATTATACAAGTCATTTATACGGACAGATAGCGTACTAGTTGGGTCCATAATAATCATGATTTACAACTGGGTATGTGTATTTCTGTTTATCATAAATAGTAGGTAGGTATACCCCTATCACCATTAAGAAAACAATAGCAGAAAAAACATTCTTCAAATCATATTTTATCATTTCAGTTATTCATTTGTATGAGTGAAATATCCATAACATCTCCTCATCTTCTTTGTTTTCTTTATCTGTTTTTTCTTTGAAGTCTTCTGGTTATGCCAGGCCTCGTACCACCACTCCACCCCATGTTGCTCGCAGAGCTTTTTCTCCAGAAGTGCAGGCTATTACATCTGAATGGATTACTCTTACAATGGGTGTCTCCCGTAGTCATGGATACTCTGCAACCCCTCCTCTTCCCCCTCTACCTGAAGCCACCCTGTGCTCCATAGATTATATAACCCCATCTGCAGCTGCAAGCCCTACTTTCTCCTTAACCCCTTCTGTCAGCCTGCACTATGGGAATCAGTCTGGTAGATCCACCCCAAACTCTGCCCTGTCTTCTGCACCAACATACTCCTCCCGGCCACAGTCTTCTAATAGAATCAGTTATGCCATTTCTCCATATGGTGATGAGAAGTTCATGGGTTCTCCTTCCAGTTATGGAGGCTCCCCAGTGCAGACACAAAGACCACATGATTTTCTAATCTCAGAACTCACTGATGTTTTACGTAATCAGTGCAAAGCCAAGAGTGATGGCAGCTCCATAGTTAATGGTGAGAATGACTACTGGAAGCAACCTGGTCCTAAAATTGTAGACAACAAGTCAAGTATAAACCTTTGTACAGAACCAAACTCTAAGATACATACTGATCCCTATGAGGAGAAGCAGTTGTGTAAAGAACTCCTTAGCTTTGTCAGTAATAACCAAGATGATGGAAAGAAAGCTCAGGGCAGTCCTATTAAGGTACATATACTGCATGTGTGTGCACTTGGTTCATGTGCATCAAGACTGAAGTGTGTGGAAATTTAAACTGATTTACTGCTGAGCTGTCAAGTTAGACAAAAGTCATATGTGCTGCTTTATACTAACCACTAACTTTTTTCCTTGCCTCTATTCTAGGTTAATGATTTTTTTTATAGCTTGAACACTGTCTTCTGTGTATTATATTAACATTTTGTTTTTACTAATGGTATGTCCTAGGATATGGCCTATTTACATACATGACCTTATAAATGTGGAAAAGTATATGGCCCCTTTCACATGGGTGCTGTCCAATCAGCATGGGATTTATGAACAAGGCCCTTGCTGAATCAAGGCAGGACTCAAAGCAGAACAGGACAGATGTCGCTTTTGTGACATCCCTGCCCTTTCAGTGTTTTTCTGCATTTACAAACCAGAGTATTCTGGACCCAAGTTTGATCAATGGGCAGTTTACATCAAACTACCTTTAATTCATCATGTTTACGTCTGGAAAAGGAAGCAGACCTTTTCCATTTTTTTTTTTGTTGACCTGGATGGACTTGTAAGCAATGTCCTCTTACACTCGCCTGCCCATAGACTTGCATAGAGTTTCTAATGAGGTCCGCCTGAAAAGCTGATAACCAGACCTGACCGTAACACTCATATAAAAGGGGCCTAAAAAAAGTAAAGTTAATATTAACTTATCCAATTGTAACATTATGAATTTCCTGAATAAGAAAACATATAAATGTGATGTTTTGCACAGACTTTTACATTCACCATTCATTCAAATAAAACTAATTAAATCCTTCCCCGAATTCTCCTGTATTTGGTAATATAACTAAAACTTTTTCAAAAACTCCAAAAATAGGGATCACTTACAATAAAATAAACAAGAGCTGCAATCTGGAAAAACAAACTGGAGTAAATTGACTTAAAATCATAAGTTGTATTTTTCAAATGGACCACAGCCATCTTCTGCACCTGCACACTATGTCTGTGTCTCTCCCTAAAGCTCCCATAAACATTTTATTCTTTGTTTGTCCATTGGTATCACTGACCTTTGGAGACCTACTCAGTAGATCATTTCAAAAGAATAAGGCTTTGGACTGGATTGATATCTGGGTTGTTTGACTTGTTCCCCTAGTGGCAAAAGTAGAGTGGGAAAAGAGGTAATATTTGACAGGTGGACTGTTATCAAATATGTGACTGCCGTCTACTGTCTGTGGCCACTTTGAAATATTCATAGTAATAGGAATTTCACACCTGAAAACATTTAACAGTAGCTGCTCACCTGGTGGTGGAAGTTATATTCTTTTTAAAACCCAAGACTTTAAAGTCCAGGACTCATGCTAACAGCTACTTGTTTTCCTTCCCTGTTGTCATTTAACCTTATTGTGCATTTCTATGAATACTGATAGTTCTCTAGATTTTTGCTGTTGGTCATTATTGTTCTCACTGTACCCAGTCTTTACAGGCAATGTTGCTTTGCTTGTGATTACTGACCCTTGTGGTAGTATTATGAGCTCCATTAGAGCATTTTACAGTGATACGTGTACATGTTGAAAGCCTGATTTTGACATCCCTGTGTACAAGCTTTGAAAAAATACCGAAATCTCTACAGGTGACCAATGACATGAGAAAATGATCCACTTTGTTTTCGTCAGAAAATGATTTATTATCTGTGGGGAGTATGTGACCTGTCTATGCACATACACTCTGGTTGGTGGACTTTACGAAACAATAGATCAACTGCCCTAAATTTTCCTAGTGATCGGTATTGTACCCTCAGGTTCAGAAAATGTAGGCCGTAATGACATTGCATGAATGAGTTATTTCTCTGCAATGCTTAACGTTTATCCAATGAGGCAGGTAGCCATCTTGAGGCCTAAACCAGCCAATATTATTTAAGTCATGTATTTCTCTTCATAAGGAACCTGAATTTATTCCTAGTGAACTGATATAAAAAATAATGTGATACATATAATAACAAGTTCTGCTGCGTGTGGAAGGTGCTGTTCCCTGTGCATGTTGTTTTATAACGAGAAACATTATACTAATCTTCTCTCCTGCCAATTCTACAAGCCTGACAAGCTTTCTCTCCTTTGAAGATCACAGACACAATCCCACTTTCTTCGTCTGCATTGTCCTCTTGTCCTGTCACAAACCAGCCACCTCCCAGAATTAGAGGCAGGGTCAGTGTGTCACAGGTAACTAGCCACTGGATGTGTTGGCTCAAATCGGCTACCAGCTTGTGCTCTGCATCGTGTACAATTCCCTGCTATCAGTCTGCATGCCCGCCCTGACACTGACTGGCACGCATAATAATTAGGCATGTACGGTCTTGCAAGAACAGCAAAGCATTTATTCTAAGTTTCTAAGCACACTGAAATTCATTAGTGAGTTGGTCTTTGGCAGAAAAGTTATACCTGTATTAATATTGAGTTGTATGAGTAGCGTTACATTGCATCCTGTAGCAAGATTTGGCTTGCCTTGTAGCCCCTGAATTGTACTGAGGATCCAGAGGTCCATGGCAACCTAATCAATATTTATTTTGGGGGAACATTGAATAATAAATTCTGATTGGTTGCTGTAGGTCATTGCGTGCCCCATTCACACTGCAGTGCAGCCAGGAAGTGTGATGTGGTGGGCTACAGCAAAATGCAGACATGTAGCATTTTACCTTAGGGCAATAAGAGGCATCACATAATAATACAACAAAGGACAGCACACTGTTGTGAAGATACCTAAATGATGTGGCATTTTTGACACTTCAAATAAAGTAAAAAAATTAAAAGGTAAACCGTGTGATGTACTAAAACATGCTTTACTCTGCCCCCTTACCACAGTTCACTGTACCTAAAAACTGAAAGCTGTCCACACGCTAAAACGGTGCATTTAGCATACAGGCAGTGTGAATGACCCCTTAAGAAATCCTTACAAGGATTCACAGTTCTATCAACTGCCACAGCCATTACAGAGTCAAATGGTGGTGTCACATTACCCTGATGATTATTGTAGAATAAGCAAATTATTGTGGAGTCCAGGTTTGAGAGAGCAGAGCTTTCATTACAGTCTTGTAGAATGGGATAGACACCAACTGTTGTGGGGTAATCCTTGCACCGGAGTTTCAAAGCGATATTAGAAGATGGTAAATAATTATAGCTACTATTACCATCCCAAAACCAAAATATAAACTTAGTTAAGTAAATGAGGTTAGAGTTTGAAAAACCTGAAAAGTGATGTAGTTCAGTCTTAACAAGTTGCTTACTTCTTCTAAATATAATTGATACCAAGTATTCTGTAATGTGCTAACCAGATTAAACAGAATTTGAGTAGAATTGTTTTCCTGTCATAAAACTGCTCTGGTGCATTGATTATGAAATTTTTAATTTGCCTGAACATGTCAGGTGATGACTGAGCAATGTAGTTCTTTCACCGGAGGAAGCAATCCCAATATCGGGATGACTCTTTATTGCACACTGATTTGATGACTTATTTAAATAACAGAGATAAAGAAAAAGCACATGTATTGCATGTACAATAAATATTTTATTTTTTTGATAGGTAGGATGTACTAAGCTCTGTAGGCTGTAATCATAGTTCACCTTTCCTTAATCCGATTGCTGCAAAGATACTTAACTTAGTTACTTAGGCTCGTATTTCTCCTTTGCTTTTGCATTGCCATATTGAATAAGAAAGTGTGGCTTTTTGGCAACTGTAACAAAAGGCATGAACAGATAAAAAGTAAAATTATGAACTTGACTACACGTGTTCCTGGTGCCTTTTCAGTAAATACCCAGCACTCAACATAAATACTCAGCATAACATTCTTTAACCAAGATTAGGTTTGAGATTATAAAATCTCTAGATAATTGGCCCCGCATTTCATGTTCAATTCATTTTTCTTCTTTTTGTGTATATTTTTTCATATTGTACACCCTAGAGCAGGGGTGCCCAACCTTTTGAAGAGCGAGGGCCACTTAAGCGACTTGATAACCGGTCGCGGGCCACAACAAATGGAGCGGGCGGATGACAGGTCAGAGTGGACATGGACATGGCCCGCTCTTACTCCCAGGGCCCTCTGATCTGATCTGCCCAGATGGAAGTGGATGGATCCCCCCTTCTGTTTTCTTTTCTTTTTTTTTTTTTAGCAGATTGGATTGAAGGTAGGTGGGTATACGGCCAGAAGTCCGTTTACACTGTGGCTCAAAAGAGGTGAACGGAGGCTTTGCTTGGCTTGGACTGAAGTGTCAAAGGGGCATGAGGCTGCTTTAACACTTATGCGCTGTGGTTTACCCACACCAGAGGTGCAGCTTAGTGCACCTGTGGCTTTCCTGTGGGTTAGCTACACTTTGCCATAGATTTCTATTATATCCTGCAGGTCTGGTGTACTTTCTGAGGTGCACCAAACACGCAGGTAATAACAGAAGTCTATGGCAAAGTGCAGGTAAACCCTCAGGTGTTCTGCGCTGCACCTGCAGATCAGTTTGAAAGCAGCCCAGTAACCCCTGCAGAACAGATATGCCCATATATACACTATGATTTTAGTAATAAACGTATCTTTAATAACAGTATTCTATTCAGGTATCGCCGGCTATTGTTCCAGGCAGAGCATTTGATATCACTCCGCCTGTGACAGGAGTTGGCGCTTTACAGGAAGCATCGGCTTATGCGGCTCTGCTTTAAATTAATGACCGCTTGCTTCCGGTACTGCCAGCTTCATTCACAACCCTAAGGCTCTGGGATGCTGGGTTGGTAACCCACAATCTGGGCTTGCCAACCTGCCATACCAGAGCAGCAGGTCACGGGCCACATCAGAGGGCTCCGTGGGACACTGGTTGGGCCCCCCTGCCCTAGAGTGAAAGGCTTTCATCTGGTAATAGGTCTTAATAGATCCATAATAGATCATTGCTATGGCAGTCATCCTGCTTCTCAGGCATATGCACATGCATCAACAGTTGAAGAGGCAACAAAAAACGGTGGGCCTATTTTCTATAGTATATAAATAAATATATATTTAAAATGTAATAAATTAATGACCATGCATGCAAGCATGGAGAACTAGAGCTACTGTATGCCTTTTCACTTTTAGATGGATTTCAGAATAAAGGTATAGTATATGGTATTTATGTCTTGTATGACATAAGAGATAACAGAACAGAGGTAACCATTTAGATTGCAGCTAATAGCAATTATACTTCTTGGTTAATCAAGATCATGACAGGCTATACATGGGCCAAATTCCGAACAAATTTACTTTTGAAAATCAGAAAATTTGTGCATTTTGTGATCCGATGGTGCCACCATTGATTTCAATATTCAACAAACCAAGCCTTTTAATTTCCCCTCATATTGCTACAGAAAATAATTTTCATGGCCAGGAATCTTCTTTTCTTTCCAGGTCACAGCTCATGCGCATTTCTTTTTCGATTATATTTCTCGCACGATTCTCCCATCATCGATTAGAAATTGTTCATTTTTTTTCTTACATTTCCAACATGCCCGACCTCTCAAATTTGATGGTCACACAAAAATCGGCTGTTGCCGCGGCCCACTAATGGTGCAAAATTTAAACAAAAATTCTAAATTTTCAAATGAAAATTCTTTCAGAATTGGACTCATGCATGGCTGGCTTAACAGTGCAAAGAAAAGTAATGTGCTGAAACCCACTGTGACCAGTAAAATATCAGCATTAGCTGGTTTACTGAGTTGGTTTACAGAGTAAAGAAAAGGTAGGTTCTGATTGGTTGATAGCTAAGCCTTATTGCAGTTTATATTTTTCCTTATTAATATGTTGCTGTTCTCTTTATAACAATAGTGACGCGTGCACAATAATAAGTAAAAATCCTCAGTGGGTGTTTGTGGTTTTCTCGCATGAAAGATATACAATGAGATTTTGTGCAAAATAAAGGCGTAATCACCATGTGTTAGTACAAAAACCCAGCATGGCTTCTGGCAGTTGCTCTGTGATATTGTCATCTGTTTATTGTGTATTCATTCGTCATCCCATTTTCATTTTTTTGTTCTTTTACATCATGTCATTAGCCTTGCAGATCTGATGGTGAACAAACACTGACATCTAAAAGTCCAGTAATGCTTACAGACTCCCCGGTTAATACCCTGAAATCAAATTCTGTCGTGGTAAGCCCATATATATTACTTTTGTTTCACTATCTCTATACAGATCTCCCGAAAAATCCTTCTGCTATCCCTTTGCTATATAGTCTAATAATACTACTTCCAATAAAAAGATACAAGCTTCCATAAAAGAAGACCATGTATTTTTGTATCACTCAAATATGAAACCTAAATGTAAAAAATGAATATAAACTTGATTACATATTTTCAATATTCTATCCAAATCTACGTGTATTTTTAAAAAACATGACTAAAATGAGCCTAGAAAAAAAAGGAAAATAAGCTCTGCCAGTTTAAAACATAGGTTTATGTATTGATACTGCTACCAGCAATTCTTCTTTAAACCAGCACTGAGTAAGACTCAGCAGCCTACAAATACACCGAAATGCATGATTTTTTTTTGTGTGTGCTGAGCCATACTCCAGAAGGGCTTTTAGTTTTTTTCTAATATGTGCTGTAGAAACGCTCTTAAGATCTAGTGACAAATACTGAAGATGGAAAATACATGATCACTTTGGGTGCCAATATAGATGTTTGTTTTTTTTGGCACATAGCATTATAATATGCTAAGGGGCCTACTTATGTTTAGATATGGGAGCCACCAAACCCTAAATTATCCAAAAAACTTTGCATCCATTTTATACATAATTTCATCTCATTGTCTTATTACACAGTGTATGACCACTCTGTTCATTATACATACATGTATATTTCTTTGTTGTTGCTCACATGTTTACACGAATGTTCTGAAATCTAAAAAGCTTAGCTCTTAGCAGATATTAAGTAATAGTGCATTCATTATTCGTTTTAATGCTTGTGACTATTGTTGTGCTTATTACTGGTTTAGTTAAGCCACTATTCAGAAACAGGTGTATTTCGAAGTAGGTCTGTGCTGCAATATACTAGCAGATGCACAGTAAAGCATTGCATCAGTTCCATTGCTCAATCCTAATTGTTTTCACGAAATGAAAGAATGCTTGTACCTTGCGTAGAATTCTGCTTGATTATCATAAGATGATTTAAAACACATCCACTTGCAAACATTTCTGTAAAATATATTGGAGTATTAAACTAGTATAGTTTAACAAAATTCACAGAATCATTATGGATATGATGATCTATGCCAGTGGGAAGGAAGGTATTCACAGCATTGTCATTCCCACCAGTCTTTCAAACTCAGAAGCCTCTATGGTTGAACACTAGTCTCCCTTGCTAACTTACATACTGATGTATTAAGAACAAGAAGTATCTGAGGTGCCTTCAGTGTTCAGCAAAGTGTAAATGAGCTCATTGTTTGCCATAAAAATTAAGCAGTTATTAGAGATGTGTGTTGTGCAGCTGAGATGCCAGTGATTGCAGCAATCAGGCAAAGGGGACCGCATATATAATGTAAAGTTGATCTGAGCTGTGAGCTGAAAGGTGACTGCAAGGATATTATTCAAGTAATATTTGCTTACAACATTTTCTGAACAATAAATATAATTATTAGATCTCTGTTACTGTTTTTTATCATTTACGTTTTTTTTTTTTCTTATTTTGAATTGCTTTCCATTTGAAATATAGCTTGCAGTGGAATTTCATTCAAAAGCTTTTTTTTTAGTTTCGTACAGGGAGAGAAAAGCTTAGAACCTACAGTGCCTTGCAAATGTATTCACCCCCCTTGGCATTTTTCGTGTTTTGTTGCCTCACAACCTGAAGTTAACATGGATTGTTTGAGGATTTGCATCATTTAATTTACAGAACATGCCCACAACTTTGAAGATTTTTTTTTTTATTGTGAAGCAAACAACAAATAGGACAAAATAACAGAAAAAGTGAATGTGCATAACTATTCACCCCCCTAAAGTCAATATTTTGTAGAGCCAACTTTTGCGGCTCACAGCTCCAAGTTGCTTTGGATAAGTCTCTATGAGCTTGCCATATGTTACCACTGGGATTTTTGCCCATTTCTCCTTGCAAAACTGCTCCAGCTCCTTCAAGTTGGATGGTTTGCACTTGTGAACAGCCATCTTTAGGTCTGACCACAGATTTTCTATTGGATTGTGGTCTGGGCTTTGACTAGGCCATTCCAACATATTTACATGTTTCCCCTTAAACCACTCAAGTGTTGCTTTAGCGGTGTGTTTGGGGTCATTGTCCTGCCGGAAGGTGAACCTCCATCCTAGCCTCAAATCACACAGAGTGGTACAGGTTTTGCTCAAGAATATCCCTGTATTTATCACCATCCATCTTTCCCTCAACTCTGACCAGTTTCCCAGTCCCGACTGCTGAAAAACATCCCCACAGCATGATTCTGCCACCACCATGTTTCACTGTGAGGATGGTGTTCTTTGGGTAATGAGATGTGTTGGGTTTGCGCCAGACATAGCTTTTCCTTTGGCCAAAAAGTTCAATTTTAGTCTCATCAGACCAGAGCACCTTCCTCCATACATGTTAGGAGTCTCCCACATGCCTTTTCGCAAACTCAAAACGTACCATTTTGTTTTTTGCTGAAAGTAATGGCTTTCTTCTGGCCACTCTGCCATAAAGCCCAACTCTATGGAGCGTACAGCTTTTTGTCGTCCTATGTAGAGATACTCCAGTCTCTGCTGTGGAACTCTGCAGCTCCTCCAGGGTTACCTTAGGTCTCTGTGCTGCCTCTCTGATTAATGCCCTCCTTGCCCGGTCCGTGAGTTTTGGTCTGCGGCCGTCTCTTGGCAGGTTTGCTGTTGTGCCATGTTCTTTCCATTTGGTTATGATAGATTTGATGGTGCTCCCAGGGATCTTCAAAGATTTGGATATTTTTTTATAACCTAACCCTGACTTGTACTTCTCAAAAACATTGTCCCTTACTTGTTTGGAGAGTTTTTTGGTCTTCATAGCAGTGTTTGGTTAGTGGTGTGTATATGTAATGACATATCATGTGACACTTATGCCCTGTACACATGATAGGATTTTCCGACAACAAAATCCATGTTTTTTTTCCGACGGATGTTGGCTCAAATTAGTCTTGCATACACACGGTCACACAAATCTTGTCGGAAATTCCAATCGCCAAGAACGCGGTGACGTACAACGCGTACGACGAGCTGAGAAAAATGAACTTCAATAGCCAGTGCGGCTCTTCTGCTTGATTCCGAGCATGTGTGGAATTTTGTGCGTCGTATTTGTGTACACACGATCGGAATTTCCAACAACGGATTTTGTTGTCGAAAAATTTGAGATCCAGATCTCAAATTTTGTGTGTCGGAAATTCAGATGGAAAATGTCCGATGGAGCCTACACGCGGTCGGAATTTCCGACAACAAGCTCCCATCGAATATTTTCTGTCGGAAAATTCGACCGTTTGTACAGGGCATTAGATTGCACACAGGTGGACATCATTTCACTAATTATGTGACTTCTGAAGGTAATTGGTTGCACCAGAGCTTTTTATGGGCTTCTTAACAAAGGGGGTGAATACATATGCACATGCCAATTATCAGTTTTTATTTCTGAAAAATAGTTTCTTGTATGTATTTTTCTAATTTTACTTCACCAACTTAGACTATTGTGTTCTGATCCATCACATATAATTCAGATTAAAAAAAACATTGAACTAAAGGCTGTAATGTAACAAAATCGGTAAAAATCCAAGGGGGTGAATACTTTTGCAAGGCACTGTATGTCAGATTTGCATTGCTGTTGTGTCCTACTGGGTACTATTCACTTTGCTTGCTGACTCAATGACAATTCATTTTATTAGGGGTCCAGGGGCACTTTCTGGAGAATTATTAGTACAAGAATGACATGTTCTGACATCCTATGGTGCTTGATCTTCATCAGATACCATGGCCTCATAGAAATTTACTAAAAATGTCATGTTGACTTAAATATAGAATAAAGAATAAATAGAATAAAACATATTATTTATAAGATTGTCTACACAAAAGTTAATTTTAGGTACTGGTAGTAATTTTAAGATATTGTCTTCCTAATCTTGTATATCTTGTACCTGAACTTCCATAACAGGACATTGCTCAGTTGATAAATACCCAGTTTAGTTTTAAGAGAGGTACACATTTGTCCCTAGATTTTATACTGGAAGTGAAAATTTATTTTTTGCAATATGGAGAGAACACTATGTATAATCTTTATTCAGGATTTCAATATGTTTACTGGAGAGTGGGATTTTAAATTCACTAAGGCAAACATGCTGTAGTATATATAGATTGTAGAACTTGAGTCACTGAGCCTACAGCATATATCACATGTTTACAGCACACCATATAGTGTTGCCTAGAGAACCTCGCCCTGTATGAAAGCATTCCTGGGAATTATATTCAGATGTTGGCAGCCGTGATATTAGTACAAATGGTTAAAGACAGGAAATGTAAATAACTGGAAGCAATTCCGGGTCACATGGCTGATACCACACCATGTGCAGATAATTTCTAAATATACTGTATAATAGAAAATGCTACTTTATCGTGATGGGCTAACAGAAATCACCAGGTATTATAAACAGTCAGAGGTAAGAGAGTTAAAATAGGAAGGAGCTAAGACTAAAAGTGATATTGGGCCATTATTGGATATGGTAAAACAAGAGTCCATTATGGCTTTGAAAATCACGTTGTCCTTTCAACAGCTGCTAGACTGGAATTTACCTGTGGATAATGTATTAGATTCAAAGTATTGTCTGCCTTTATGTGTATCCCTGTAACCCAATAACCCTTGCTAAATGTGTCCCTTATAATGTGCTTGATGATCACAGCAGCCTCAGCATACACTGAGCACAGGACCAGAGCTCACAGAGTCTGAAAAGAGCTATGTGGTAAGAGATTGTTGATGCGCTGGATATAGACAGATCACTGGTGCCCTGGTTTGACTTTTCTCTGTGTTAACACGTGTGTCTGTCTGTTTCTTGGTAAAAACGATGTACTCTCTCTCTCGCTACGCCTGCATTTTGAATCCTAACCCAATGCATGACAGAGCCAAGCTCACCGACATTTCTTTGCTAGAATGAGAGCATTGTCTAACAGCAACATGCTAACCGCATCAGGCTCTGCACTGTTGCTTCTTGTGTATATCTGTACTAAATTTTACCTTCTTCTGTGTCTTGCCTGTCTTTTCCATGCTTACTCTGGAACTCTTCTCCACCCCACATGGATTTAATGGGATCTCCACTTCTCTTGTGTGCTGGACTTTTTTGATGCACTCTGGAATGTCTTCATCTATTCTTGTCTTTTTCTTGTTGACTATCGGCAGGAAGCAGTCTGCAATGAGATAATAAGCATTGCAGAAAAATCAGTCCGTTACTGCAGTACTATCTCTCACCCCTTTGACTATCGACATAAAGTGTCTTCCTATGACAATAAACAATGTTTAATCATTTCCCAGCAACCTCAAGCACAACAAAGAAGAGAAAGCATAGAGAGGAGTCAGACGCCACAAGACATGTAAGTGACCAATACCTTAATTTTCTTCCCCTATAATCTTGGTATTCCAGCTGTTACTAAATTACTGAATGTCTCAAGACATAAGATTGTGGTTGCTCAATCCTGGCATATTAATTGAGTACATGTACCTAGAAATCTTTGCGATTGTGTTAAAAAATCATATGTTTATTTTATTTTTTTTTTATATTAAAGTTTTAATCAATCTTATTTTATTTAAAGAAGAGCATGTATCAAGAATACAGAGAAGTTTGTCAAATGCATGTAACATATAGTGCAGCTTTTGTATAAAAGAAAAGCTGATCGCGGCCGTTTACTAAGTGATCGCTCCGTCAAATGATGGAGCGATCACATGTAAACAAACCAGTGTCATGTCATGACGCCGGTTCCTTTCTCCCCTCTGTGTATCGATCGGTACAGAGGGGGAGGGATCGGATGAGAGCAGCGCTGTGGGCTGGATGTGTAGTGCCCACAGCGCTGCTCAGTGACATGTGCAGTCACATCCATCCATCCCTCCATGCTCAGCCATCCCCCCCATGCTCAGCAATACCCAGCACTACTCTGCAATACTCTGCAATTCCCTGTGCAATACTCTGCAATTCCCTGTGCAATACTCTGCAATTCCCTGTGCAATACTCTGCAATTCCCTGTGCAATACTCTGCAATTCCCTGTGCAATACTCTGCAATTCCCTGTGCAATACTCTGCAATAGTCTGCAATTCCCTGTGCAATACTCTGCAATGCCCCGCAATGCAATGCCCCGCAATACTCTGCAATGCCCCGCAATACTCTGCAATACCCTGCAATACTCTGCAATACCCTGCAATACTCTGCAATACCCTGCAATACTCTGCAATACCCCGCAATACTCTGCAATGCCCCGCAATACTCTGCAATGCCCCGCAATACTCTGCAATGCTTCGCAATACTCTGCAATGCCCCACAATACTCTGAAATGCCCCGAAATACCCCGCAATACTCTGCAATGCCCCGAAATACCCCGCAATACTCTGCAATTCCCCGCAATACTCTGCAATGGCCCACAATAATCTGCAATGCCCCACAATACTCTGCAATGCCCCGAAATAACCCGCAATACTCTGCAATACCCCGTAATACCCCGCAATACTCTGCAATAGTCTGCAATGCTCGGCTATACTCAGCCATACCCAGCCATGCTCGGCTATACTCAGCCATACCCAGCCATGCTCGGCTATACTCTGCCTCTGTATGTGGCCAGGCTGTGGAAGTCTCACACATGTGGTATCGCCGTACTCAGGAGTAGGAGAATCTATTTTGGAGTTTCATTTTTGGTATGTACATGTTATGTGTTAGAAATATTGTATAAATGGACAACTTTGTGTTAAAAAAAAAAATGTGTTTTAACCACTTCCCGCCCGCCGGCCGTCATACGACGTCCTTGACTCTGTGCGGGGATATCTGAACGATGGGTGCAGCTACAGGCATCATTCAGATATCGGCTTTTTCAGTTGGCAATTCCCTAGACCATGAGAATGATCATAGCGGCTGTTCCGCTGCTTGATCGTTCTTACGGGAGGTGAGAGGGGCACCCCCCCCTCCCGCCGCCCTCAGGTGCTTCTACCGACTCACCGCTACAATCGAAGCCAGGATCGTTTTTTTTTTAATTTCAGGCTTCCCAGCCTAGAGGTGAGATGTGGGGTCTTATTGACCCATATCTCACTGTAAAGAGGACCTGTCATGGCATATTCCTATTACAAGGGATGTTTACATTCCTTGTAATAGGAAAGAAAGGGATCAAAAAATTTATTTTTTGGAAAAAAGCGCCAAACTAAAATAAAGTAAAATGAACAATAAAAAGAAAAAATTTTTTTTGTCCCCGAGTGCTCGCATGCAGAAGCGAACGCATATGTAAGTCCCGCCCACATATGAAAATGGTGGACGGGAGGTATCGCTGAGGTATTGCTGCGATCGGTAGAGCAAGAGCAATAGTTTTGCCCCTAGACCTCCTCTGTAACTCACAACATGTAACCAGTAAAAAATTTTAAAGCGTCTCCTATGGGGATTTTTAAGTAGCGAAGTTTGGCGCCATTCCACGAGCGTGTGCAATTTTGAAGGGTGACATGTTAGGTATCTATTTACTCGGCATAACTTCATATTATGCAAAAACATTGGGCTAACTTTACTGTTTTGTTTTTTTTTAAGCACAAAACTGTTTTTTTTTTTTTAAAAAACACGTTCGAAAAATTGCTGCACAAATACCATGCCAGATAAAAAATTGCAACATCTGCCATTGTATTCTCTAGGGTCTTTGATAAAAAAAACATATATAATGTTTTGGGGTTCTATGTAATTTTCTAGCAAATAAATTATGATTTTTACATGTAGGAGAGAAATGTCAGAATTGGCCTGGGTGCTCCAGAACACCTGAAGGTGCTCCGTGCATGTTGGGCTTCTGTATGTGGCCACGCTGTGTAAAAGTCTCACACATGTGGTATCACCGTACTCGGGAGTAATAGCAGAATGTGTTTTGGGGTGTAATTTGTGGTATGCATATGCTGTGTGTGAGAAATAACCTGCTAATATGACAATTTTGTGAAAAAAGAAAAAAAAATCTTGATTTTGCAAAGAATTGTGGGAAAAAATGACAACTTCAAAAAACTCATCATGCATCTTTCTAAATACCTTGGAATGACTTCTTTCCAAAAAGGGGTCATTTGGGGGGTATTTGTACTTTTCTGGAATGTTAGGGTCTCAAGAAATGAAATGAGGCCGTCGGTACTTCAGGTGTGATCAATTTTCAGAGATTGGCAGCATAGCTTGTGGACTCTATAACTTTCACAAAGACCAAATAATATACACCGATTTGGGTTATTTTTTCCAAAGATATGTAGCAGTATAAATTTTGGCCAAAATTAATGAAGAAAAAATTACTAATTTGCAAAATTTTATAACAAACAAAGAAAAATGCAGAATTTTACAGAATTTTCGGTCTTTTATAGCGCAAAAAATAAAGAACCCAGCGGTGATTAAATACCACCAAAAGAAAGCTCTATTTGTGTGAAAAAAAGGACAAAAATTTCATTTGGGTACAGTGTTGCATGACTGAGTAATTGTCATTCAAAGTGTGAGAGCACCGAAAGCTGAAAATTGGTCTGGTTATTAAGGGGGTTTAAGTGCCCAGTGGTCAAGTGGTTAAACCATTTTTTATGGTTTTTGGAAGCGAGAGATAATTTGTGTGTCAAAATGAAAACTTTTGCCATTCCATAGGTGAAATAGTGTGACCCAACTCCAATTCCCAGGCCTTTGTATACGGAGGGAAGTCAGGGTTGGAGGCAAAGTGTATGAGAGAATAGAGTTGGAAAACCACGTGTTGGGGGATCAGTCTGTAGCAACGTGTTCTCAAAATCAGATAAATTAGAAAGAATATCCGGTATAGATGGAAAGGTGCGGATATAAGATAGTACTTGTTGTCTCTGAAGACATTGTGTTGGGTGACAAAAGGACGATCGGGACGGAGTGTCCAAAGTTCAAGAAGAATCTGCTCGAAGGACTTGAGCAAGTCGCCGATGCTCCTCTCTGCGCCAAGGTCCAAATCCCATCCCATGCATGGCCAGCGGAAATGCTGGAGTCCCAAACAAGGAGGTCATGTGGCTTAGATATGGCTCACTAGAGAGCAATGCGCTCTTCAGGAGTACAGCAGGCGTCCAGGGTAAAGCGCGCAGATCGATTCATATGACCATTTAGTTGGACCCATAGTTTGGATGAGGAATGGTGAAACCAGTTGAGTATACACATGAGTATTGCTGCTCTATGATAAATAGAGGCATCTGGAGCTCCAGCTCCACCCTAAACCTTTGGGAGTGAAAGTGTTTCATAACATATCCTTGGTCAGCCCCCTTTCCAGATAAAATTGGAGAACATCTGACGGAGTGTTTTAAAAATTAGGAAGGTATGTGGATAGGAATTGTTTGGAACAAGTATAAGAACCGAAGGAGAACATCCATTTTTAAAACGTTCACCCTGCCTAGCCAAGACAGGCGCCTGGTTGCGTAGTTTGAAAGGTCTGTCCTAGTCCTTAGAAGGAGAGGAGTGAAGTTTCTAGAAAATAACTGGATCACATCTGAGGGTACGTGAATTCCAAGATAATGGATGGAGGTGGATTCGGTCTTAAAAGGAAATACGGTCAAAATTTGTTGAGGGGCCTCTTTTGACAGTGGAATATTCAGGATTTCCAATTTGTTATGATTCACTTTAAAGTTGCTCACCTCCCTGAACTTCGCAAACTCCTGCAGTATTTGAGGTAGGGACAATCTAGGTTTGGGTCACAAACAGCAATAGATTGTCGGCAAAAAGGGCTAGTTTAGAATGGATAGGGCCCACGGAGATACCTATAATATTGGAATTATTGCGCAGGGTGTTGCCTTAATAGTCCATAACAAGAACGTAAAGATGAGGAGACAGAGGACAACCTTGTCGTGGCCCATTATGGATGGAGAACTTAGGGGATAAGGATCCATTTACTCGAATTCTGGCAGATGGGGAGGAGTAGGGGAACAAAATCCGCGACAGCATATGAAGGCCTAGACCTATTTGCATGTATTAAAGTTTAACTCCAGCCAGAACTTTTTTTTTCTGGCCGTGCCCCATTGATCACAAAGACAGAAAGTGGTGGGATATGTCTGAAAAAAACAAGTAAGTAACAAAATTACCTTTATGTAGTAGAGTGGGGAAGGCTTAGGCCCCAAGAGATAGCTAGGGAAGTATTTAATGTTGGCTGTGTCCTCAATGGGATGATTCCCCTGATAGGAAGTAATAGGAAATCTCTCTCCATTGGGGACACAAACAAAATCAAACACTGATTTTCAGTAAAGTGAGGAAAGGTTGAATATAACTGGGTACTGTACATAATATAACTGGGTACTAACATTTATAGGTAAAGTTGATCCAGGGAATATCCGATTGCCTCTTTTTTTCACTTCAGCGAAAAGTTTTTTGAGAGATATTATATAAAACTTTGTGTCAAATTTTTATCTCTTATTTCTGACATCATTGTGGATTGTTTCCGTTTTATCTTTATTTATTTTCCCTTTAAGGGTCTTATTCAATAACATTAAAAACCGGACCGAGCCCCTCATATAAAAAAAAAAAAAAAAGAAAAACAAAACACACTAATACCTTATTTTCTCTCAATCCCTTTGTTTCATCTCTGAGTGGATGTGGTATTGTGCTTACTAAGTGCCTTAATTGACGATAATTCCATTCATTCATCTTCCATCCATTACTTTCCTCCAATTCTAATCGTGTTCTTATCTTACCATTACTGGTGATATCTTTCAATTGTGGGTTCCTTATTCCTTGGGCTTCAAAAATTTCCTTCCCAGGGATAAAATAATTCGATCCTGTGAGTGCTATTAACGGTGAATTAAATTTCCATTGATTCTTTAAGTGTATAGTGTCCCAAATTTTGAATAAGTTTTTTGTTATACCATGTGTATCTGTGTCCAGTGTTCTATATTTTTGTGGGATCCAAATATTCTTGTATAGTGAAGCTCCGCTTATTATGTTTTCCATTTCGACCCATTTTTTCTCATTTTTCTCATTCGTCCACTCTAGCATTCGTGTTAAAACAATGGCTTTGTAGTACCTACTTATATCCGGGGTGGCCAAACCTCCTTGTTCCTTTTTTTCTTGTAATCAGCGTATATTTGATTCTTGGTTTTTTATTAAGCCATATGTATTTTAACAGAATTGTTTTAATTATTTAAAAAAAACTCTGAGGAATCTTTACTGGTAACATCTGGATTCTGTAGATTATTTTTGAGAGTGTCATCATCTTCCACATATTTATTCTTCCGATCCATGAAAGTGATTGTATTCTTAATTTTTTCATTTCTTCTTTGACCTCATTAATCAATGGGATAAAATTTGCCTGATAGATCTTTTTGACTCTGGGGGTTATTTTAATTCCAAGATAGTTTAGTTCTTTTACCCAGGTAAATGGGAATTCTTTTTGTAAAAACTGGACTTCCTTTTTCTCTAATCCTATGTTTAATATTTCCGTTTTTATTGGGTTGATTTTGAAATTTGACAATTCTCCGTATTTTTTTAATTCTTTTAGTATATTTGGGAGTGAAACTCTTGGGTTGGATACATAGATGTCATCCGCGTATGCTGCGACCTTATGTTCTTTTCCTCCTAATCTCGCACCTTCCACCTCTTGGTTGTTGCGGAGCATTGCTAATAGTGGTTCCAGCGCTAGTACGTATAGTAATGGAGAAAGTGGGCAGCCTTGCTGTGTTCCATTCTGCATCTTTATTCGTGCGGAGAGTCTGCCGTTTACTTTTACAACTGCTGTCGGACCGTTATACAAGTTTGTTATCCACTTCATCATTTTTATCCTGAGTCCCAGGTGCCGCAACGTATCCATCATGAAACCCCAGTCTACCCTGTCAAATGCTTTTTCTGCATCCAATGACAGGAATAGAACTGGGGTCTCCTTCTGCACCTTCTTATGTAGCAACAATATTGATTTAAGACTGTTGTCCCGCCCCTCTCTTCCCGGGACAAAACCAGTCTGGTCCGGGTTTATCCAAAGTGGGATTAACTTTTTTATTCTAGTGGCCAAGATTTTGGAATAAAGCTTTGTATCTACATTCAATAGTGCTATTGGCCTGTAGCTTGAACAGTTAGTTTTATCTTTCCCTTCTTTTGGTAGTATTGTGATGTGGGCTAGTAACGATTCACTTCTTATTTCTTCTTCTTCCCCTATAGCATTCATATATTCTAGTAGTTTTGGGATCAGCTGTTCTTGAAATATTTTATAATATTTAACCGTGAACCCGTCCGGTCCTGGGCTTTTCCCTACAGGGGTTTCCTTTAATGCCAGTGTTATCTCTTCTTGCGTTATATTCTTTTCCAATTCTTCTAGTTGTTCTGTTTTTATTTTCGGTAATTTTGCACTTTTTAGATATTCTTGTATCTTCTTTGTTCTTATATTTGCTTCTTTCCGACTTTCCTGGCCTTTTATTGCATATAGGGAACTAAAATATTTTTGGAATGTTGTCGCAATATCTGTTGTTTTATTTACCACTTCTCCTTTTTCATTTTTAATCTTCTCAATATAATTTAAGGACTTCTTTTTTTTTACCAGTTTCGCAAGGTATTTTCCTGGTTTATTTCCCCATTTGAATGTTTCTTGTGCCACTCTGTTATATTCCTTCCTTTCTTCTTGTTCCATCCAATCTTTTAATTGTCCTCTCTTTTGAGATAGTAACCGGAAAGTTTCTGTGCTTGTTTGATTTTTGTGTTTTTGCTCCAGCTCATATATTTCCTCTATTGTTTGCTGTATGTTTTTTTTTTCTTGTTTTTTTCTTGCACCTATAACTATTAATTTGCCCCTAATGACCGATTTATGAGCCTTCCATATTGTTGCTTTCAATACTTCTGGTGTATCATTTTCCTTAAAATATCTTTCAATTTCTTCTGTTATACTTTTTTTGATCTCACTGTCTTCTAGCAAGTTTTCGTTGATTCTCCATGGGCCCCTTTCAGAGGCTTCTCCCTGCGTTTTCATTCTCAACATTACTGGGCTATGATCTGAGGCAGTTATTATACCTGTTTTTGTTTCTTCTATGTCCTCCAGGTTCCTATGTTCGACCATGATATAGTCCAGTCTGGAGTAGCTGTTATGTACTGCTGAGTAATATGTGTAGTCCTTTGTGCTGGGGTGCTGGATTCTCCAGGGATCAATTAGTTGTTGTTCATATAGTATTCTTTTTAGTTTCTTTTGTTGTTTTATTTCTCTGTCCCTTACTATGGAGGTGCTGTCCATTTCATTATCCATGCTGAAGTTAAAATCTCCTGCCAATATTAATTTGCCTTGTTTAAATTCCATTAGTATTTTTATTATTTCTATCAAGTATTTTTTAGGGTTTTTGTTAGGACAATAAACATTGGCAAATGTGTATTTTATCCCCTGTATGGAGCCTACAATGAAGAGATAACGAGCCTCCGGATCCGTTTTTCTTTGGTCTATTAAAAAATTTACATTTTTCCCTATACTGATGGCGACGCCTTTGGCCCTTCTTATTGGTGAATCTCCTTGATACCACATTGGTATATTTCTTGAGTAAATTTTAATATTTGAGTTTTGAGTTATATGTGTCTCCTGTAGGAAAATTATTTCTGCTTTGTTTTTTTCTAATTCTCGGAGTATTATATTTCTTTTCCTTGGGGAATTTAGTCCTCGGACATTATAGGAAGCTATTTTTATACTGTTTACATTTTCCATTGTTTTTACCTTTTTTCTTCCCCACCCGTCCCCCAGATGACCTCTCCCCCCGGTCCGATTAAAGGACCTATGGGAGAGGCCCCCCAGCCGACACGTGGGGTTTCCCCTTCCCTCTCTCAAGATAGTTACGCCTATACGACCATTCATGTGAACCAAACCTCCCCCCACCCCCTCACCCCTCTTTTCTGATATGGGTTTTTTTTTTCCATCCCATATTCTCTAGCGCTGAGAGCGTTTTATTTGTTATATGGGGCACACTCTGCCCCCTCTGCTCTACTAAATCCGAGGCGGAACTCTGTTGGGCGCCCTAATCCCCCTTCTCCTATGCTCTGATAGGGTGACCCCCTGTCCACTTCATGAGTCCCTGACTCCCTCTCCCTGCCATCCTCTCTTTATTGTGTTTTTCTAAACCTTTCACTTTCCCCTATTCCCCCATCCACCCCCCCAATCCCCCCCCCCTTCCGCTCTGAAGCCCCTCATACCGTTGTGTGCTATTTTCTCTGCTATTTTACTATTTATTTCCTCTAAATGCTCAGATCCGATTGCCTCTTGGGGGATCAGAAAGGATTTTTTTCCCCTGCTGGAGCAAATTGGATCATGCTTTGCTGGGGTTTTTTGCCTTCCTCTGGATCAGCTGTGGGTATAGGATTGTGTATATGGGATTGTGTGATTTATTTATTTTTATTGGTTGAACTAGATGGAGTAGGTGTTTTTTCAACCTGACTAACTATGTCCTGGAAATGACTGCACACCTTAATTCTTGTACTGCTGTCATATGGGCAGAACGAGTGGGAAAATATTCCCAGTGGGGTCACAGGCAGCAGTACAAACTTGAGAGACATTACGATTTTGGTTAATGTTGGACATAAGGTAAAATATAATCCTGTTAACACAAGGGACAGCATGGTCTTTCTTCAGAAGTTATCCAGCATCAACCTTTGGCTTTTACCCAGCTGAAACCGATACTGCATTTCCTCTTAATATTATACACAGAAAGCACCAAATTAATAATAAAAGTATTATGAAAAGTAATCGTTAAGACACTTGTGTCAGTACCAGTATTAAACTGGTGCTTCTGAGTACATGAACTGCACATGCGTATTGTAAAGCAATGTTCCATTAGCGAAAAATCGATAAATAGATAACTTTTATCTGATAAAACACCACTGAAAAACTCCACCTCTAAATATTGATGTTTCGGGTAACAAAGGATCTTTCTGTTATTTCTTCCCTGGTGGGTTGATTAAAGGAAACCTGTAGCAAAAGAAGTATTTTCCTGTTTCCTGTTTATACAGCAGCCTCTGTAATAGGAAATCTGTCTCCTGCGCTGCCATTGGACAACTGTTCTGTCCATTAAAGGAGGCGGGACTTTGTATTAACGAGGCCGCCGAGAAAACAGGAGTTTTTCCGCTGTGTAAGCTTTTGACGTTCGTCCCTCCCTGTCCCCTCCAAGGCTGCAGATGGATGGGCATCAATCAGGCTGCATTCCTGGCAATGGTGTGTGCTGTATTCCTGGCAATGGTGGGTGCTGTATTCCTGGCAATGGTGGGTGCTGCATTCCTGGCAATGGGGGTGCTGCATTCCTGGCAATGGGGGTGCTGCATTCCTGGCAATGGGGGTGCTGCATTCCTGGCAATGGGGGTGCTGCATTCCTGGCAATGGGGGTGCTGCATTCCTGGCAATGGGGGTGCTGCATTCCTGGCAATGGGGGTGCTGCACTGATGGCATTGGGGGTGCTGCACTGATGGCAATGGGGGTGCTGCATTTATGGCAATGGTGGGGCTGCATTCATGGCACTGGGGGTGCTGCAGATGGGCACTGACCCTTATTTTGCTTCACAGTTATTTATTTAAAATTTTACTTTTTTACTGAAACTTCCTTCTTAAAGTGAAGGTGCGTGTTATACGCCAATAAATACGGTATATCCAAATAACACGCCTGAGCTCATCTCTTTACTCACACACAGCCACAAAGGCAAGAAAATTCTTGTTGGGCAGTGTATTAGTGCTCGAACGAACACACTTAGACCGAATTTTAATGGTTCAAAGAATGTCAGGAAAAATGGTCGGCCCTCACGCATGTTCACTTAATCAAATCTGGCCCTCTTTGAAAAAAGTTTGGACACCCCTGGTCTAGACAGTCCAAAATTTAACTACACCCTTGAGAGATCAGCCTGTATTGTTGTTTAATACATTCTGATGACAGTTCTTAAAAAACATTCATGAGATACTCGCACATTTTAGAAAGTTTTTTTGTAAAGGGCAGAAGCCTTTCAGGTTTTTTCAAAGGACCTTTTGGCAGTGTTGTGCCACAAATGACCTTTATGGCTTAGCCATATTTGTCATAAGATAATGCTCACCAGAATTGTGTCCAGTCTCTCAGGTGAATGCTGCTTTAAATGAAACCTCTTTTATAAGCAGTAATGATTTACTAAGCTGTTCACAAAATATGCATACAATAGCTAGCAGTAGTTAGTCACATTCATCTGGATTTGCTCTGTATTGTTGAAAAAGTTTTGCTGCTTATCCAAGCTGATTTTTCAATTTTAATGAGTGTCGGAAACATACCCTGGCATTTAAAGCCATGCAGAGCAATTTGGTTACACTAATCCAATCACCATGGAATGTGTCATGGTAGATGTTGATTGTCCAGGAACCAGGATGGGAGGTGTGAAAGTTGTGGAATCACCCTGTTCTAATTATATTATCCTATCCCTTGGAGTTAAAGCGGGGGTCCACCTATCTATCGTTTTTTTATTTTTTGGAGTTCATTCACAAACTTTTCTTATCATGATTATCTACTCACATGTTCTGTGTAATAAGTCCGCCTGTGTCCGATTTTGTTGTAAAGAATAACTTAGAAAATTCACTGAAGGCGGTTTCCATCTTCATTGTGGGCATTTGAAGCCCACAAGAATGTATTTCCTGGATGCGGTGAATGCTGTGCTCCCAGCATTCACCGAGATGTTGTGATGACGCTGTTGCACAATGCATGCTGGGAAGCCTGAGACTAGCTCCCAGGGGACTGTGGGAGGTCTGGGAGAGGCTAGAAACACGCCTACTCCCATGGGAGGAAAACCAGGAAGTGCTAAGAAGATTAGAAAAAAAAAGGTAATTACGGCAATTAAAATTTTTTTGCACAGCATGTTAGCATCTAGGCAAGGAAGAGAATGCATAGAGATCATGTTCAAAATTTGGGTGGAACCCCGCTTTAAGTGGGTTGATTTATTAAAGACAAATAGACTGTTCACTTTGAAAGGGAAGTTGCACTTTGCAAGGGGATTTTCCCTGCAGCTTAGTAAATAAGTTGAAGCTCTTCTGACTTCCATCATCCAATCATGTGCAAGCAAAAATGTTTTTTTTTTCCTTGCACGTGATTGGGTATTCTTTGCTAAATAACATTTCACCACATTTACTAAGCTCAGGCAAAAGTTCCCAAATTTGCCTTTATTAAATCAACCCCAGTAAGTCCATGCAAGGTGTCATAATTGGATTTACATGGATGAAGGTGTGAATTGTTGTCAAATTGTCAGGGTAGGGATGTCTAAATGACATTATATCTAAAATACAAATGGAGTTTAAGTCCCCCACCCAAGTTTTGGGATGCTTGTTCCAGTTTTACATAATGCTATTTTAATATAATTATCCAGTTGTTTTAACAATGTTTAGCACCTTTAGCCATGTAAATCCATGGATTAACACTAGTTTCAGACTTTGACTCCAAGGGACTCCAACGAATCTCCACTGCCGGCTATTGTATCCTGATAGCAAGCACCCATGGCTGTCAGAATACCTATAAAGTAGGTGCATCTGATTAGAGGTTTGGCCAACATTTTTCTGCCCAGCTCATTCAGTTTGCAGATTGAAGAATGTCAGACAAGAGGAGGCCAACAGGGCCACCCACAGCTCAAATTTTGTCAGGTTCATTAGGAACTGGACAAAGTGTGTTGGCCAGCTTTACGCAATAGAGACTGCTAGGTGCAAAGTCCTCAATCTCCAGTATTATAACCCCTAACAGCCAGTCAATCTGCTGAATCACTAAAAAAAATGTATTCTGAATGGTTGCTTTGAGTTACCAAATGTAAAATAAATGTTTCCTAAATATAGAGAGTTACGTGTATAAACCTCACTCTGAAAGTGATTATTGCTTGACTGTTTGGCTGACCCTTGTCTGCAGTGTTTTGAGTCATCAACATGCAAATCAGGAAAGTCAGAGGTGCTTACTGGCACACCGCCGCTAGACTGGCTTCTGTTCAGACAGTGGTTCCCACTACCAAAATTTGGCCAGTTCCTGCTAAATCAGCCAAAATTGATACATGTGTACCAGGCTAAACTGAATCCTATCACAGGCAAAGGAGTCAGCATAATAGCCAGGCATACTGCTTTTGCAGCAATGGTAGCCCCCCCCCCCCCCCCCCCATGGTATTATCAGCAAAGGTTACTTCTAAGAATTATCAGTTTGCTCCCTGCACCTATGTTTTAAATAAGGCAGATGGAGGCTGTGTGTAAATCACAGAAAGGGAACACAGATTAGGCACATATGCTCTCTGGAATATCCAGCTAACTTGTATAATAAGTGAATCACAAGGTGTAAATTCGTGCTGACACATGCTTAAGATGTAATTGCATGCCCTAGCCTTGGCCACACACTTTGCAGATTGAAGTAAAAGTGCCTGAGGGAATGCTCATATTTCATCCAGACACTTGATTGTTTTCCGGTCAAGTTTATAATCTATACCGGTTGTCGGATATCTCATTTTCCACATCAACAAAAGGCATGACGTCAACCTGCATGATATGACCTTTGGAATATTGTATTTGTAGTATAGGAAATGCCTCTTGAACCAATCATTATGTCATGCCTTTTCTTAGCTTCCTGTGCTACTTCATATTTTCCATTAGCTATATAAGCAGAGGAGGAATGTATGCCACTGAGCTGGGTAGATTAGAGGGGAGTCTGCCTGGAAATGTCAGATATTCACACAGCTGCCCGAGGGAAGTCAAGATTAAGGCTTTGTCAAACAGCTACCCTTTCTTGTAATGTATGTCACAGTTCAAACATGAAAGTCTAAACCAGCTTTTTGTGGCAGCAATGCATTATATTTCATTTGTGTTATTTTATACATGCAGAACAGATCTACACTAGAAAAGAATAAAAATAAACTCAGAAGAGTTTATCCACTATTAACTGTGCACCATTGTAGAATCGCACCACTGTGTTCCATTAAAGCTATGCTCCAGTCAAAATCGAAAATTCAGTCTTGGGTTGCATACAGGGAGAAGGGTCTTAAAGTGGCAGTAAACTCTCATTTTAAATTTTCCCTACAGGTAAGCTTATAATAAAGCTTACCTGTAGGTAAATGAATATCTCTTAAACGTGCACCATTTAGGAAGTATTCTGGCAAACAGCAGCCGGTGACGTCACCAGAGCTCTGAAGGTACGGCATACCCATGCCATTCCTTCAGAGCTGTGTGCCACAGCCACAACACACGGGAGTGACTTCATCGCAGCTCGGCCATTCAAGCAGCCGCAGCCTGCAAACTCTGCATAGAAAAAAATCATCTTACAGTTTTTTTGTCAAAGCCTAAAGTGGTTGTAAAATCTCAAGGTTTTTTGCATTTTATGCATGAAGGTAAAAAACCTTTTGTGTGCAGCAGCACCCCAATACTTAAGCCCCATCTCAATCCAGCAATGTGCACGAGAGCAGCGGCTCTCCAGATTCTCTGCATTCTCATTGGCCCATTGGCTCCTGCTACTGTCAGTCACAGCCAGTGACCCAATGAGGAGAGAGTGGGGCAGGGCTGAGCCACACTCCATGTTTGAATAGACAGAGCAGTGGCTCAGGAACAAGCCTGCTCGGGTGCCCCCAAAGCAAGCTGCTTGGCAGAAGGGAGAGGCCAGGAGCGCCAGCATGGGACCCGAGAAGAGGAAGATTAGGGCTGTTCTGTGCAAAACCACTGCACAGAGCAGGTAACTTTGATATATTTGTTATTAAAAAAAATATCAACCTTCAATATCTCTTGAATTGAACAAGCTGAAGTTAAAAAACCAATTGGTTAACATGCCCATCTGCACCAGATTTTGCCCTCTCAAATTTTAATAAATCAACTCCATAGTATTTACTTCACCAGTCTAGCATGGCGCTCTTTGTCTGTAATGGGGTTATTCTAGAATGCACCCACCCTATTCTCATTGCTCTTTCTTGCATATAGAAAAAGAGATGAAAGAAACAACGTTGCTAAAATGTTCAGCCACCAGGCAGATTCAAGCTTGCCTTGAAGGTTTAAACATAATTGGTGATTCCAAGAAGCAGAGAGCATTATACAAATAAGGAAGCGCCTTCCTACAGATCCTGTTGATACAGTTCCTGTTCTGCAAGGGATTGCACAGAATTCAGATTAAGGTAAATGGAGTAAACTATTTGAATTCAGTGCAATAGCTGTGTTTATGGAATAAAGGTGTCTGTTTACCAAGCAGTGGAAAATAACCACTGCTGAGTTCTCCGGCATTCTGGGGAAGATCATTCTCCACTAAGTGCCTATTTATGAAGCGGTGTAGATCACTTTTCCTTTTGAGGAGTGAAGAGATCTACAAACTCTACGAACTGTGGAGAACGCCTCCTGTTACTGTAATCTCGCGAGACATAGCAAGATTACAGTGTCAGAAAATAACAAACACTCTGGTGTTCATTTATTACCTCTGCTGAGTACACAGGCATTCTCAGAGGAGACCGCCCACTTCATGTTAATAAAATAACTAGTCCCCTACACAAAATATATATATTTTTTTCTACATAAACATGGCAGGGGGACATGTTTACTGTCTTGAGGGGTCTGATCGAGGAAGAAGGAAGTCAATAACCCTTCTCCTTCCTCCTCAGTTATCGGGGGATTCTCTCTTCTCTCCCGATTCTCCACCTCTAAGCTGGCGAAACTGGGAGGGTGAATTCTGACAGATCGCCCGTGAGATGCCAAGATTGCGCCGTCATTTACTGGCCGTTTCTGTGTCAGTCAATGACAGATTCTCTGTGTGCTGCGATGATCAGCGGAGAACATGTTCTCTGCTGATCGTCTCCATTTCATAAACTGTTAATGAACTGAGAAAGCAGCGATCCTTGGGATCACCACTGTTCACAGTTTCATAAGTGGACACCAAAATGAATAGGTTGCTGAATGAAAAATTAAACTTTCACCTTAAAGGAGAAGTCCAGCCAAAGCTCGTTTGGCTGGGCTTCTCCTATGGATCACAGGAGTGCAATTCATTTTGCACTCCTGTGACCCGTTTTCCGAAGTCCGTTCTCTGCTGACATCACAGAAATCAGTCCCAACAAGGAGAGTCTGGATCCTTCAGGTACCTGGACTGACACTCGTCTCATCCTCTCAGGGAGTCGCTGAGACAGCCGATCCGCCGATCCACAGCTCAGCGCTCCAATGAGTGAGCGGATTGACAGTCAGCAGCTCTCTGCTCGGGGAGCTGTGAGAACCGAGCCATTGGCGGTTTTCAATCGATTGGTTCTCAGTGTAGAGACGACGGGGGACAGATGCAGCATCTGACCGATGCTGCATCCACCTAGGTAAGTATGATACTGGAAAAAAAAAAATCCCTTACTCCTCTTTTAACCACTTCCCGCCCGGCCTATAGCAGATTGACGGCCGGGAAGTGGTTCTGTTATCCTGACTGGGCGTCCTATGACGTCCAGCAGGATAACATGCCAGCGCCCGCCCGCGGGGGCACGCAGCGCGGCGATTGCTGGTGCTGTAAATTAGTCTCACACACTGCATCTATGATCGTGGTGGAGGAGTCCCTGATAGAGGCTCCTTACCATGTGATCAGCTGTGACCAATCACAGCTGATCATCGCGTGAACCAGGAAGTGTCGGTAAACAGCTTTCCTCTGTTCACGCTGACAGGGAGAGCCGATTGGCTGCTCTCACTGTCAGAGGGGGGGGGTCTGTGTTGATAATCAGCACATTGATTATCAGCACAGCCCCCATGAGAGGTGCAGATCGTCTGCCAGTCAGTGCCCAGCATTAACGCCAGGCAGTACCAATAAAAGTGCCAATCAGTGCCCACCACAGTGCCCATCAGTAATTCATGTCAGTACCTCATCATCAGTGCTGCCCATCAGTGCCATCTATTAGTGTCCATTACTGCCACCTGTCAGTGCCCATCAGTTCCGCCTGTCAGTGCCCATCAGTTCCGCCTGTCGGTGCCCATCAGTTCCGCCTGTCGGTGCCTATCAGTTCCGCTTGTCGGTGCCCATCAGTTCCGCCTGTCGGTGCCCATCAGTTCCGCCTGTCGGTGCCCATCAGTTCCGCATGTCGGTGCCCATCCGTGCCGCCTGTCCGTGCCCATCTGTGCCGCCTGTCAGTGCCCATCAGTGTTGCATATCAGTGCCGCCTATCGGTGCCCATCAGCGCTGCATATCAGTGCCGCCCATCAGTTCTACATATCAGTACCTCCTCATCAGTGCCAACTCATCAGTGCCGCCTCATCATTGTCCGTCAGTGAAGGAGAAAACTAAATTTTATAATAAACAAAGAAAAACTTTTTAATTTAAAAAATGTTGGTCTTTTTTAGTTTAGCAAAAAATAAAAACCCCAGAGGTGATCAAATACCACCAAAAGAAAGCTCTATTTGTGGGAAGAAAATGATAAAAATTTAGTTTGGGTACAGTGTTACATGACCGCACAATTGTCATTCAAAGTGCAACAGCGCTGAAACCTGAAAATTGTCCTGGGCAGGAAGGGGGGAAAGTGCTCGGTATTGAAGTGGTTAAATATGTTCCAGGTGTATCAATATAAAGGGTGTGCAAAAGCTTACATTTTTAAGTTTTCTTTATAACTGCTTCAGCCCCGGAAGATTTGGCCGCTCAATGACCAGGCCATTTTTTGCCCTTCGCACTGCGTCGCTTTAACTGACAATTGCACGGTCGTGCGACACTGTACCCAAACAAAATGGATGTCCATTTATTCCCAAAAATAGAACTTTCTTTTGGCAGTATTTGATCGCCTCTGCAGTTTTTATTTTTTTGCGCTAAAAACAAAAGAGCGTCAATTTTGAAAAAAACACAATATCTTTTACTTTTTGCTATAATAAATATCCCACATTTTTTATCAAAAAACTAATTTTTCCTCAGTTTAGGCCGATATGTATTCTTCTACATATTTTTGGTGAAAAAAATCACAATAAGCGTATATTTATAGGTTTGCGCAAAAGTTATAGGGTCTACAAAATAGGGGATATATTTATGGCATTTTTATTATTTTTTACTAGCAATGGTGGCGATCTGCGATGCGACATTATGGCGGACACATCGGACACTTTTGACACATTTTTGAAACCATTGACAATTCTACAGCGATCAGTACTATAAAAATGCACTCATTACTGTGTAAATGTCACTGGCAGGGAAGGGGTTAACACTATGGGGCGATCAAGGGGTTAACTGTGTTCCCTATGTGTGTTTCTAACTGGGGGGGGTGGGACTGTCTAGGAGGAGAGAGAGATCGGTGTTCATATATAGTATCAACACACGATCTGTCTCCTCTCCCCTGAAAGAACCGGGATCTGTGTGTTTACACACACAGATCCCGGTTCTCGCTCTGTCATGAGCAATCGCGGGAGCCCGGCAGTCATCATGCCCACCGGGCACTCGCATTGGGGACGGGCGCGCACGCCTCTAGTGGCCAAAAGGCGAAGCGCCGTAAGATAACGTTGTTTCGCACAGCCGTGCCATTCTGCCGCAGTAAAACTGTTCGCAAGCAGATAAAGTAGCCTTAGCTTGAATAGAAAAGTCTGTCTCCTACCAGCATACCACAGAGAGACAGCCGAGATTCGAACCATTAGTGGGCAGGTTGAAGGTATCAAGCTGATCAATTAATCAACTTGGGTAACAAGCAACCTGCTGGATTCGCTTGCAATTATCGCAAGCGGCTCCTAAAGCCGCTAGCAATAATCACGGTCTTCTCCTGGCAGGGACAGTTGTTTTAACTCAGTTCAAGGTCATTTCATATCATTTGACATCATTTGACTTGCGATAACAAACAAGAAACAGAGAGTTAATTATCTAAGCTATTTTCTAGCTTCATGGAGTTGTGTAGCCTCCCTGGCGGTTTTCCCGAGTGTGGCTCGGGGTTAAAAATCAGGACCATTAGCAGTAACCCCGAGCCACACTCGGGATTACATCGCAGGATCCTGGTGTGGCATTACTTACCTTGTCCCCGGGATCCTGCGATGTCCCCCGTGGTGTCTGCGGGCTCCGTCCTCCTCTGAAGCCTCTCTGTGCCAGGCTCCGTTCCCTGTGAGCGTCGCGACGCACGGGGGCGGAGCCTGGCGGCAAATTCAAAAAAATGTCAAAATCATAACACATACAGTACTGTAATCTTACAGATTACAGTACTGTATGAAATAATTTCACATCCCTTTTGTCCCCAGTGCTTTAGCCAATGCCCTGCATGCAGTTTTATATGATATATACTGTTCTTTCTGCCTGAAAACTGGAGATTGTCCATAGCAACCAAAAAGTGTCCCTTTACGTCAAAAGTGGCTTTAGACCAGCTAGAAAACAGCGATAGTAAATTAAACACTTGCAGAATTGAGCGATCGTGAATCGTGGGGAAATTTATTTTATTACTATTTATTTTTATTTTTTTTAATTATTTATTTTTATTTATTATATTATAATTTATGTTTTTGTGTTTCAAACTTTATCATACCCGGGATATCTACTAGACTCTTGTTTGGACAGATTTAAGTGTGTTATTGTTAAGAATTACAGACCTACAATATAAAACGCCAAATTTCCATGCAAAATAATGGTACCGCTTTCAGCACCTAAAATCCAAAATAATCATACCGCCAGGGAGGTTAACATGTTTGAATGTTTAGCTCTTTAAATATGTTTTAAGGATAATTGTACTTCTTCAAATAAAAAAATAGTTGAGCTGAAATATTTAAACCAATGTAATCAGTTCAACCCCGGAAGATTTGGCTGCTCAATGACCAGACCATTTTTTGAGATACGACACTGCATCGCTTTAACTGACAATTGCGTGGTCGTGCGACGCTGTATCCAAATAAAATTGACATCCTTTTTTTCCACAAATAGAGCTTGAGGTTTTTATTTTTTGCGCTATAAACATAAGAGCAGCAACAATTTTGAAAAAAACACTGTTTTACTTTTTGCTATAATAAATATCTCATTTAAAAAAAAAAAATCTTTTTCCTCAGTTTAGGCCGATATGTATTCTTCTACATATTTTTGGTAAAAAAATCACAATAAGCGTATATTGATTGGTTTGCGCAAATGTTATAGTGTCTATAAAATAGGGGATAGATTTATGGCATTTTTATTATTTTTTTTTTTTTTTACTAATAATGGCGGTGATCTTTTTGAGACCATTGATAATTATACAGCGATCAGTGCTATAAAAATGCACGGATTACTGTATAAATGTCACTGGCAGGGAAGGGGTTAACACTAGGGGGCGATCAAGGGTTTAACTGTGTGCCCTGGGTATGTTCTAACTGTAGGGGGGATGGGCTGACTAGGGGATCAGAGAGATCGGTGTTCATACTTAGTATGAATACATGATCTGTCTCCTCTCCCATGAAAAAAAAGGGATTTGTGTGTTTATACACTCAAATCCCGGTTCTCGCTCTGTCACGAGTGATGGCAAGTGCCTGGCGGTCATCGCGCTCGCCGGGCACTCACATCGGCTCCGGGCACGCACCTCCTACAGAGTGTTAAAGGGCCGACGTACAGTTACGGCGGCTCGCCAAGGGGAGCTATTCTGCTACATTATAACTGCGGCGGACGGTCGGGAACCGGTTAAAGTACATACATAAATATAAAAGTGTACACTTTATGGAGAAGGATCCAGTTCAGAAGTGCCTAGCCCCAACACATCCCACACCACTGTTTTCTTTCTGCCACTCCCCATTGGAGCCCATCCCTTGTCTACATTCCAGATATCACCCTGGATATTATTTACTTATTAACTTAGGATCGGCCTGTGTTCTCAATTGAACTTTTTTAGCAAATACATACCCTTACCATATAATGAAATAAAGTTCCTAAAGACGTATACAATTGTGCTCATAAGTTTATATACCCTGGCAGAATTTATGATTTCTTGGCCATTTTTCAGAGAATATGAATGATTACACAAAAACTTTTCTTTTACTCATGGTTAGTGTTTGGCTGAAGCCATTTATTATCAATCAACTGTTTACTCTTTTTAAATCATAATGACAACAGAAACTACCCAAATGACCCTGATTAAAAGTTTACATACCCTGGTGATTTTGGCCTGATAACATGTACACAAGTTGACACAAAGGGGTTTGAATTGCTATTAAAGGTACCCATCGTCACCTGTGATCTGTTTGCTTGTAATTAGTGTGTGTGTATAAAAGGTCAATGAGTTTCTGGACTCCTGACAGACCCTTGCACCTTTCATCCAGTGCTGCACTGATGTTTCTGGATTCTGAGTCATGGGGAAAGCAAAAGAATTGTCAAAGAATTTGCGGGAAAAGGTAGTTGAACTGTATAAAACAGGAAGGGGATATAAAAAGATATCCAAGGAATTGAGAATGCCAATCAGCAGTGTTCAAACTCTAATCAAGACGTGGAAAATGAGGGGTTCTGTTAAAACCAAACCATGGTCAGGTAGACCAACTAAAATTTCAGCCACAACTGCCAGGAAAATTGTTCGGATGCAAAGAAAAACCCACAAATAACTTCAGGTGAAATACAGGACTCTCTGAAAACGTGGTGTGGCTGTTTCAGGATGCAAAACAAGGAGGCATTTGAAGAAAGATGGGCTGCATGGTTGAGTCGCCAGAAGAAAGCCATTACTACGCAAATGCCACAAAGTATCCCGCTTACATTACGCCAAACAGCACAGAGACAAGCCTCAAACCTTCTGGCACAAAGTCATTTGGAGTGATGAGACCAAAATTGAGGTTTTTGGCCACAACCATAAACACTTCATTTGGAGAGGAGTCAACAAGGCCTATGATAAAAGGTACACCATTCCTACTGTGAAACACGGAGGTGGATCGCTGATGTTTTGGGGATGTGTGAGCTACAAAGGCACAGGAAATTTGGTCAAAATTGATGGCAAGATGAATGCAGTATGTTATTAAAAAATACTGGAGGAACATTTGCATTCATCAACAAAGAACCTGCGCATGGGAAGTACTTGGACATTCCAACATGACAATGATCCAAGACACAAAGCCAAGTCGACCTGTCATTGGCTACAGCAGAAAAAAAGTGAAGGTTCTGGAGTGGCCATCTCAGTCTCCTGACCTCAATATCATTGAGCTACTCTGGGGAGATCTCAAATGTGCAGTTCATGCAGGACAGCCCAAGAATTTACAGGAACTGGGAGGCTTTTGGCCAAGAGGAATGGGTAGCTTTACCATCTGAGAAGATAAAGAGCCTCATCCACAAATACCACAAAAGACTTCAAGCTGTCATTGATGTTAAAGGGGGCTATACTCGGTATTAAGAACTGGGGTATGTAAACTTTTGATCAGGGTTATTTGGGTAGTTTCTGTTGTCATTAGGGTTTAAAAAGAGTGAACAGTTGATTGATAATAAATGGCTTCAGCCAAACATTAACCATGAGTGAAAGAAACATTTTTGTGTTATCCATATTCTCAGAAAAATGGCCAAGAAATCAGAAATTCTGCCGGGGTATGTAAACTTATGAGCACAACTGTATATCACTGAGAGGTGTTAACATTTTTATGAACTGTCACTATCAAAGATTTGTATATACATGGACTACTTATTTATTTAAATATTTAAAAACATATTTTCTGGTAAAGTTTGCACTTTATGACACATGCCACAGTTTCAATTAAAATTTTTTGTGCACTGCACTTTTTATTATATCAAAACACAAAGACATATAAGGCTAAATATAGGCATTTTCAACAAAATCTTTGAAAATTGAACCGGGATTTAAAAATCTGCAGGTGTTTTCCTTGCAAGAAAGAATTAGTATTTTGCTTTAGAATAAAACAATATGCTGTCTGATAACCAAAGAAGCCCTCAAATCTAGTTGTGATTATCACCTGACCTAGCGTTTTACAGTAAGACTGGGAAAAAAACATATGTCTGTGGGCACTCCATGACCTTTCAAGACATCCCCATCTGGCTCTTTTTAGGTACAATCGGTTAGCCCGGCTGCATTTTATTTTTTTTGGCTTATTTCTATTGTCTCATTTGATAAGCTGATGAAGGGGATGTCTTTCTGGTCTCCAACTTTAGAGGAATTAAACATGCATACTTAGCTAATTGGAGATGTAGGTTTACAGAAAGATCACCAGAAACCTGACCGAAAGTGGGACAGTTCCTGCTGAACCAGCCACTTTTTGGACAGTGTGTACCCAGCTTAAGGTTTTGCCTAACAACTGCAGTCTGGCATCTGTTTCTTTAATAGTTTTACTACTTCATTTGACATTAACATACTAGCATTCTTGTATCTATAGCTTGACACATTCTTTGTCTTGCCTTTCAGGTTTGGCTTTCAGGCATTGTACAGCTACTTACCACAAAATGAAGATGAGCTGGAGCTCAGAGAAGGAGATGTTGTTGATGTCATGGAGAAATGCGATGATGGGTGGTTTGTTGGTAAGTATTTACTTAAAGAGAAACTGCAGTCTGCTCACATAATCTGTACTAAAAACATATTTGCCATTCTGAAGCTTCCCTCCAACCACTTTGCATATTATTTTATATATACTGTAATTCTGTACTTGCCAAATAAGCTGCAGAAATCTCCCTCCACTAAGTCTGGCTGCATCCATTTTAACTGAGGGCAGCTGAAGCTGCTGCCTGTTCACTTCTTGGATTTACACAGACACACACCTCCAGCTCTCCAGCCCTGCAGCTCTCATTGGCCCTCGTATGACTCATCGCCCCTCCCTTCCTGGCAAACGCTCACCGGAGTGAGAGCTGTGCATGATGTCATACGCCTAGGCTTTTTACCAGACAAGAAACAGGAAGGGGGCTGTGTAAGGTTTTTTACTGGCAGAAAAAAAAGTTTAACTATCCATAGTTAAAACAACAAGGGTGGAAGATTTAATAGATAGAAAGTTGAAAAAAATGACTGAAGGTCCGCTTTAAGTAGCGACTCATTATTACAAATCCAGATGGGACTACTAGTTTTTCTTATATAGTCAGGATTGATTTCCTTTCTTAGAGATATATTGAGCTGTTTAATGAATTGGCTATGATTTTTATACTGTACATCATTTGCATGATGAGCATCAAATACATGAAAGAACAGCCGCCTTTTATTACCCAAGAGTCATCCCAACTGTGGCACCCATGCTGTTATACTCTTTGATCAAAAGAGTCCACATTGCTCCTGCTTTCATGTCTCATGTTTAATTTTTCACTTGTGAAGTTGGGCTAGACTCGGGTTGGAATTAGTTAGAGCATATGTTAAGGATAGGTGTACTAGTGCTTGGAAAACAAATGAAATCATATTGAATTATTTTTCATGTTCCTCTGTTTATAACCCATGATATTAAAAAGAGACGTATTTAGGTATAGTGGTTCTTTGTGTACTGAAAAAAGTATGCCATGCCAATATGTTACCAGACCCAGCAGCAAACCAGGGGTCATCCAACATAACATTTTATATATCTGTGTATTCTGTATACAGTGCTGACGGTTGGTCTTTGAGAAATAAATGAAAGACAACAGAAAAAAACTGTTTTAAAAAGAATAAGATTTTCTTGTGTGCTTTCTTGTTTCCTGCATTGTACACAGATATTTTGTCTACATAGACAGTTTACTTTGTTAATTTACATTGTAAAAACAGATTAGTGAAACATACAAGTATTTTATGTATAATGATGTAATATAATGTTAAAAATGAACTCCATGCAGGTATCAAAAAAATACTGTAGTTGTGCATTTCTTTAAAAATATTTAAATCAAAATGTATGCAAAGGCCAAACTTTTTTTGGGTTAGAATTGTTGGAACCTAAATCCTGGTACAAACTTTGTTTTTTCGTTCTGGGCTGGAGTTCAGGAGGAGCTTGCTGTACTAACTATTCAGTGTTAGTGCAGTGATCTCCCCGCTGAGCTATTGTGTTCTAACCCCCCCCCCCCCCCCCACCAGAACACACCGTCCAGCGCTGATCGGATGGCTGATGTACACACGGGCCAAAGGTCAGAGAGTTTCTGTTGAACCGGCCGATATTCGGTCTGTATGTACCAGGCCTTGGGTTTTTATTGGTGTCTGTGTCTACACTGAGGAGCTTTAGCCTTACTATTGGTCCTGGTGACCATGGTCTCCGATACAGAAAGTAATGGGAAATCCAAACTGATTAAAGGCTAAATCCAGCTTCAAGACCATGTCTCACCCATATTTAACATGTAACATGGCGCCAAGTGGACCCCCCACCCCCAAAATGCCCCTTTCTTTACAGCGTGCAGGTGTTCTTCCCCCCTGCAGCAGCTGTCCGATTTGAAAACCACTTCATTCATTCACACAGGTTTCCACGGCAGTCTGACTTGTAGTCCGACGACACTTCCTTCAGCTTTCTAACTGAAAGTTGTATCTTGGTACAGGCAGAGAGCTGAAGGAAGGGTGTGCAGGAGCCTGGCATTGCACCCGTTATCCACTGATGTTGCAATGATTTGCATGCTCATTTGAAAAAAAAAAGGATAAATGCGATACATTTTTCTCCTGCAAAAATATGTGCATTGTTTTGGGGTTTTTTTTGCAGAAGGTGGACTGCCTTTAAGTTGTCACTTGAACAGAAATTAAAGTGATTGTAAATCTTTACATTTTGTTTTATAAACAAGTCATACCTACTCTGCACAACGGTTTTGCACAGAACAGTCCTGATTTCCGTCTTCTCTGGTGTCCTGCTGACGCTCCTGGTTCCTCCCCACCGCCGAGTGCCCCTGTAGGAAGCCACTATGGGGACACTCGTGCATGCTCGATCCCAAGCTGGGCTATTTGAGAATCAGAATTTGAGTTAGAAAATCAGCCCTATATGGCTCCACCCTCCTGTTCTCCTTTCTCACCTTTTGACTGACAACCTAACAGCTCTTAGCCAAGCCTGTGAGACGGGGAGAGGGAAAAAGTGCTGCTGCAGAAGTGCACAGTGCTGGATTGAGATCGGACTCCGATGACTATTTAGAGGGGACAGAGAAGACATCTTCTCTTAGTTCTTGCTAAGTGTCCCTGTGACAGGAAATAAAGGGAAATGTATGACAAAAGTGGAAGATCAGGCAACTTGCATACAGTATGTGCATTTCAACCGTTTGCTTGGAGTTCAATAATCATCTTTACTTCTTTGCTATTCTAATTTTGCTTTGCCTATTTCACTTTTTTATTTTGTAACAGGTACATCAAGAAGAACAAAACTGTTTGGCACGTTCCCTGGCAATTATGTCAAGCCATTGTATTATTAAAGACGATACAGCACGCAGCTCCAGAATTATTAAGCTATACTTATAAAGAATCCAGGCTTATGGTATTATGCTATGTGAAGGCATTTGCTGAATGTATCCATTAAGGTTCTAAACAAACAAGGTTTACATGTGTCAGTACTGTGTTCAACTCTATATTTCTAATATGAGACAGTGAAGCGTTATTCCATCTAGTCAGTCTGTTGTTACTATGTTGCCTTAATGTTCTGTTATTTTAATGAGGATTCTATCCTTTTCATACTTAAAGTATACCTGTCTCCTTCAAACAGAGATGCCATTTGGTGAGCTGAAATTTTACCTAAATTATAAGGAATTAAAGGTGGGAAGCGCCCTTGCCTGTCCCTGTTGAGTTGAGAGAATCAATGCTTGGTCACCCTAGGTCCATTGTTATTACGAGGCAAAGTGAAAACCTGTCCTCGAACAATGCCCTTGAGGGGCAGCATGGGCGGGCTTCTCACCTGACCTCCTGATCCCTAAACTGGTCCCTGTTGCTGTTCACATTGAGGAATGCAGTAACACAATTCTTCTTCATAATCATCTTTTCACCATTGTCCATAATAGCTGCTACAGTACAATTGTGAGAAGAACATTTTTCCAGGAGGGAAACTTGTTGTCTTAGGAGGCAGAGAGGATCATAAAGTTCCTGGCCTCTCCACGCTCTTTTTTTGCCTTCAATTTATGCATAAAGAAAGTATACCATTAAAGGTGTGGTTATGATCACATTAAGCAATAACATGTTTTAAAAATTTTATTGTCACATTTTTATGCTTTAAATTACATCACAAAATAGCATGTTTTTCCAGTGATATAACAATATCACATATAACAATATGTGGACATGGGCTTTGTCCATTTAGTTTATAGAGATCTCCTGGAATGTTTTGCCAGAGATTAATTTTGACATTCATATCGGAGGCCTGCAAGGTATGAAATGACAATTATCCCATCATTGCATAACAGTGTAGGCATATGTGCAGCCGTCTTTTTTATATGCCTAGAAGTATACTGTTATTGAGCTAAAGAAGTAAAGAATCTGACTAAGCAAGAGCCGTTGTTTTCTCTGCTGCTATATTTATTCTCTTTCCTGGCTCAAGAGGTTATACAACTGAAGATGGCATAAAATACATAGACAGGATTTAAAAAATGTGCATGGAAGGCATATGATAATTTCCAAAAGGAATTACAAGTGTTCACTCTATAAATGGATATCTATAGTTGGATATATAAGGTTTATAAGATACCCAAAGATGGGGAGTAACTGTGGCCAAGTAGGCTATTTTACATACATGTGCATTATTAAACCTTACACAGATCTGGTCACAAGTTGCATTCCGATGGACTTTGTAATTTGGCTGTTGGTATGGGGTCTAGGCCAAGCAGCTTCCCATGACAATGTTTTGCCAGCTTTGACTAAAGAGTGGATCCTTAATAATGGGTAGTCAAGCATTTAGATCTCCATTCTGACCTCTTCATCAGTGGGCTGTGCTGTGATTTTCTCTGTGGCTTGGTGCCCCTAGTACTTTGTAGGGCATGCATTGTGAAAGGCTTATTTATGCTCATTTCATGCCTATAGAACAGTGGCCACATTTTCATTTATTTATTCAGATCTCAGCCAACCTAAAGTTTGCACAGAGTTTATACACATACCTATGTACAGTCACTTATTTAAAAGTAATCCTTTGCAGCCAATCATGTTTCATTTGAGAGCTGTCATGAAAGTGAATTTTGCATGGTCTCTCTGTTTTTGGCCCCTGCCTGTAAATAAGATCTGGCTGGCACAGTATGGATGTACAGTAGACTAATTGCTTAAGGAAAGGCAGGTTAGTGATATAAATGGTATAGTAGTATATGAGGAGATAACTGTGACCTTGAATATGCTCTGTAGACTTTCATCAGATAGTCAAAAGAAAAAAAAGTGAAACTACATATGTAGGTAGATAGCATTGTATTTGACCTGATTTTATCTTCATATTTTACATTTTAAAAGTGCAGATGGTCATTCTGAGAGGAAAATTAGCTTTGAAGTTTTCCCATGGACAATGGTGTAATTTTGCCAGTCTGAGGTATCATATACAACCTATTATAATTTTTACAAAATGGCCCCTCCTGTGTGTAGGTACCAGGTATGCTTTTACTGTCTGTGTTTCAAGGTGAGGTGTGTTAATCTGATTTAAATGGGTTTTCCAGAGTAATTTGATTACCAAAACAAACTTAAAATATACCAATTTTGAATGTATGTTTTTCTGCCTTTACACCTTTTTTGTTTACAAACTTTTATTTGGTAAAAAGTGGTGGTACATTCCTGCCTTTACATCTACTACCGTTAAGAGGTACCTGATGGTTCCTACCATTGCGGAGTGGTTGCCGCTGTACCTTTTTTCCCTAAAGTTAAGTTTTTTTTCCCCTGACACACAGCCACAATCCTGGGGTGACCAGTAGGCAGAGCACATATAGGCAGGGGTAGCCTGCACCCAAATATATGTATGTAAGCCTTCCAGGTGCACTACAGAGTGACATTAACTTTTGAGGAAATTCAGGCAAATCTGTGGACATTGCTGAAAAGTAGTGATGAGCTGAGACACACTTGGATCCTAGTCCAAATCTACCTGAGTGAACCTGCCAGGTGGCGGTAACTGTACTGGGCCAATCATAAGTGGCCAAGGCATTCCCCCACCCTACAGCCGCACATATGCACGCCCCTTTAGACGTGCAGCTGTGGGTCAGGAAATGTCTTGGGTGCTTATGATTGGTCCATTGCAGTGACAGTGACGGAATTGCTCAGGTGGGTTTGGAATAGGACCCATACACGCCTTAGCTCATCCCTTTTCAAAGGCAACAGGCCACACGGTATATTCTAAGGTTACATGTTAATGGATCTTGCTGAAAATCCAGAAAACCCCTTTTAATTCAGTGAACTGAAACATACCTCATCGTTTTTACTAAGGTTTAAGTGCAAATGAAAAAAAAAATGTTAACCTCTTCAATTCTGCTTTCACAAAACTACCACATACTGTACACACCTATAAAAAAATGTTTCTAAAAAATACACTGTAAGTTTGCATCTTGCAGTTCAAAAAAAAAAATACAGATCTAGAATGTTCTTTTGTCATAAGATATATTTAATATTGTAAGATGACTATTTTTTTGCTGGCGCTTTTTTTACCAACTTATTAATTACAGCTGTGATAGCATGACTAGCAATATGTTTTGATAAATATACATAAAAAACCTCTCTCTATATATATATATATTACCTGTGTTCCTAGTACTAAAGAAGAGTATTTTTTTTTTGCCATGAACTGTACTTAAGTACATTCAACAAAAGATTTCTAAGAGGTTATTGACTGTAAATATGTATATTTGACTTTGTAAAGAACATGTATGTTACCTTGTATAAAGAGAAAAAATAATTTAAGTGAATTGACTGAAAAGGAAAAACAGTTTGGAGACATGGAAAGATTTTTTTTTTTTTTTTTAGTATACCGGTAATTTAAATGAAGGAGGTTCGGTATAACTTCACAGGAAGTGTTTAGCACAAGATATCTATGTCACACTTAACAAAATCACACTGTCCACCTTATAAAGAAAGAAAGACATAACATTTGCATTGTTTATTACTATTTTAACCCAGCAGGTGCGTTCATGACACAGTATTTAGAACTATGTTAAGAATTGGAAAGTACACTAACAATACATTAGGAATTGTCTATTTGACTATTTAGTCAAGCACACATACAACAATAATGACCACTTTTCTCCTCACTTTAACATAGAGTTACGTTGTGGTGTTTTCTTATTGCAGTGCATTATATTTTGAATCATAATAAAAAGAAAGCATTCAATAAATTGTGGTTCTTTTATAATTTGTAATCTGTGTGATCTGAAAAAGTTCAAAGGGGAAATTTTTTTTTTACTTAAAGTTGTGTTTAGCAGGGAACTCCAATAATACCCTTTATCATACGACTAAGGTGTTTATCAAGCAGCGGAAAAGAACTGCTGTGTTCTCCGGCATTCTCAGAGGAGAGTGCATGTTTATGAAGCGGTGTAGATCGCTTCTCCTTTTGAGGAGTGAAGCGATCGACAAATGCTTCGAACTGTGAAGAAGGCCTCCTGATACTGTAATCTCGGAAGCAGGGCTTTTTTTCAGGGGGAAACTTGGTGGAACTCAGTTCCACCACCTCTGGCTCAGACCCTCTGCTCCCTGCCCACCACTATCACTTGTAAACACAAATACTGTTCATGAATTTTGACTGACCACACCCACTATTTGATGTGATTTGGAGGCTGTGTGTAGGGGAGCTGTTTTGGGGGGTCGTGGTTGAGTTCCAGCACCTATTGTTTGAGAAAAAAAGCCCTGCTCGGAAGACATGTCGAGATTACAGTAACAGAAAATCAGTGAGCTGTACGTTCATTAAGCAGCGGTGAATTACCACTGCTGAGTAAACAGGCATTCTCAGAGGAGACCGCTCTCCTCAGTACCTCACACTACACCTCATATGAATAAAATAACATTTAAGTTCCCCTACACAATAATATATATATATATATATATATATATATATATATATGTGTGTATATATATATATATATATATATATATATATATATGTGTGTGTATATATATATATATATGTATATCTAAGATAAATATATATAGATCTATATATATATTAGTGTTTGTAACTTGCTCTACCTGTTTTGGGAGGTTTGTGAAAAGCAGGGGGGCTTTTTACTGTCTTGGGAGGGTCTGATTGAGGAGGAAGGAAGTCAATAATCTTCCTACTTACTCCTCAGTTCTCCAGGGATTCTCTCTTCCCTCCCCGATTCTCCACCTCTGGGCTGAAGAATCTGGGAGGGAGAATTCCCACAGAGATCACCAGTGAGGTGTTGAGATTGCACCTTCATAAACTGTCCGTTTCTGTTTCTGACAGACTTTCTGTGTGCTGAGATGATCAATGCAGAACATGTGATCATATCCATTTCATAAACTGCTAATGATCTGAGATGAGTTGCAATCATCATGATCGCAGCTCATCTCGGTTTTATAAACTGACACCTAACAAAAAATAATACATTGATCTCTTCTGTTAAATAAGACGGAAAGGCTCTCCACCGAGTAAGGTTTAAGCCCAGGGTTCACACCTATGCGAATTACGAGCCCCTTATCTTCTATGGGAACGCATCTGCTTCGCAGATGCATTGCGTTCTGAACATGGATTTTCTACTTCTCCTCACTACACCCCCCTATCCCTCTCCCTCCCCCTCTCCCTCTCCCTCTCCCTCTCCCTGCTCACTGATCCTGAGCTAAAACGCAGTGATTCCTTTGAACAGGAGATTTTTATCTCCCCAGTGAAACCTGAGCTTCAATTCACACTGCACATGTGTGAAACTGGGCTAAATGCTGCCTGCCCTCTGCCTTAACTAATGCTGCATACTGTTTGAGATAACAATCAGTGTATAACTTTTTTCTTCATCTATTTACTAGTGATCACGTCACAGCCCAGTTCTGGGACATGGGCAGTTGGTGAGAAAAGACCTCAACAGCACCCAGAACATTGGCCCTTGTCGTGGTGATGTCACCGCTTGGAGAATTCCTCATAGTTTTTGGCTCTTGCAGCAGTGACCCAGGACCCAGAGCTATGCGGTCACAGATTTAAAAAAAGATATTTGCCCTCTATGTTATTACAAACAGTATGCAACATTAGTAAAGGGAGAGGGCAGGCAGCTTTAAAGCTTACTTGGTAGTTAGCCTTTCCTTCTTTTTTATTAAGATTTGCAGCTCCTTATTAAGTAATACATCATTATTGATGCAAAAGACTTGAGACTAGGGCAGAGGTTCAATTTCCAGCAGGACGATGACCCTAAACAATAAAGCCAAAGCTACAATGGAATGGTTTATGTCAAAGTATATCCATGTGTTAGAATGGCCCAGTCAAAGTCCAGACCTAAATCCAATTGAGAATCTGTGGCAAGACTTGAAAATTGCTGTTTACAGACGCTCTCCATCCAATCTGACAGAGCTTGAGCTATTTTGCAAAGAAGAATAGGGAAAAATGTCACACTCTAGATGTGCAAAGCTGGTAGAGACATACCCAAAAAGACTTGCAGCTGTAATTGCAGCAAAAGGCGGTTCTACAAAGTATTGACTTTGGGGAGCTGAATACAAATGCACACCACACTTTTCACATATGTATTTGTAATAAAAAATTGAAAACCGTTTATCATTTTCCTTCCACTTCACAATTATGTGCTACTTTGTGCTGGTCTATCACATAAAATCCCAATAAAGTACATTTATGTTTTTTTGGTTGTAACATGACAAAATGTGGAAAATTTCAAGGGGTATAAATACTTTTTTAAGGCACTGTATCTATTAAATCAGTTTACTTAGATGTTTGCCTGGAGTTTAGCTTTAAAATTCAAACCCTGAAAAAACATTTTTGATTGGTTGATAACATCAGGCTGTTATGTCCTTAATTAGCCTTGAGGGTTGATGACATGACAGGAGTTTCCAGTTTCTCCTGTTTCTTCACTCAGCAATTACATAGTAACAAGGTTCAAAAGTGATACAGATCCACCAAATTTAGCTAAATTTTGATCCAAAGCTTCGCTGAAACCTGTAGCAACTTGACATGCAAATGCATTAGGTCCTATTCACCCCGATGCATTATGATAACATTACTACTCATTACTACAGGGCACAATAATGCTTTAACTGTGGAGGGTTGCAGTGCTATACATTTTGACAATGCCACCCCCCCCCCCCCCCAAAAAAAAAAACACACACACTACAGTGGTAGGCAATGCAACAACATTGCAGGAAACCACAATATACATTGATGCATTGTGGTGCCACCACCAACCCATTCCAGATCAGTGGTTCGCCTCAACGACGCACGCTTCAATGCAGGATATGAATAGATTTTTATTGTCACTACACTAAGCTGTGAAGGTATGATATCTGATTGACTAGTATGGGTTTCTTGAGTCCTGGACATTAATGCAGAAACACTAATGTGCTATTATAAACTATTCCTCTGTGATTGTTTCCAGGTTTCCTACCAGGTTTATCTGCTTGTATTGTGTATGCCTTTACTGTCTATGTGAAGATACAAACTCTCCTTAATATTTTACTGCAGGATATGGTAAAGAGATTCATCCCTGACCTCACCTATGTTACAGGGGTTAGCCAGGTCTTTGCGGACTGAGACTCACAGACAGTTTACACACTTCATTATAAAGAGCATTATTTTCTGGTCTATCTGGAGGAGCAGCTTCCTATGAACTAAACTATAGGCGGAAGCCTGGGTCAGATAAAGAGAAATATAGCCACAGAAGTTTCTGTATATAACTAATTGACGATGCATGTATAGCCATTGCCAGTGACACAGGTTTAATGATCCAGGCAGTGGTGGCTGGTGCTCAAGCTTTCTGGGGGCGCAGACAAACTGAAAAATTAACCTGTTAGTAATGCAGGACTGTAAATAGTAATTTATCAGGTGATTATGTATTATTACTGCTAGATAAAACTGTGCCCATCATATTCAGACTCACTGTGCCCATCATATACAGCCTCACTGTGCCCGTCACAGTAGGCCAATAACATCCACATTTCAAGTAAAAGAAAATAAAATCACTTAAAATCAGGTGTCCTCATCAGAGGCCCACTTTTAAATCAGGTGCCCTCTTTACATCAGGTGTCCCCATCAGAGTCCCCCTTCATATCAGGGGTCCCCTTCGAAGTCCTCCCTTTATATCGGGGGTCGACATCAGAGTCCCCCTTTACATCAGGTGTCCCCATCAGAGCTCCCCTTTACATCGGGGGTCACCTTCAGACTCCTCCTTTAAATCGGGTGCCCCTTAACATCAGGTGTCCCCATCAGAGTCCCCCTTTACATCAGGTTTCTCCGTCAGAGTCATCCTTTACATCAGGGATCCCCATCAGAGTCCTTCTTTAAATCAGGTTGCCCCTTTACATTAAGCGTCTGCATCAGAGTCCTCCCTTTACATCAGGTGCCCCCATCAAAGTCCCGCTTTACATCAGGGGTCCCATTCTGAGTCCACCTTTAAATCAGGTGCCCCCTTTACATCAGGTGTCCCCATTAGTGTCCCCCTTTACATCAGGTGTCCCCATTAGTGTCCCCCTTTACATCAGGTGTCCCCATTAGTGTCCCCCTTTACGTCAGGTGTCCCCATCAGTGTCCCCCTTTACATCAGGTGTCCACATCAGTGTCCCCTTTTACATCAGGTGTCCCCATCAGGGTCCTCTTTTACATCAGGTGTCCCCATCAGAGTCCTCCTTTAAATCAGGTGCCCCCTTCGGAGTCATCCTTTACATCAGGGATCCCTATCAGAGTCCTTCTTTAAATAAGGTGCCCGCTTTACATTAGGTGTCCCCATCGGAGTCCTCCCTTTACATCAGGTGTCCCCATCAAAGTCCCGCTTTACATCAGGGGTCCCCTTCAGAGTCCTCCTTTAAATCAGGTGCCCCTTTACATCAGGGGTCCCAATCAGAGTCCTCCTTTAAATCAGGTGCCCCTTTACAACAGGTGTCCCCATCAGTGTCCCCTTTTACATCAGGTGTCCCCAGCAGAGTCTTCCCTTTACATCAGGTGTCCCCATCAGAGCCCCTCTTTAATTCAGGTGTCCCCATCAGAGTCCTCCCTTTACATAAGATGTCCCTATCAGAGTCCTCCCTTTACATCAGGGGTCTCCTTCAGGGTCCACCTTTAAATCAGGCACCCCTTTACATCAGGTGTCCCCATCAGTGTCCCCCTTTATATCAGGTCTCCCCATCGGTATCCCCATCAGGTGTCCCCCTCTATGTCAGGGTCCCCCTTTAAATCAGGTGTCCCCATCAGGGTCCCCTTTTACATCAGGTATCCCTATCAGGATCCCCATCAGAGTCCTCCCTTTACATAAGGTGTCCCCATCAGAGTCCTCCCTTTACATCAGGGGTCCCCATCAAAATCCTCCCTTTACATCAGGTGTCCTTACATATAGTTACATAGTAGGTGAGGTTGAAAAAAGACACAAGTCCATCAAGTCCAACCTATGTGTGTGATTATGTGTCAGTATTACATTATATATCCCTGTATATTGCGGTCATTCAGGTGCTTATCTAATAGTTTCTTGAAGCTATCAATGCTCCCCGCTGAGACCACTGCCTGTGGAAGGGAATTTCACATCCTTGCCGCTCTTACAGTAAAGAACGCTCTACGTAGTTTAAGGTTAAACCTCTTTTCTTCTAATTTTAATGAGTGGCCACGAGTCTTGTTAAACTCTCTTCTGCGAAAAAGTTTTATCCCTATTGTGGGGTCACCAGTACGGTATTTGTATATTGAAATCATATCCCCTCTCAAGCGTCTCTTCTCCAAAGAGAATAAGTTCAGTGCTCGCTTCCTTTCCTCATAACTAAGATCCTCCAGACCCTTTATTAGGTTTGTTGCCCTTCTTTGTACTCGCTTCATTTCCAGTACATCCTTCCTGAGGACTGGTGCCCAGAACTGGACAGCATACTCCAGGTGTGGCCGGACCAGAGCCTTGTTATCATTTTATCTCTGGAGTTGATCCCCTTTTTAATGCATGCCAATATTCTGTTTGCTTTGTTAGCAGCAGCTTGGCATTGCATGCCATTGCTGAGCCTATCATCTACTAGGATCCCCAGGTCCTTTTCCATCCTAGATTCCCCCAAAGGTTCTCCCCCCAGTGTATAGATTGCATTCATATTTTTGCCACCCAAATGCATTATTTTACATTTTTCTACATTGAACTTCATTTGCCATGTAGTTGCCCACCCCATTCATTTGTTCAGGTCTTTTTGAAAGGTTTCCACATTCTGCGGAGAAGTTATTGTCCTGCTTAGCTTAGTATCATCTGCAAATACAGAGATTGAACTGTTTATCCCATCCTCCAGATTGTTTATGAACAAATTAAATAGGATTGGTCCCAGCACAGAACCCTGGGGAACCCCACTACCCACCCCTGACCATTCTGAGTACTCCCCATTTATCACAACCCTCTGAACTTGCCCTTGTAGTCAGTTTTCAATCCATGTACTCATCCTATGGTCCATGCCAACGGACCTTATTTTGTACAGTAAACGTTTATGGGGAACCGTGTCAAATGCTTTTGCAAAATCCAGATACACCACGTCTGCGGGCCTTCCCTTATCTAGATGGCAACTCACCTCCTCATAGAAGGTTAATAGATTGGTTTGGCAAGAACGATTCTTCATGAATCCATGCTGATTACTGCTAATGATACCATTCTCATTACTAAAATCTTGTATATAGTCCCTTATCATCCCCTCCAAGACTTTACATACTATTGATGTTAGGCTAACTGGTCTGTAATTCCCAGGGATGTATTTTGGGCCCTTTTTAAATATTGGTGCTACATTGGCTTTTCTCCAATCAGCTGGTACCATTCCAGTCAGTAGACTATCTGTAAAAATTAGGAACAACGGTCTGGCAATCACTTGACTGAGTTCCCTAAGTACCCTCGGATGCAAGCCATCTGGTCCCGGTGATTTATTAATGTAAGTTTCTCAAGTCTAATTTTAATTCTGTCCTCTGTTAACTATGGAGGTGCTTCCTGTGTTGTGTCATGAGGATAAACACTGCAGTTTTGGTTACTGAAGCCCCCTGATTCACTCGTGAAGACTGAGGAGAAGAATAAATTCAATACCTTCGCCATCTCCCCATCCTTTGTAACCAGATGTCCTTCCTCATTCTTTTTGGGGCCAATATGGTCTGTCCTCCCTTTTTTACTGTTTACATATTTAAAGCATTTCTTTGGATTTTTTTTGCTCTCCTCCGCTATGTGTCTTTCATGTTCTATCTTAGCTGTCCTAATTGCACCCTTACATTTCTTGTTGCATTCTTTATAAAATCTGAATGCTGAGGATGATCCCTCAACCTTGTATTTTTTGAAGGCCTTCTCCTTTGCTTTTATTTGCATTTTTACATTGGAGTTAAGCCATCCAGGACTTTTGTTCGCCCTTTTAAATTTATTACCCAATGGGATACATTGGCTAATGCCCTTATTTAATATGCTCTTAAAGCAAACCCATCTCTCCTCCGTATTCTTTGTTCGTAATATTTTATCCCAATTTATGCCTTTTAGCAAGGTTTGTAGTTTAGGGAAGTTGGCTCTTTTGAAATTCAGTGTCTTTGTATTCCCTTTATGTTTCCTATTTGTGTGATTTATACTGAAACTAATTGACCTGTGATCGCTGTTACCTAAATTGCCCCGTATTTCCACATCCGTGATCAGGTCTGTATTGTGGGTAATCAGTAGATCCAGTACTGTTTTCTTTCTAGTTGGTGCGTCTACCATCTTCTACCATCTACCAACTTTACATCAGGTGTCCCCATCAGAGTCCCCCTTTACATCAGGTGTCCCCATCAGAGTCCTCCCTTTACATCAGGGGTCCCCATCAGTGTCCCCCTTTACATCAGGTATCCCCATCAGGTGTCCCCCTCTACATCAGGTGTCCCCATCAGGGTCCCTCTTTACATCAGGTGTCCCCATCAGGGTCCCCATCAGTCCTCCCTTTACATCAGGGGTCCCCATCAAAATCCTCCCTTTACATCAGATGTCCCCATCAGAGTCCCCCTTCATATCAGGGGTCCCCATCAGAGTTCCTCTTTGCATCTGGGGTCCCCTTCAGACTCCTTTAAATTGGGTGCCCCTTTACATCAGGGGTCCCCTTCAGGGTCCCCCTTTACATCAGGTGTCCCCTTCAGGGTCCCCCTTTACATCAGGTGTCCCCATCAAGGTCCCCATCAGAGTCCTCTTTTAAATCAGGTGCCCCCATCAGATTCCTGGTGATAATAAGCAAAAAACCAAGCGCTGAAATGGACACACCGTGATATACGCAAATTATGTGAATATAAATATAGATGAGTGAATGTTAAAAGATTTTTGATTGAACAATAAAAATTAAGCTGCTATCAATTAGCCAGTGATCAGAATCCCTTAGAGTATAAAAATATAAAATATAAATTGATGCGCTCTAATTCATCGTTTAATCAATAGAAATCTGGAAGAACTGTGTAAAAAACAAATGTGATAAAAATAGTAGTACAAAATCACTGAATATAAATAAATTGGTAAAAATAAAATTTGTTAGAAGTTGTGTAAAATCACTCCATAATATATAAATTACTGGCCAGTGCAAATATGTGTTCAGGCTCCCTAATGATTGCTCAATACTTTTAAATGCAAACACTCCCCATAGTGAACAGTATACACAGTGATAATATTTTGAAAAAATAAATATATAAATACCAACTTAATAAGTGCCAGTGAAAATATATAAATAAATAAATATAAAGTGCCAATGAAATGCGATTATATATAAATCAGTCAGCGGAGATAGTTTAGTCCATAGGATAAAATTTAGCACAGCAGTTCATTCCTTAATAGAGTGAGGCAATTTTAGTTTCTGTAGTAATTGTTATTCACGATATTGAATGCTTCCCATCTCAGCCACAATAGTGTTGGTAATAAATTCTCAGTATAAGATAGTTGATGAAAGATAAACAAAGAAATCGATCATTGCGCAATGAACTAAATGAAAGTACACAAGCAAACAGCACTGTGATAAACTCACGTGCGCCCGGTTTGGTTAGAGCATGCAGATTGCAGTCAGCCGCTGTGGACGAGGCTTATCAGACAAGCCGCTGCTGTTCAGCTCGATGTGTCATACAGCAGTGAACGTCCTAGGCTCCTCCCACGCGTTGCGTCACTGACACGTGACTTTCTCAAGAATCCCCATCATTGTCCTCCCTTTACATCAGGTGTCCCCATCAAAGTCCTCCTTTAAATCAGGGGCACCCTTTACATCAGGTGTCCCCATCAGAGTCCTTCCTTTACATCAGGTGTCCCCATCAGAGCCCCCCTTTAAATCAGGTGCCCCTTCACATCAGGTGTCCCCCTTTACATCAGGTGACCCCATCAGAATCCTCCTTTACATCAGATGTCCCCATCAGACTCCTCCTTTACATCAGGTGACCCCATCAGAGTCCTACCTTTACATCAGGTGTCCCCATCAGAGTCATCCTTTACATCAGGGGTCCCCATCAGAGTCTTCCTTTAACCGCTTCAATACCGGGCCAATTCTGACACTTTGCTCCTACATGTAAAAATCATCATTTTTTTTGCTAGAAAATTACATAGAACCCCCAAACATTATATATGTTTTTTTAGCAAAGACCCTAGAGAATACAATGGCGGTTGTTGCAACTTTTTATCTCACACAGTATTTGCGCAGGAATTTTTCGAACGTGTTTTTTTGGGGAAAAAAACTGTTTTGTGTTTAAAAAAAAAACAAAAAACAGTAAAGTTAGCCCAATGTTTTTGCATTTTGTGAAAGATGAAGTTACGTCGAGTTAATAGATACCTAACATGTCACGCTTCAAAATTGCACACGCTCGTTGAATGGCGCCAATGTTCGGTACTTAAAAATCCCCATAGGCGACGCTTTAAATTTTTTTACTGGTTACATGTTTTGAGTTACAGAGGAGGTCTAGGGCCAAAATTATTGCTCTTGCTCCAACGTTCACGGAGATACCTCGCATGTATGGTTTGAACACCGTTTTCATATGTGGGCGGGACTTACGTATGCGTTCACTTCTGCGTGCGAGCACGCGGGGACAGCAGCGCTTTAAAAAAAATTATTTTTTTTATTGTTAATTATATTTTATTCTTTTTATTTTGACACTTTTTTGAAAAAAAAAAAAATTGATCACTTTTATTCCTAGTACAAGGAATGTAAACATCCCTTGTAATAGCAATATGACATGTCAGGTGCTCTTAATAGTGAGATATGGGGTCAAAAAGACCCCATATCTCACCACTAGGCTGGGAAGCCTGAAATTAAAAAAAAAATAAAACGATTGCCGCTTCCCAGCTGAAGCGGCGCCGTTTTTTTGAATGGAGAGGCCGGGCGTGACGTCATAACATCGCGCCCAGCCTCCGACGATCATAGAGACTCCGGGGACCATCTGGTCCACCGGAAATCTCTATGATCTACATTCGGCACCGGCGGATTCACTCTCCGCCTCACCGATCGTAACGGTGAGTCGGAGCAAGCACCGGACGTCCCCTCTCGCCTCCCATAGGAACAATCAAGCGGCGGAACGGCGCTATGATCGTTCCTATGGTGTAGAGATTCGCCGGCTGAAACCGGCAATATCTGAATGATATCTGTAACTACAGGCATCATTCAGATATACCCGCTCAAAGCCAAGGACGTCATATGACGCCCGTGGTATTGAAGTGGTTAAATCAGGTACCCCTTTATATCAGGTGTCCCCATCAGAGTCATCCTTTACATCAGGTGCCCTTTTACATCAGGTGTCCCCATCAGAGCCCCTCTTTACATCAGGGGTCCCCATCAGAGTCCTCCTTTAAATCAGGTGCCCTTTTACATCAGGTGTCCCCATCAGAGCCCCTCTTTACATCAGGGGTCCCCATCAGAGGAGTCCTCTAAATCAGGTGCCCCTTTACATCAGGTGTCCCCATCAGAGTCCCCCTTTACATCAGGTGTCCCCATCAGAGTCCCCCTTTGCATCAGGTGTACCCATCAGTGTCCCCCTTTACATCAATTGTCCCCATCAGAGTCTTCCTTTAAATCAGGTGCCCCATCAGATTCCTCCTTTAAATCAGGTGTCCCCATCAGAGTACCCCTTTACATTAGATGTTCCATTCAACATCCCTGTTTACATCAGGTGTCCCCATCAGATTCCTCCCTTTACATCAGGTGTCCCCATCAGAGCCCCCCCTTTAAATCAGGGGTCCCCATAAGAGTCCTCCCTTTACATCAGGTGTTCCCAACAGAGTCCTTCTTTAAATCAGGTGCCCCCTTTACATCAGGTGTCCCCATCAGAGTCATCCTTTACATCAGTGGTCCATATCAGTCCTTCTTTAAATCAGGTCCTCCCTTTACATCAGGTGTCCCCATCAGTGTCCTCCTTTAAATCAGATGTCCCCATCAGAGTCCTTCTTTAAATCAGGTGCCCCTTTACATTAGGTGTCCCCATTATTGTCCTCCCTTTACATCAGGTGTCCCCATCAGAGTCATTCTTTACATCAGGGGACCCCATCAGAGTCCTCCTTTAAATCAGGTGACCCCTTTACATCAGGTGTCCCCATCAGAGTCCTCCCTTTACATCAGGTGTCCCCATCAGAGTCTTCCCTTTACATCAGATGTCCCCATCAGAGTCCCCCTTTACATCAGGGGTCCCCATCAGAGTCCTACTTTAAATCAGGTGTCCCTATCAAAATCCTCCCTTTACATCAGGTGTCCCCATCAGAGTCCACCTTCATATCAGGGGTCCCCATCAGAGTTCTCCTTTACATCAGGGGTCCCCTTTAGACTCCTCCTTTAAATTGGATGCCCCTTTACATCAGGGGTCGCCATCAGATTCCTCCCTTACATCAGGGGTCCCCATCAGAGTCCTCCCTTTACATCAGGTGTCCCCATCAGGGTCCTCCTTTAAATCAGGTGTCCCCATCAGAGTCCTTCTTTAAATCAGGTGCCCCCTTTACATTAGGTGTCCCCATCATTGTCCCCACTTTACATCAGGGGTCCCCATCAGAGCCCTCCTTTAAATCAGGTGCCCCTTTACATCAGGTGTCCCTATCAGTGTCCCCCTTTACATCAGGTGTCCCCATCAGGGTCCCCCTTTACATTAAGTGTCCCCATCAGAGTCCTCCTTTAAATCAGGTGCCCCTTTACATAAGATGTCCCCATCAGTGTCCCCCTTTACATCAGATGTCCCCATCAGGGTCCCCCCTTACATCAGGGGTCCCAATCAGAGTCCTACTTTACATCAGGTGCCCCTTTACATCAGGTGTCCCCATTAAAATCCTCCCTTTACATCAGGTGTCCCCATCAGAGTCCTCCTTTAAATCAGGTGCCCCTTTACATCAGGTGTCCCCATCAGAGTCCTCCTTTAAATCAAGTGCTCCTTTACATCAGGTGTCCCCATCAAAATCCTCCCTTTACATCTGGTGTCCCCATCAGAGTCCTCCCTTTACATCAGGTGGCCCCATCAGAGCCCCTCTTTACATCAGGGATCCCCATCAGAGTCCTCCTTTACAGCAGGTGGCCCCATCAGAGTCCCCCTTTACATCAGGTGTCCCCATCAGAGTCCTCCCTTTACATCAGGGGTCCTCCTTTACATCAGGTGTCCCCATCAGAATACTCCTTTACATCAGGCGTCCCCATCAGAGTCCCCTTTACATCAAGTGTCCCCATCAGAGTGATCCCTTTACATCAGGGGTCCCCATCAGAGTCCTCCTTTAAATCAGGTGCCCCTTTACATCAGGTGTCCCCATCAGTGTCCTCCCAATACATCAGGGGTCCCCATCAGAGTCCTCCTTTAAATCAGGTGCCCCTTTACATCAGGTGTCCCCATCAGTGTCCTCCTTTACATCAGGTGTCCCCATCATGGTCCCCCTTTACATCAAGTGTCCCCATCAGAGTCCTCCTTTAAATCAGGTGCCCCTTTACATAAGGTGTCCCCATCAGTGTCCCCCTTTACATCAGATGTCCCCATCAGGGTCCCCCCTTACATCAGGGGTCCCAATCAGAGTCCTACTTTAAATCAAGTGCCCCTTTACATCAGGTGTCCCCATTAAAATCCTCCCTTTACATCAGATGTCCCCATCAGAGTCCTCCTTTAAATCAGGTGCCCCTTTACATCAGGTGTCCCCATCAGAGTCCTCCTTTAAATCAAGTGCTCCTTTACATCAGGTGTCCCCATCAAAATCCTCCCTTTACATCCGGTGTCCCCATCAGAGTCCTCCCTTTACATCAGGTGGCCCCATCAGAGCCCCTCTTTACATCAGGGATCCCCATCAGAGTCCTCCTTTACATCAGGTGCCCCCATCAGAGTCCCCCTTTACATCAGGTGTCCCCATCAGAGTTCTCCCTTTACATCAGGGGTCCTCCTTTACATCTGGTGTCCCCATCAGAATACTCCTTTACATCAGGTGTCCCCATCAGAGTCCCCTTTACATCAAGTGTCCCCATCAGAGTGATCCCTTTACATCAGTGGTCCCCATCAGAGTCCTCCTTTACATCAGGTGTCCCCATCAGAATACTCCTTTATATCAGGGGTCCCCATCAGAGTCCTCCTTTACATCGGGTGTTCCCATCAGAGTCCTCCTTTACATCAGGTGTCCCCATCAGAGTCCTCCTTTACATCAGGTGTCCCCATCAGAATACTCCTTTATATCAGGGGTCCCCATCAGAGTCCTCCTTTACATCGGGTGTTCCCATCAGAGTCCTCTTTTACATCAGGTGTCCCCATCAGAGTCCTCCCTTTACATTAGGTGTCCCCATTGGAGTCCTCCTTTACATCAGGGGTCCCCATCAGAGTCGTCCTTTAAATCAGGTGCCCCATCAGAGTCCTCCTTTACATCAGTTGTCCCCATCAGAGTCCTCCTTTACATCAGGGGTCCCCATCAGAGACCTCCTTTACATCAGGGGTCCCCATCAGAGACCTCCTTTACATCAGGGGTCCCCATCAGAGTCCCCTTTACATCAGGTGTCCCTATCAGAGTCCACCCTTTACATTAGGTGTCCACACCAGAGTCCTCCTTTACATCAAGAGTCCCCATTGGAGTCCTCCTTTACTGTACATCAGGGGTCCCCATCAGAGTCATCCTTTAATTCAGGTGCCCCCATCAGAGTCCTCCTTTACATCAGTTGTCCCCATCAGAGTCCCCCTTTACATCAGGTGTCCCCATCAGAGTACTCCCTTTACATCAGTTGTTCCAACCACAGTCCTCCCTTTACATCAGGTGTCCCCATCAGAGTCCTCCTTTACATCAGTTGTCCCCATCAGAGTCCTCCTTTACATCAGGGGTCCCCTTCAGAGTCCCCCTTTACATCTGGTGTCCCAATCAGCATCCCCTTTACATCAGGCGTCCCCATCAGAGTACCCTTTTACATCAGGCGTCCCCATCAGAGTCCCCCTTTACATCAGGCGTCCCCATCAGAGTCCCCCTTTACATCAGGCTTCCCCATCAGAGCCCCACTTTACATGAGGGGTCCCCATCAGAGTCCTCCTTTAAATCACTTTTTCCCATCAGAGTCCTCCTTTAAATTAGGTGTCCCCATCAGTGTCCTCCTTTTACATCAGGCGTGCCCATCAGAGCCCCTCTTCACATCAGGTGTCACCCCCCCCCCCCCTCGTACTCACAGCACGGACCAGCCAGAAACCGTAAGTGACGGCACGGGACCCTCCAATCACTAACCACAACAGGGAACAATGATACAGTGGGAGTGTTCTGGGCGCAGAGCTCTGCACCCTGTGGGCATTCTAAAGGTAGCCAATAGAGCTTCTTGTTTGCAATCATGTATTTGCAAACACATCATGCTTCCCATAGCACCTGTGTGTCTGACGTCCCGCACACACTTTAAGGGCCATTATGTTAAGTATTTTTTTTTTGTAATTTTTCCTTTTTTTTGATGAGTAACCTATTGATGGGTCACCGCTGGATCCAGGCTATACAAAAAGATGGTGACCAACCCAAATTATAACTGGCCTTTGCAGTAAGGTGCACATGAAAGGGCAATGCACATCACAAGCAAACAATAATTTCCCAGCACACTTACTAGCTGGCCTGCAAAAAAAGAAAAAAAAATGTACCCAGTTTAACAATTCATGTTAAAACAAATAAAACCTCCGTTTTTAACATGAGTTCTTAGACCGGGTCAGTTTTATTTTTTGCAGGCTAGCTAATAAGTGTGCGGGGAAATTTTTGTTTGTTAATGATCCAGGCTGCAGATGTTTCTCATTATCTTTGTTTCACTATTAAACATTCCTCTAGTAGCATTGGTTGCACATTATAATCAGAGTCACTACTCTCTGTCCATATAGTTTACAGTTTATGGTATACAGCTGTTCTATAGCCTTGGGAAGAAGAGGGGAGAATTATATTTGTTTTGCATAGAGTGACATTTGCATCTTTTTGTTATGTATGGCAATAGAGTTATCTTAATAGAACATGTTTGTCTATTACATTGTGTGGCCATCTGGGAAAAAAGAAAAAAAAAACAGATAAAGAGTAAATGACTGTTGAAAGAGAAGAAAAATATGGCTTTCACTTGGTACAGTGCAAAGGGTTCAACCAAAGGCAACTATTGGCGTTACTTCATAGTAATAAAATGGGTCATTTATTATTTAAGGACTCGTTCACGCGTTAATGCCCGTATAGCGTGAATGGACTGTCTCAATTACAGGTGCTGCATTCAGGCAGCCCATTTCAGTCTATTAGGATGCACAGAAACAGCCGCTGGTCCTAATGTGACACTTGTCACAGTGGCTGTGTCTGTGCAGCTGCTGCATCCTAAGAGACTTCAATGGGCTGCAAGCAACAACTGAAGTTGAGACCCTGGAACAAAACGCCTTTGATACAATAAATGACCCGTTTTATTATTACTATGACGTAATCAGAGTATCATCGCCTGTGTAAATGAGGCCTAAAACTAGACCTTTTTATTTTTTCATTTTAGATAGAGTAGTGAGGGGTTAGAATCCATGTTGGGTTTTCATCACTGTCTTTGTTAAGGCTGGGGAGATTTATCCTCTAATTGTCCCCATAACCATTATCACTGGGACCGAAAAAGAAGGGAGATAGAACGCGTAATATTATAAAGGGGTAAATTATTTTATTTTGCCTACAAAAGCATAGGCACGCTAGTGCAACAGACCTCCATCTCCTGATTTACATATGTCAATAAACACAAGGTCTGGACTGGGCTGATCTGTTATTTACCAGAGGGGGCCTGTTCCTGAGGACATGTGAGTGCATGTACATTATCTAGGCTAATATTTGAGCACATGTACAGCCATGGCCAAATTTTTTGAGAATGACACAAATATTAAAGTCTGCTGTTTTTATGATGACAATTTGAATATACTCCAGAATGTTATGAAGAGTGATCAGATGAATTACAATTAATTGTAAAGTCCACCTTTGCCATAAAAATGAACTTAATCCCCCCCAAAAAAAAAAAAAAAATCCACTGCATTTCAGCCCTGGCACAAAAGGACCAGCTGACATGTCAGTGATTCTCTCGTTAACACAGGTGCCAGTGTTGAGTCTGTTGACGAGGACAAGGCTGGAAATTACTCTGATTGAGTAAAGCTGCTTACACACGGTACGATTGTTGGCCAACCGAGCGTCTGATTTTTGTCAAAAGGGCGTGTGCCAGGATGTTGTCTTGCGTACTAACAGTACACAATTGTCTTGCAACAAACACAAACATAGTGACGTACTACGAGGAATTTCAGCTCCTTTGGGCCCCTTCTGCTAATTTCGTGTTTGGTGAGCATTGATTCCAAGCATGCGTGTTTGTACTTTCGACTTTTGTGTCAGATTTTTGTACTGACCATACGAAAATCTGACGTCAAACCGTTGTTCACCAAAAATATATAGCCTGCCATCCAACATTTGTTAGGCGAAAGTTGGACAACAATTGTCAAAAGGAGTTTACTAACAGTAAGATTTTAGGACAACAGTCTGTCAACAGACAATCCCCTGCCAACAATCGTACCGTGTACAAGGCTTTAGAATAACACACTGGAAGCTTTAAAAGGAGTATGGTGCTTGAAATCATTGTTCTTCCTCAGTTAACCATGGTTACCTACAAGGAAACACATGTAGTCATCATTGCTTTTCACAAAAAGGGATTCAAAGACAAGGATATCGCTGCTACTAAGATTTATGGGATCATTAAGAACTTCAAGGAGAGAGGTTCAATTGCTGTGAAGAAGGCTTTAGAGCGCCCAAGAAAGTCAAGCAAGCGCCAGGACCGTCTCCTACAGTTGATTGATCAGCAGGATTGGGGCACCACCATCAGAGAGCTTTCTCAGGAATGGCAGCTGGCAGGTGTGAGTGCATCTGTATGCACAGTGAGGCAAAGACTTTAGGAGGATGGCCGGTGCAAAGAATTTAGGAGGATGGCCGGTGTCAAGAAAGGCAGCAAAGAAGCCACATCCCTCCAGGAAAAACATCAGGGACAGACTGATATTCTGCAAAAGGTACAGGGATTGGACTTCTGAGGACTGGGGTAAAGTCATTTTCTCGAAAGAATCCTCTTTCCGATTGTTTGGGGCATCCGGAAAAAACCCTGTCAAGAGAAGAAAAGGTGAAAGCTACCACAGTAAAGCATCCTGAGACCATTCATGTGTGGGGTTGCTTCTCAGCCAAGGGAGTGGGCTCACTGTCAGGGCTGGGCTCAGTCCTGCCTTCTCAGAGCTGGCCACTCAGCTGTCGGCTAATTGCCAGCTCCTATCTCTCCACAGTTACTCAACTGTTGATGATATGCTACTCATTAGTCCTGCCTACTTAAAGTGGCTGTAAACCCATTACATCCACTTTAACCTACAGGTAAGCCTATATTAAGGCTTACCTGTAGGTGCAAGAAATATCTCCCAAACCTAAAAGGTTTAGGAGACATTTTCAGGAATAGTGGCACATCGGTCGCAGGCGCACTGAGCGTGCCGTTTCTAACGGCGATCATGCCGTTAGTGGTGGCACCAACACGCATGCACGGGAGTGACATCATCGCGGCTCTGGCCAGTCACAGCGCTGGAGCCGCGATACCCGAAAGTCACTTCGGGATAGATGGCGTCGGAGGAGGCAAACGAGGGTCGATGCCGGGGCTTCGATCTCAGGTAAGTAATTAATAATGAGCTAGTATGCTATGCATACTAGCTCATTATGCCTTTGCCTTGCAGGGTGTATTTTTTTATTTTTTTTAAGAGGCATTACTACCTCTTAAAGCCGTTCAGCCCAGTGGATCTCTGCGTTCGCCTTGGTCAACATCACAGAAACTATCTCCTGTGATCCTGTCCAAGACTTGGTTTGCTGACATCCCTTCTGGCTCCAGATCCTGCTTGCTGTTCCACTACATTGATCCCTGGCTTCTGGCTTGGATGACTATTCATTCCGGTTTCTGAACTTTGGCTATGTTTTTTTACTATGTTTGTTCTTTTTACTTTTATTATTAAACAAGTGTGATTTAATTGTACTTCTGTCTCGGTCTGATTTCATGGTTTCTGACAGTAGGCGAAGGCCATGCATTCAGAAGATGCAGTCAATCAACTTGTTGGTAATATTTTTTCCAGATTGGATGAACTGGATCAGCGCATGGATCAGTTTGCCAGGACGTTACAAACACTCCTGAGTCACACGGCTCACCTGGAATCTCCCATTGTGGCCGCCCCGGTACAACCTTGCAGGCCGAATGTTGCAGGCCGACCCTGCTGCTGCTCCTTTCTCTGTGCAGGCACCCGCCTCGAGTATTACCTCTATAAGAGGTATGTCTGGTTCCACTCCGCTTCCCCAGCGATTTGGAGGCGATCCAGTCCAATACAGAGGGTTTCTCAACCAGGTTGAGATATACTTTGAGATGCTGCCCCAGGCATTTCCCACAGACAGAAGCAAAGTAGGTTTCATGATATCTTTGCTTTCTGAGAGAACCTTGGCCAGGGCAAACCCTCTATGGGAGACGCAAAAACCTGTTGTCTTGAGCTACCCTGAGTTTGTGGCTTTGTTTAAAAGGGCATTTGATGTTCCCGCACGCTCCGCTTCTGCTGCCAAGTGCCTCATGTCCATCAAGTATGAGAACTGTTGCCGACTATGCCATTGAATTCCGTACTCTGGCAGCAGAGGTTGCGTGGAACAATGAGGCCCTCGTGGCTGCTTTTTCTCATGGTCTCTCGGATACCATCAAAGATGAGATGGCAGCCTGAGATTGACTCCAGACTCAGAGAAAGACTTTCTTTTAAGGAGAGCTTGCAGAAGCCTCCTGTTCGTTTGTCTCCGAGCTTTGCAGTCCCACCCGTGCCTCCCTCACCTCCCATGCCTTCTGGTACCGAGTCGGTCAGTGAAGGTGAACCCATGCACTTGGGTTTCATGCGTCTCTCTACGGATGAGAGAACCTTTAGGAGGAGGGAGAGATTGTGCCTTTATTGTGGCCAGGCAGGTCACTTTTTGAAGTCTTGTCCTACCCATCCAGTGAACGCCCGAACCTTGAGGTTCTGTCACGGACAGACCTTAAGTGGCAATGTTTCATCCCCAGTTATCCAGAAGGATAAGCCCCTGGTTTCAAATACCCTTTCTTGGGCTGAGTTGTCCATCGAGATACAGGCTCTAATCGACTCTGGGGCTGCAGGCCTGTTCATTGATGCTGCCTTTGTATCGAAGCACTTGATTCCGTTGCAGCTGTGTGACACTCCACTTGCCATTAAGGCTCTTGACGGGAGACCTCTATAGCCTGCCCATGTGACTCATGAGACGGTTCCGTTGTCCATGGCCGTAGACGCTCTTCACCATGAGATAATCCAATTCCAAGTTATTTCCTCACCTAAGTTTCCGCTGGTTATTAGTTATCCTTGGTTACAGAGGCACAACCCCTCTTTTGATTGGCTCTGTGCTGAGGTTCTCTCCTGGTCGGCACAATGCAGTGAGACATGCTTCCAGAAGGTAGCCAGGGTCCTGGGCACCTCTTCACTCTCCTCCCTGCCGAAAGAGTACCGCTATTTTAGTGATGTCTTTAAAAAGGTCAAGCCGGGGGTTTGCCTCCACATCGGCCATATGATTGCTCAATTGATCTTCAACCTGGTGCCATACCCTCTTGTGGTCGGGTTTACCCTTTGTCGGTCTTGGAGGATAAGGCCATGGAGGAATATGTTGCAGATGCACTTTCTCGAGGTTTCATCCGCAAATCCTTGTCTCCCGCTGGTGCTGGTTTCTTCTTTGTGAAGGAGAACAGTGGTGAACTGAGACCTTGTATTGATTATAGGGGTCTCAATCGTTTCACGATTAAGAATTCCTATGCGATTTAGTTGATTATGGAGTTATTTGACCGCCTCAAGGGAGCAACGGTTTTCACGAAGCTTGATTTGAGAGGGGCATTCAATCTTGTGAGGATTAAGGAGGGTGACGATTGGAAAACTGCGTTTAATACCAGAACAGGCCATTATGAGTACCTCGTAATGCCTTTTGGCCTTTGTAACGCCCCGGCAGTTTTCCAGGAATTTATTAACAATGTCCTCCGATTTGTTGCAGTTATGTGTGGTGGTTTATTTCAAGGATATCCTCATATTTTCCAAGTCCCTGGAGAGCCACCACACAGATGTCTGTCGTGTGCTTCAGAAACTAAGAGAGAACAATCTCTATCGTAAACTGGAGAAGTGCAAGTTGCATCGCGAACAGGTTAATTCTTGGGTTATGTCATTTCCACTGTTGGTTTTTCGATGGACACAGAGAAACTTTCAGGAGTCCTACAGTGGCCCCGGCCCGTTGGTTTATGTCCTCTGCTGTGTTTCCTGGGCTTTGCCAACTATTATCGGAAGTTTATTCATAACTTCTCGTCTCTGGTCAAGCCCCTGACTGATATAACCAGAAAGGATGGTAACCCACAGAGTTGGTCTCCAGAGTCTGTTAAGGCCTTCAAGAGTCTCAAGGCTGCCTTTGTTTCTGCTCCTGTTTTGGCACATCCTGATCCTACATTACCTTTTATGCTTGAGGTTGATGCTTCTGACACTGGTGTTGGCGCCCTTCTGTCTCAACGTCCTACCTCTGAGAGCGCTATGCATCCTTGTGGCTACTTTTCCAAGAGATTGTCACCTGCGGAGTGCAATTATGAGATTGGTGACAGAGATCTGTTGGCGATCATTTTAGCCCTGAAAGAATGGAGACATCTCCTCGAAGGTACCACTGTACTGGTTCGCATTCTTTTTTTTTTTTTTTAAAGGTAAATTTTTATTTGGTTTTTTGGTACAAGACAAACATACAAACATAAATACACATATTTCGAGCAAACATTGCTCATTGCAATACAGACAGTAAGACAATGGTATACATTTGGCATACATGTTTTCAGATTGAATAGTTATATATGTCTGTTCAATTTTTATTTATTAATAAACTTGGTATCATTGACTGGAATTTCTTAATTAGCTTTATATGGTAGGTGTGATAGTATTTTCAGAGCTAGTCCACAGACCCCATATTTTGTGAAATTTTTTTGGGCATCCTCTGGCTTCGTATGTCAATTTGTATAATGGTATAGCTTGGTTAACCATGTTTAGCCAGAAATCTATCGTAGGTGGGGATTGTGATTTCCAGTGAATAGTAATAGATTTTTTGGCATAAAATAATACAATTCTCAGGAAAGTTTGCTTGTTTTGGGATATACTCTCATCATCCACATATCCTAGCAGGCATCTTAGGGGATTGCAGATATTAGGCAATTGAGTCAAGGAGCTAACAAAAGCAGTAACCCCTGACCAGAACCGCCTGATCTCGGTGCATTCCCACATCAAGTGGAAAAAGGTGGCCTCCACGATGCTGCATCTGGAGCACATCGCCGATGGTAGTTTTTTAAGTTTAAATAGTAGGGATGGCGTAAAGTATGCTCTGTATAATAGTTTGGTCTGTATGACCCTGTCCCTGGAAGAGATGACAGAGGGGACCTGCAGGGGAAGTATGTCCTGCCAGATCTCCTCCGTCAGCTCAGGGATGTCAGCCCTCCACTTAGTGAGCGTGCTACTGAGTCTATGCGTTGTGGTGTGGAGTAGAGTCCTATAATATGCGGAAATTAATTTGTCATGGGAAGGATCAGTTAATAATTGCTCTAGCGGAGACAGTCGAACAGTCATATTACGCAACCCAAACTGGGTGGTTGCTGTGTGGCGTATTTGCAAATAAAGAAAATAAGCTGTGCGTGGCAGTTGGTAGTCCTGGCGAAATTCCTCAAATGTCCTGAACTTATTGTTTGAGAATAAGTGCATTATGGTTTTTATCCCTTTTTTCGACCAGTATTCCCCATCTGTCCTACGGGCGAATTCCTGCAGATTTGGGTTCCCCCATAATGGAGTATTTGGGGAGTAGATACGATGCTCAATATCCGGCAGCATTTTAGTTAGTTTAAGAATTCTTATAGTCATTTCAAGGATTTTGGTGCTTTCCCTCCCTCTAAGAGATAGACGGTGGATCAAATATTGTAGGGATTCGTAAGAGGTGAGTATGGCTGCTTCTAGGGACGTAGCCGCATTATTGGCTTCGGGGAAGAACCACCAATGGGCATGAACCAGTTGTGCAGCTATGTAGTATGTTTGAAGACATGGTAGTGCCAATCCTCCCTCCGACACCGGCAGTTGAAGAGTATTTTTTGCAATTCTCACCGCTCCCCCCTTTCAAATGAAGGTGATAAGGATAGAGTCAATTTCTTTAAATTTAGATTTGGTGATATACACTGGTGAATTACATAGGATGTATAGGAAACGTGGGAGGAATATCATTTTAAAGATATTTATCCTACCTAATATCGTTAGGGGAAGATTGGTCCATGTCTTCAGCGTGTTCTTCATTCTGCCAATAAGTGGATCTAGATTATATTTACTATAAGAGGATAGAGGATGTTGAATCATGACCCCCAAGTATCTGAAGGAATCAACTATTTGTAGCGGGCAAGAGGAAGGAGGTGTAAATACTGCTTCCTGATCTATTTTAAACATAAGAGATTTATCCCAATTAACTTGAAACCCTGAGAAGAGGCCGAATTGTCGAATAATTTCCAGCAGGGTTGGGAGTGACGATTGAGGGTCCGCCAGGTATATTAACATGTCGTCAGCGTATAAAGATACTTTTTCTTCTAGGCCCCCAATCGTCAGTCCCTTTATTTCCCCACTGGATCTTATCAGTGTTGCCAGAGGTTCTATCGCAATTGCAAATAGCAACGGTGATAGGGGGCAACCCTGCCTAGTACCCCGTTTAATCAGGAATGGATCAGTTACTGATGTATTTATCCGCAGTCTAGCAGTAGGCTGTGAATATAGTAGTTGAACCCACTTAATAAAGGTATTTCCAAACCCAAATTTCGCCAGGACTTCCAGTAAATAAGGCCATTCGACCGAGTCAAATGCCTTGTGTGCGTCTAAGGCCAGCACCGCTCTAGTCCCTACAACATCATGGGTGGCCTGTAGGTTTGTGAACAGTCTCCGTAAGTTTATGGATGTTGATCGTCCTGGAATGAATCCAGTCTGATCCGCCCCAATAATGGTGGTGATAACTGAGTTCAGTCTCCGGGCGAGCACTTTGGCTAAAATCTTGACATCTGAGTTAATTAATGATATTGGTCTATATGATTCACACAATAGGTGATCTTTATGAGGTTTGGGGATGAGGACAATCAGTGCCTCTGACATTGAGGGTGGTAACTGTCCTGTTTTTATAGCAAAATTATAAACTCTCAGTAGATGGGGTATCAAAAGTTCCTTATATTGCATATACCATTCTATGGGGAAGCCATCCAGTCCCGGTGTTTTGTTTCTGGCAAAGGACTGTATGGCTTCTCCAATCTCCTCCTCTGTCAGAGGATCGTCAAGGAATGAGGCCTGTTCTTCTTGGAGCCTCGGTAGCGAGATACCGGCCAAATAATCGTCTAATTCTACAATAGTGTAGTGGGCTTTGGTAGCATATAATGAAGAATAAAATTTCACAAAAGCATCGACTATTTCCCCGCTCTGTTCCACCACTGTACCCAGCATGTTCCTAATTCTTGGAATACTGCACGGTTGATAATCAGGCCTAGATAAATACGCTAGTAATCGGCTATTTTTGTCTCCAAACTCAAAGATTCGCTGATTTTGATATAGTAATTTCTTCTGAGTACGCTCTAAAAGGACTAGATCCAGGTCTCTAGATCTGTGTTTCCAGGTATTATGCGTTGCGGGGGAAGGGGTGGCAGAGTAAGTCGCCTCAGCTGCTCTAAGATCCCTCTCCGCGTCCTTTAATTTGGATTGGGATGCCTTACGGGCCTGTCCAATCGCCGCCGCAAAGATGCCACGCGTGGTGGCCTTAAAGGCATCCCAGGTCAATGGGACAGAGGCACTTTGACGGTTGCGTAGCCAGTATGCTTTCATTTCCACTGTGCCCTGATCCACCACCATCTGATCTGCTAGCCACAGAGGGCTCAATCGCCACATGCGGTATGAGGTGGGAGGGCCCAGGGCAAGATCTACCATTAAAGGGGAGTGATCAGACACCGCCCTTGGGAGATATCTGGCCTCAGTCACTCTATTCAATAGCTCAGATGAAACTAAACATAGGTCTATTCGGGACAGAGTACCGTGCGTTTCGGACTGACACGAGTACTCCCTCCCGTCTGTGTGCTTCCACCTCCAGGTCTCCACTAGATCAAATTGGGTTAGAAAAGAGCACAAGGGTGTGGGGGGCAATGTAGAGCACTTAAACCTGTCTTTGGAATTGTCAAGTACTGTGTTGAAGTCCCCTGCTATCAGCAGAGGGCCTTCTGCGATTGCTAGGATGGAACTCATTACCCGTTCGAAGAACAGCTTAGTGAAGGGTGGTGGGACATATAAGCTTGCAATCGTATAGGGCTTACCCCATAATTCGAATACCACAATAACAAAGCATCCGTTAGGGTCAGTTTTAACATGCTTTATGGTGATAGGGGCCGATTTTGCTACTAGGATAGATGTGCCTCTGGCATACGTGGAATAAGTGGAATGTATTGCATAGGCAATTTTAGCTCTCTTTAAAGCCATTACTCTTGATCCCTGAAGGTGGGTTTCCTGTAGGAGGATCACGTGTGGATTGTGTCTTGCCAAATAATCAAACATCAGTGACCTTTTGACCTTGGAGTTAAGCCCCCTAACATTCCATGAGACTACACGGAGCTTAGACATGCGTATAAACAAATCATGACTATTCGAGTCCACTTCCCGTTGCCCGGCAGAGCCCCACTCTGGGCGAGGTCCAGCGAGCCCTGAGAAATAGACCCAAACACAAATATCTCTGTTGTGTTACTCATCAATCTGTGGCTCACAATCCTAGATTGCATAAATTGTAGAACCAGAAAATTACTTTCAAAGTATGCATATACCATTGAACACCAATGCTGTTTGTAGATAACCATAACGTTGTAACAAAACCCCTCAAAGTATTCCCCAACAAGTTTTCCCCCCTCCCTAACCCTCCCGGCTCTCATCCCCCAACATATGAGAGCTTTATTCCCATAATCAAACCTATTAGGCAAGAGGGCCATGGCTCAAACCCTTAGCCAACTAATCTTAGGAGATGCGGAAAGGCCCACAGCTCTGGGCCTCCATCCGCGTTCGTCCGCACAAAAGAAAAGAATGTGTGGTGTCTCTTGGCCTGAAAAATCTTGGTAAAAGAAAAAAAAAAAGAATAATAATAATAATGGTAATACTAAGAATAATAGAAAAATGAAAAATGAAAAATATAAGTCAGGGAGGATGTTAGGTTGCTGAGTGGCATCCGAGGGTAGCGTAGGATATGTCTTCTCCTTCAGAGATATGCAGGATTTATAGTCCCGTCTCGACTGCGTGCAGATGTAGCTGTGTTTGTATTTTCTGCTTCTGAGGATGTAGGAAAGAAAGTCCCATATCAGCTGCAATGGGGTATAATGAAGGCCTCCAGGTGGGCTTCATGCATAATAAGGCACTACCGGGGGGGAGATCTCCTTTCCTGGTTCCTGCGATTCGGATGTGCTAAAGTGTCTACCCATTGTGATGCCTCTCTAGGATCCGTAAAGAAATAGGCCTTGCCTTGGTAGATGATGCGCAGACGTGCAGGATACAACATGCCATATGGAAGGTGGAGCTCGCGTAGCCTGCGTTTAATTGCCAGAAAAGTGGCTCTTTGCTTCTGTGTGGCTACAGAAAAATCTGGGAAAATGGTGATGTTGTTGCCATTGAAGGAGACTTTGCCCCTCTCTCTAGCTACTCTGAGTATAGCCTCTCTGTCACGGAAGTGTAGCAGCTTTATGATCATGGCCCGTGGTGGGGACCCAGGTGGTAGAGGGCGCATGGGGATTCTGTGTGCCCTCTCTATGGCGAACATTGGTGAGAAGGTGTTTGCCCCAAATTCATTCAGCAGCCATCTTTCCATGAATATTTCTGGTGTTTTGCCCTCAGCACCCTCAGGGAACCCCAGAAAGCGCAAATTGTTCCTTCTGAGGCGGTCTTCCATGTCAGTGAGCTTATCTGTAGTGTATTCATGGGCCTGCCGCAGTTCCCTCACAGAGCCCTGTAAGGGACGCGTCTCATCTTCCATATCACTAATGCGTTGTTCTGCATTAGTCACTCTATGGCGAATATTGTGGACATCTTGTTTCAGAAAGAATAGTTCTGTTTTGATAGTGTCCATTTGTGTGGTGAGAGATGCATGGCTGTGCTGGATGGCTGCCATGATCTGGGACAGTGATGGCTCTGCAGGGCCTGCATCATCCCTGTCTGCTCTGGTGGATTGAGGATCATGTCCCTCCACAGGGGAGAATAAGAGAGGGTCTTCTGGGCTTAGGGTGGGGGGGGATCTTTGTGACTCACCCTTCCCCATGAGCTGCTTCCAGGGTGTGGATGTGGAGGCTGCCTGTCGCTGTGTGTCTCCCTCATGCTGATCGGCGCCATTTTGTTGCGGCCTGCATGGCGGTACCGACGGCCCGATTCCTGGGGCTTCTTCCATCGGTGGGCCGTATTTGACCATCCCCTGACGGTGTCAGTGCTTTCTGGGTGCTGTGGGGGTATATAGGACCCTCGGATGGCGGCCTGGATCTCAGGATTTGAGCAGGATATGTGCGGTGCGGACGGAGCTCAGGCTGTGCACGTCCTCACATCCCAGGTGCTGGCCACGCCCCCCCCTGGTTCGCATTCTTACTGACCATAAGAATCTCACATTCTTGTCTGAGGCTAAATACCTCTCTCCTAGGAGGGCGCGATGGGCTCTAATCTTGTCAAGTTTCAATTACATTGTCTCATTCTTACACGGTACTAAGAATGTAAGGGCTGACGCTTTGTTGTGACAATTTTCCTGCACTTCCAAGATGGAGTCGGTTCCGGTTCCTGTGATTCCTCCTGATAGTATTCTGGCTACGGTTTACACCAGTCTCACTTCCCCTTTGGGTGACAAAATTCTTGCTCCTCAGGTTCATGCTCCTCTTGAGAAACCTTTCGACCGCTGCTTTGTCCCAGAGAGTCTGCGTATTGCCGTGCTCCAGACTTACCATTCTCCCAAGGCAGCTGGCCACCCTGGGAAGAATCAACTCGTTTGGGCCATTTCCCAACAATTCTGGTGGTCTAGTCTACGTACTGATGTAACCGCCTTCGTAGCTGCCTGTTCCGTGTGTGCTCAGAGTAAGACTCCACGACATCTTCCAGTGGGCCTTCTACAATCCATACCCAATGGAGAGAGGCCCTGGACCCACCTGTCTATGGATTTCATTGTGGAGTTACCTGATTCCCAGGGCAATACAGTTATCCTTATGGTGGTTGATCGGTTCTCAAAAATGTCTCATTGTATTCCACTTAAGAAGTTGCCCACTTCTAAAGGAACTGGCTTCCATTTTTGCTCGGGAGATCTTTCGCTTACATGGGCTACCCAAGGTGATTGTCTCGGACAGGGGTAGACAGTTTGTGTCCCGGTTTTGGAGAGCCTTTTGTGCACAGTTGGGAATTCAGCTTGCCTTTTCCTCTGCGTATTACCCGCAGTCTAATGGGGCTGCCGAATGAGCCAATCAGTCCTTGGAGCAATTCCTACGTTGCTATATTTCTGACAATAATAACTGGTCAGACCTCCTACTTATTGTTTGCTCACAATAGTGCCTTGAATTCTGCTTCCCGATTGTCCCTGTTTATGGCAAACCATGGTTTCCAACCTTCCATGTTGACTCATTTGTTCCACAGAGTATTCCTGCGTTAGAGGAGCATCTCCGTGGTCTTTGTTCCACTTGGGCACAAATACAGGTGGCTTTTGTGGCATGCTAATGATGGGAACAGACTCCATGCTGACCTCAGACACCTGCCTGCGCCTTCCTACCAGGTTGGGGAAAGCATATGGCTGTCATCTCGCAACCTCCAACTTCGTGTTCCCTCACTGAAGTTCGCACCTCGGTTTATTGGACCTTTCCCTATTCTTCGCAGAATTAACCCAGTGGCTTATGCATTCAAACTTCCTTCTAATATGCATATTTCAAATGTATTTCATGTCTCCTTATTAAAACCTTTGGTCTGCAACAGCTCCACCACCTCGGTGCCACGTCCTCACCCTGTACAGGTTCAGAACCATGAGGAGTATGAAGTACAGTCCATTGTTGACTCCCGTAGGTTCCGTGGGGGCATATAGTACCTGGTGCATTGGAAGGAGTACGGTCCGGAGGAACGCTCTTGGGTCTCATCCTTGGATGTACATGCCCCTGTCCTCCTCCGTGATTTCCATAGACGTTTTCCCCTGAAGCCTGGTGGTCGTCCGAGGGGGAGAGTTCGTTGAGGAGGGGGTATTGTCAGGGCTGGGCTCAGCACTTCCTTCTCAGAGTTGGTCGCTCAGCTGTCAGCTAATTGCCAGCTCCTATCTCTCCACAGTTACTCAGCTGTTGATGATATCCTGCTTATCAGTCCTGCCTACTTAAGCCGTTCAGCCCAGTGGATCTCTGCCTTCACCTTGGTCAACAACACAGAAACTATCTCCTGCGTTCCTGTGTAAAGACTTGCTTTGCTGACATCCCTTCTGGCTCCAGATCCTGCTTGCTGTTCCACTACATTGATCCCTGACTTCTGGCTTGGCTGACTATCCGTTCCGGTTACTGAACTTTGGCTATATTTTGACTTTGTTTGTTCTTTTTACTTTTATTATTAAACAAGTGTAATTTAAAGTGGATGTAAACCCAATGTCATCCTTTCTAAACTACTGCCATAGGGGTTATCTATAAGGATATACACGCCTCCTGCATGTATCTTTACCTGTCAAATGTCTCCCCTCTGTCTGTTATTAGACACGAAAAACTGCATATTCTGTGGGTGGGTCTGTTGTCTGGAGCTCAGTGGGTGGAGTCGTGATGTCAGTAGACTCCCCGCCCACCTCTACACTCCCCTTGTCAATATGCATTTTCTCCTGTGTATTTCTAACATTGAACTTCTGCTGAACTTCTGCTATGATCTCTAACACCCAGTGAAAAGACAGGAAAGTAACCACATGACTTCAGCATGCCAAATCATGCTGAGGTGTGGAAAAGCCAATCCTTGCAGAGCTGCTGAAGAAAGGAGTGGGGGAGGGAATTAAAAAATAATGCCTGTGTCTTAGGCTAGTGCACAAGATGTAAATCACCTGTCACTCACAGCAAGGGGGAGGATTTGACAAAGTTTTTCTCAGTTTGTCAAGATTTTTCTCACTGAACAATAAAAGAGGATTGCTCACAGATTGATTAACTCTGTGTGGCAAGACTGGGCTCAAATGATAGAAAATCGTATACTCAACAGTATGAAAAAAAAAAAAAAAATTGGGGGGTTTACATCCACTTTAACTGTACTTCTGTCTCGGTCTGATTTCATGGTTTCTGACACTCACTCACAATTTTGCCTAAGATCACAGCCATAAATAAAGAATGACTGCCATCAGTCCGGATGTGCCCCAGAATTTGATTGACAGCATGCCAGGGCAAATTACAGAGGTCCTGAAAGTTTTGAGTCAACACTACAAATATTGACTCTCTGCATAACCTTAATGTGATTGTCAATAAATGCCTTTAACACTTATAAAATGCTTATAATTATACTTCAGAATACCATAGTAACATCTGACAAAAAGATCTAAAAACACTCAAGCAGCAGACTTTGTGAAAATGAATATTTGTGCCATTCTCAAAACTTTTGGCCATGGCTGTACACTGTCCATGCTCATATGTGAGCACATCAACGCTGTCCAGACTCTTCAAGATCCCTTTCACACCGAGCCGCCCATAGCGTCGGCGGTAAAACGCCACTATTTTTAGCGGCGTTTTACCGTCGGATTAGCGGCGCATTTCGGCCGCTAGCGGGGCCCTTTTACCCCCCGTTAGCGGCCGAGAAAGGGTTAAAGCCACTCGCAATGCGCCGCAATAGCGGCGTTTTGCCGGCGGTATCCCAGCGTTGCCCCATTGATTTCAATGGGGAGCAGCGGTGGAGGAGCAGTAAACACAACGCTCCTTCACCGCTCCAAAGAAGCTGCTGGCAGGACTTTTCCTGACGTCCTGCCAGCACAGCGCTCCGGAGTGAAAGCCCTCGGGCTTTCACACTGGAGACAATGCTGCAGCTGTTTGAGGGCAGATTGCAGTCGCTATTTTTAACGCTATAGCGCCTGCAAAACGCCCTCGGTGTGAAAGGGGTCTAAGCTCTAGATCAGTGGTTTTCAACCCCTCTAGTGCCATGACCCCTTGATAAAATTACCCAAGTTGTGGGGACCCTAACAGTAAAATTATTTTCGTAGCGTGGGTTGTCAGCACCCAAGACAAGACAAGTAATTTGCTCCCCTAACCCACGGACATTTAGCGCTCCCTGAGTCCCTTCCACAGTATTAAAACCCCATATGGTACATTTTAGGATGTACCACTCTTTCTCTTTGTTCTCCTTTCTTTCCCTTTTATCTCCCTCTATCCTAATTTCTTGTTTTTTTCCCCATCCCTCTCTCTAGCCGTCTTTCTTGTTCTTTCTCGTATTCTTTCTCTCCCTTATTTTTGTTCCTCCCCCTCTTTTCCTCTCCCTTCCATGTATTCTCTATTTTTTTTTCTTCTCTTACTTCTTCCTTGGTGGTGGGGTGGGGGGAATGGGATGAGTGGCAGTGCTGGGGGGAGTTCTGATCAGCCAACTTAGGTGCTCTAGATCAAGGTCATCTGGTGATCTGAGAACTGTAGTGGGGACGTTTAATGGCAACTATAATCACAGGTAGTGTTACTCACTGTGTCTCTGGCTTCACTGTGTGTCTGACTTTGTGGTGTCTCGTAGCAGTGACACCTATGCCGGAATCAGGAGATAGGGTCTCCTCCAGCCCCTCCCACTTCCCATTCCTCACCAGTCAGCTGACCTCTAGTCTCTGCCCCCCAGCCATATCATGAACTGAATGGGCAGCTGCGAAGAGGCTGAATGGGCGGCCGCGGGCTCCAGGAACAGCCCAGCTGGGCAGCCGCAAAAAGCCTGGGAGAGTGGTGCGGCGTCAGGAACAGCCCAGGATTCAACCCCCAGGTTGAGAACCACTGCTCTAGATCGATGTAAGGAAAATGTCACTGCAGCTGGGCCACATTATTTGCAAATTGTGCATATACATAGTTCATATTGCTTATGTCTGGTGTACTTTATGTCCATGTCTGGTAGAGAGCACCATGAAAAGAATGGCTAATAAAATGCTTCCTATCAGTATAAAAATGACCCTACATTATACCATTTCCAAGTTCCAAGTACAAATATTATTTTAACCCCCCCCCCCCCCTTTCACCCTCATAATTCTAGGCCTTTGGAGGAGATGTACTTTATTATACCTATACAAGATTAGGAATGGTTCACCTCTAAAGCAACCATCTTCTCCCATTACTGAGCTGAAACGGCTTTCAAAGCACATGTACTAAAATCAGACCAAAAAGCTAATTATAGTATAGTTCTGCTGTTTTTTTTTAGAACTACTGAATTTGCAGGAAGCCTCCAGTAAGATCAATACTGGGCCTCCATCACTGACCTCTCCCCTTGAAAATGCTATTTGCCTGGCCGTCATACTGCTTCAATTACTTAATTATTTTGAGTCACTGACTTATAACATGTATGCCCATTAGACGCTTTAGTGCTCTGTAAATGCAAGCATTTTTACATTAGTGCTCTTTAGACTTTTGTGCACTCAGAAACCTAAACTTAAAACTTAGCTAAAATGTTCAAATTCATTTTTATAGATAAACAAAACCTTGTTTTTAAAGACATTGCGAACATTTGTACTTTCAACATCCCATGTTTCCTAAGAGAATTCTAAGAATGCTAACAAAAAACATACAACAGAACAGCGCCCCTGGTGGTTATTTTTTTTAAATTTACCATGACCAAAGAAATCAATGGAGAAAATCCATCTATACATTGTGTATATAGGTTACAATTGGGTGAGATAGCAGAGATTGTCACCTTCATACCTAGACGCACAATCAGTGTCAATTTGTCAAGCACAAATAAACAAACAAAGGAAAAAATAAATAAATACAAGAGCAAATGTGACCAGTACAGGGCCTATATTGTTTCCATTGTGGAGGGGGATAAGGACAAAAATAACTAATTTAATTAAGAGGTGAGTTTACAAAACCCAAACAACCAAACTTCATAATAGAAATTACATGACAATTACAATTAGGACACAGACTTGTCTCAGTCTAAATAACATTCAGCTAACAATATGGTTTTTCTCAGTGGACTTGATCGCTGAAAATTAATTTTACAAAGATGCTCCTTGTCTAGTAGTGGTTAGAGGGGGGTGAAGACATACGCAGAGACACAGTAAGTGCCCCTGAGGTAGAGTAACTGTGATGAAACCAAGTAGCCCATATAGCGTAAAATTGTTCCCATATTTCTCTTTGCACTTCCATCCATTCTACCTGCTATTTTCTTAATCTAGCCTGCTCTGCTAGGCACTTGGAGTCTCTTCCAATAGCCTGGAATTAGTCGTCTAGCAGCGTTTAAGGGGTGTGGCAACACACATTTTTTAAAATGGTTGATGGGACTAAAATAGGGACGTTGATAGCCAGTAGCCAATAGCTGCCCTAGCGTGGGTTTTTGTCCGTCGGACTAGCATACAGACGAGCGGATTTCTGGGTCCGGCGTAGTTACGACGTAAAGATTTGAAGCATGTTTCAAATCTAAAGTCCGTCAGATTTGCGGCTGGAAAAGTCCGCTGAAAGTCCGGGGAAGCTCACACACGATCGGATTGTCAGCCGGCTTTAGTCCGTCGGCGTCCGTCGGACTTTTGTAGACGAAAAGTCCAACTGTGTGTACGCGGTATTAGGAGTAAAAGATTGCGAGATTGGAGGGGACTTGGTACCATCAGGTAAGTCATTTATAGTTGTTCCCCTGCATCTTAGTGTCCACAGAACTGGAGTGAGTCAAACAATATACGTGATCTGGCTGAGAAACTAAAAATTCATGGTGCAAATCTCTTTTCCATTCGTGTATTAAAGACTAGTTTTCTCTGAGTGTCTGCCAATACAATTAACTTGTATGTCACTAAAATATTAAGTGTGAAATAGGGGGTTTTTGCAACACAGAGCTTCTCAAAGGGTGTAAGAATGAATAGCAGGTGAATCTTAGGAGATTGATTGGAAATTAAACAATGGAGTTGTCTATGATGGCAGGCTTCCATTGGGAACCTACCATATTGGTCCCTCAGAGTATCCAACGGTAGCAACCCATCATCTAGGAGGAACCTGCCGTATCGCACCTCCCAGCCCCTGACCACGTGCTGAAAAGAGAGAGGTGTTCACCTGATGGGAACCCTTCAAGTGGTGCCAGGGGGAGACAGTTAGGGACCGGGCACCAGCCCTATTCATTCTGTCCCAGAGGCATAGGATGTGTGCTGTAGAAGGAGAGGCATGACTGCCAAGCCTCTAAATTTGCTTTTGAGCCATGGAGCGTGTGACAGATTCCTTCCTGCCATAAATTTCTCTATGGGAACCCAGACATGATGATGCCAATCCAGAATTCCCTGGAGGGCAAGGGCTCTATATTAGGGTTATACATCTGATATGCCCATTCCCCTTTAATCCTTAGGCGTTTTCAGAGTGGAAAAGGCTAGGCATGGACATGGTTTATTGTTGCTCCACACAAAATGCATTAAAAAACTGCTAGGACTCGAGAAAAATATGCCCTCCCCCCCCCAAACACAGACAGTTGTCAAATTGGGAGCAGTGGCTGTTTCCATGCAGCCGCTGCATCTCAATTGAAATGAATGGGACTGTCTGCAGGGGATGCATGAAACACCTGTGTACCCTTGTGTGGACAAATAGCCCCCACACGGGCGTACACTCTATTACGTCATAAAAACCTGAGCGCCAAAGAGAGGCACACAGCGCTTGGCTCTCACCAATGCTTTCTCTACAGACAATAAAAGAAACAGGGGAAATTGATCAATGTATGTGTCTCACTAGAAAAAAAAAAAATAAAGAAACAAAATATCAAAAAATTTGAAACAAATGGAATACAAGGTAAATACCAAAAAATAATATATGGGTAGCCCTGGTCTAGACATAAAAAAAACACACTAAGCCCACCTTCACATTGGGCCGATTTGGCATGCGATTTGACATGTCAAATCGCATGCCAAATCAGAGCCTATTGCCGGCAATGGGATCTTCTGAATTGTTGCGACGCCGACTTTGCGGCACCACACCCATTCCCAAAAGTAGTTTCTGCACTACTTTTGGCGACTTCAATAGACATCTGTGCATGAACCCGCACAGATGTCTGTCAAATTTCCCCCTTGAAATGCCGGTTTGAAATTGTGTGAGTTCAGCTGAACTCGCACATTTCAAACCCGCCCTCAGTGGGAACGTGGGCTCAAAGCGTGCTGCTGTCAAACATGGAGGAGGGTATCCACCTGTGTAAAGACAAAAAAGAGGGGGAAGGGACAGACGACGTCACTGCTCTGGAGAAGTCTGTTAATGTAAGCCTTTATTAAAGCAATGTAAAAAGTTCCTACTAACAAAGGTAGATGCATCGGGAGCAATTAGGGGGAAAACTGTGCGCCGCTGTCAGTGCACTGCCCCCAAACCGCACAGGGGATCAGTCTGCAACCCAGTGTCCGGATCTCTGAGAGTGTGCCGGCTGAGGCTCTTCCTAGGTGCTGAGCCACTGCCTAATCTCCCAGTGCCAAAAAGGTCCACTGCACCAATGACACCACCAAAGATCCGGGTCGCAACAAGAAGCGTTTCAAGGAAGCGTCCCTTACCTGCATAGGCAGGTCTTTGGTAAGGACAAGTTTGATCCCATCTGCCTGCACTCCCCACCGCCATTTTATATCTTTGATTGCTTTCCAAATATAATAAAATATGGACCCAAACGTTTGATCGCTAAGTCAAATTTTCCAATAAATCACAAATCAACTTGCATTAATAGTTACATAGTTAGGTTGAAAAAAGTCACAAGTCCAATTAGCTCAACCAATAAAAAAAACAAAAAACACAACCATTCAACCCCATACACACAATCCTATACCCACAGTTGATCCAAAAACCCCAGCAAAGCATGATCCAATTTGCTACAGCGGGGAAAAAATTCCTTCCTGATCCCCCGAGATGCGATTGGATATTCTCTGGATCAACTTTACCTATAAATGTCAGTACCCAGTTGTACATTTAGGAAAGAATCCAGGCCTTTTTTTAAAGCAATCTACTGAGCTTGCCAGAACCAGCTCTGGAGGGAGTCTATTCCACATTTTCACAGCTCTTACTGTGAAGAAACCTTTCGGTATCTGGAGATGAAATCTTGGCAGGCATTTTGCATGTGGGTAGTGTAGGAGCAGGTCACCAGTCTGGCAGGAACAGATACTAGCAACAGGGAGATGTTCCAGAAGATTAGGGAAATAATAGGGGCATACCATCCTTCCTGGAGACTTCCCCATTTGGGTACAGACCGGCCAGGCCACATTCCACCCCTCCAGAGACCTGCTCTGCTACACAAGGCTGTTACATTCTGAGTGTTCCCGGTCAGACGCCTTCCTGCTGGGCTTGCTGTGAATTGTTGAATTTTAAAATTAATACAAATTCTGTTCTCTGCAACTGGACACTGAGGCTCTATTCACACCTTGTCCTTTCCGGATTGTGGGCAAAATCGTTGCGATTCTGCCCGCGAATCCCCACTTGTGGAAGACGCTTGATTTTACGGCATGATTTTACTGTGATGGTCGCCCGACGAATTGCGGTAAGTGCCGGTTCACACCAGCACGCTGGTGAATCAGCGCGATACCAGTGCCAGTTCCCGTATCGCATAGAACTCGCAGGCAGTTCACACTGCCCTATGCGAACCACTGCGGGTGTCAATAGAAAGTTAATGACACCCCCAGATTGGTTTGCATATCGCAGTGTTCACACCCATGCGATCCGATTCTGGTGCACACAAAAAAAAGAGTCCTGCACGATTTTGGTCCGAATGTGATGCAAATTCAGCCGTATAAACTGTACGGCTGAAATCGCATCTCATAGACATCGCATGTGATGTGCACAGCAGTGCGGCAGGGATGGACTGGCCAACTGGACCGATGGCTCAGAGTGGGCCGGTTTCAGCCGCATCTGCGGTGCTCGGCGATCTACCTGTCAACAGCCGACAGCTGGCGCCTGACGGGTAGATTGAGATTTAGCCAGTATGCAGAGTAGCACAGTAGCGCAGGAAGCGTCTGTCTGTAGCAAGTTCTCTCTCATGTCATGTAGCGCTGCTCGCTCCCCGGCGGTCCCTCCTCTCTTCTCGTCTATCCCCATTGTGACATCATCTGGGATAGACGAGAAGAGAGGAGGGGCCGTCGGGGAGTGAGCAGCGCTACATGACATGAGAGAGAACTTGCTACAGACAGACGCTTCCTGCGCTACTCTGCACACTGGCTAGTAAGATCCCATGATGTGCCCCCTGATGTGCCCCATCATGTGCCCTGATGTGCTATGTGCCCCAATGTGCCCTGATGTGCTATGTGCCCCAATGTGCTATGTGCCCCATAATGTGCCATGTGCCATAATGTGCTCTGATGTGCCCCAAGCCCTGATGTGCCCGGATGTGCCATGTGCCCCATGCCCTGATGTGCCCCGTGCCCTGATGTGCTATGTGCCATGTGGTCTGATGTGCCCCATGCCCTGATGTGCTATGTGCCCTGATGTCTTATGTGCCCCAGTGTGCCCTTTATTGTGCCCTGATGTGCTCCATAATGTTCCATGTGCCCTGATGTGCCATGTGGCCTGATGTGCCCCATGCCCTGATGTGCCCTTCAATGTGCCCTGGTGTGCCCCATAATGTGCCATGTGCCCTGAGCCCAGATGTGCCCTGATTTGCCATGTGCCCCATGCCCTGATGTGCTATGTGCCATGTGCCCCATGCCCTGATGTGCTATGTGGCCTGATGTGCCCCGTGCCCTGATGTGCCCCGATGTCCTGTGCCATGATGTCCTTTACCCTGATGTACTGTGCCCTGATGTCCTGTACCCTGATGTGTTGTGCCCTGATGTGCCCTGTACCCTGATGTGCTGGGCTCTGTACCCTGATTTACTGTACCCTGAAGTGTTGTGCCCTGGGCCGGTCTGGATGAAGTCCAGGGCCACATTTTTGTCCCAGTCCAGCCCTGCAGTCCGGTGTGAATCACATGCGATGTCTGACATTGCACAAGTGTGAACCGGCACTAAAATTGCGCAAACAAAATCGCAGGATGCCTGTCCTACATTTTGGGCGACAGGCATCCCACAATTTTGTTTGCGGAATTTTGCAATGATTCGTTGGGCGACAATCGTGGCAAAATCACGCAGTGAATGGGGTGCCACTGAAAGTAACGGGATCGCAAGCGTGTCCTGCGATTTGCAGCGATTCAGGAATTGCTGGCAAAATTGTGGCGATTCTGATCGCGATCCGGAACGCCAAGGTGTGAATGGAGAATGTGAGGTTCCATTGAACACTGCCCTATACTACCCAATAATGGTTTGACTTTAGCTATACTTTGCTATGGAAGAGTGTAAAGAAGTGCTATGAAGAAATGAAAGGCCAGGCCTTCCCTCCATAGTCCGGGATCCCTCCAGGGTGCAGAGTGATGATGGATCTGATGGAGAGGAATGCTCAGCTCTGACAACATTCCTGAACTTTGGGATCCTGATCTTCCATACATGGGCACAGTGCTGTCAGAGGGGGCGGGGCCTGGACCTCCCACACACACACACTCTGCCCAATAGAGGAAGAAGAGGGAATCTGTGCGCCGCTTGAACAGTCTTTGTAGGGAGTTCCCGGCTGTCACACACCACGCCCCTTTGTGCCGGAGGAGCCGTCCTCGGGAGGAGCTGGACACACACAGCCTGCCGGGAGAAGATTCCACACTTCCCTCCACCCACCCACCCATCCATCCCTCCGGACTATGACCACCAAACGTGTCGTCCTCACCGGACCCGCACCATGGGGCTTCCGACTGGTCGGAGGAAAAGACTTCGATCAACCTCTAACCATTTCCAGGGTAAGTCCCAGCTGTGATCTCTATGGAGGGGGATCCTCTGTGTGTGGACATCTCCCAGCTGTGATCTCTATATGGGGGGGGAGTGGGGATCGGGGATCCTCTATGTGTGGACATCTCCTCCCAGCTGTGATCTCTATTGGGGATCCTCTGTGTGTGGACATCTCCTCCCAGCTGTGATCTCTATGGAGGGGGATCCTCTGTGTGTGGACATCTCCTCCCAGCTGTGATCTCTATTGGGGATCCTCTGTGTGTGGACATCTCCTCCCAGCTGTGATCTCTATTGGGGATCCTCTGTGTGTGGACATCTCCTCCCAGCTGTGATCTCTATTGGGGATCCTCTGTGTGTGGACATCTCCTCCCAGCTGTGATCTCTATGGAGGGGGATCCTCTGTGTGTGGACATCTCCCAGCTGTGATCTCTATTGGGGATCCTCTGTGTGTGGACATCTCCCAGCTGTGATCTCTATATGGGGGGGGGGGGATCGGGGATCCTCTGTGTGTGGACATCTCCCAGCTGTGATCTCTATTGGGGATCCTCTGTGTGTGGACATCTCCTCCCAGCTGTGATCTCTATTGGGGATCCTCTGTGTGTGGACATCTCCTCCCAGCTGTGATCTCTATTGGGGATCCTCTGTGTGTGGACATCTCCTCCCAGCTGTGATCTCTATTGGGGATCCTCTGTGTGTGGACATCTCCTCCCAGCTGTGATCTCTATTGGGGATCCTCTGTGTGTGGACATCTCCTCCCAGCTGTGATCTCTATTGGGGATCCTCTGTGTGTGGACATCTCCTCCCAGCTGTGATCTCTATGGAGGGGGATCCTCTGTGTGTGGACATCTCCTCCCAGCTGTGATCTCTATGGAGGGGGATCCTCTGTGTGTGGACATCTCCTCCCAGCTGTGATCTCTATGGAGGGGGATCCTCTGTGTGTGGACATCTCCTCCCAGCTGTGATCTCTATGGAGGGGGATCCTCTGTGTGTGGACATCTCCTCCCAGCTGTGATCTCTATGGAGGGGGATCCTCTGTGTGTGGACATCTCCTCCCAGCTGTGATCTCTATGGAGGGGGATCCTCTGTGTGTGGACATCTCCTCCCAGCTGTGATCTCTATGGAGGGGGATCCTCTGTGTGTGGACATCTCCTCCCAGCTGTGATCTCTATGGAGGGGGATCCTCTGTGTGTGGACATCTCCTCCCAGCTGTGATCTCTATGGAGGGGGATCCTCTGTGTGTGGACATCTCCTCCCAGCTGTGATCTCTATGGAGGGGGATCCTCTGTGTGTGGACATCTCCTCCCAGCTGTGATCTCTATGGAGGGGGATCCTCTGTGTGTGGACATCTCCTCCCAGCTGTGATCTCTATGGAGGGGGATCCTCTGTGTGTGGACATCTCCTCCCAGCTGTGATCTCTATGGAGGGGGATCCTCTGTGTGTGGACATCTCCTCCCAGCTGTGATCTCTATGGAGGGGGATCCTCTGTGTGTGGACATCTCCTCCCAGCTGTGATCTCTATGGAGGGGGATCCTCTGTGTGTGGACATCTCCTCCCAGCTGTGATCTCTATGGAGGGGGATCCTCTGTGTGTGGACATCTCCTCCCAGCTGTGATCTCTATGGAGGGGGATCCTCTGTGTGTGGACATCTCCTCCCAGCTGTGATCTCTATGGAGGGGGATCCTCTGTGTGTGGACATCTCCTCCCAGCTGTGATCTCTATGGAGGGGGATCCTCTGTGTGTGGACATCTCCTCCCAGCTGTGATCTCTATGGAGGGGGATCCTCTGTGTGTGGACATCTCCTTCCAGCTGTGATCTCTATGGAGGGGGATCCTCTGTGTGTGGACATCTCCTCCCAGCTGTGATCTCTATGGAGGGGGATCCTCTGTGTGTGGACATCTCCTCCCAGCTGTGATCTCTATGGAGGGGGATCCTCTGTGTGTGGACATCTCCTCCCAGCTGTGATCTCTATGGAGGGGGATCCTCTGTGTGTGGACATCTCCTCCCAGCTGTGATCTCTATTGGGGATCCTCTGTGTGTGGACATCTCCTCCCAGCTGTGATCTCTATTGGGGATCCTCTGTGTGTGGACATCTCCTCCCAGCTGTGATCTCTATTGGGGATCCTCTGTGTGTGGACATCTCCTCCCAGCTGTGATCTCTATTGGGGATCCTCTGTGTGTGGACATCTCCTCCCAGCTGTGATCTCTATGGAGGGGGATCCTCTGTGTGTGGACATCTCCTCCCAGCTGTGATCTCTATGGAGGGGGATCCTCTGTGTGTGGACATCTCCTCCCAGCTGTGATCTCTATGGAGGGGGATCCTCTGTGTGTGGACATCTCCTCCCAGCTGTGATCTCTATGGAGGGGGATCCTCTGTGTGTGGACATCTCCTCCCAGCTGTGATCTCTATGGAGGGGGATCCTCTGTGTGTGGACATCTCCTCCCAGCTGTGATCTCTATGGAGGGGGATCCTCTGTGTGTGGACATCTCCTCCCAGCTGTGATCTCTATGGAGGGGGATCCTCTGTGTGTGGACATCTCCTCCCAGCTGTGATCTCTATGGAGGGGGATCCTCTGTGTGTGGACATCTCCTCCCAGCTGTGATCTCTATGGAGGGGGATCCTCTGTGTGTGGACATCTCCTCCCAGCTGTGATCTCTATGGAGGGGGATCCTCTGTGTGTGGACATCTCCTCCCAGCTGTGATCTCTATGGAGGGGGATCCTCTGTGTGTGGACATCTCCTCCCAGCTGTGATCTCTATGGAGGGGGATCCTCTGTGTGTGGACATCTCCTCCCAGCTGTGATCTCTATGGAGGGGGATCCTCTGTGTGTGGACATCTCCTCCCAGCTGTGATCTCTATGGAGGGGGATCCTCTGTGTGTGGACATCTCCTCCCAGCTGTGATCTCTATGGAGGGGGATCCTCTGTGTGTGGACATCTCCTCCCAGCTGTGATCTCTATGGAGGGGGATCCTCTGTGTGTGGACATCTCCTCCCAGCTGTGATCTCTATGGAGGGGGATCCTCTGTGTGTGGACATCTCCTCCCAGCTGTGATCTCTATGGAGGGGGATCCTCTGTGTGTGGACATCTCCTCCCAGCTGTGATCTCTATGGAGGGGGATCCTCTGTGTGTGGACATCTCCTTCCAGCTGTGATCTCTATTGGGGATCCTCTGTGTGTGGACATCTCCTCCCAGCTGTGATCTCTATTGGGGATCCTCTGTGTGTGGACATCTCCTCCCAGCTGTGATCTCTATGGAGGGGGATCCTCTGTGTGTGGACATCTCCCAGCTGTGATCTCTATTGGGGATCCTCTGTGTGTGGACATCTCCCAGCTGTGATCTCTATATGGGGGGGGGGGGGGATCGGGGATCCTCTGTGTGTGGACATCTCCCAGCTGTGATCTCTATTGGGGATCCTCTGTGTGTGGACATCTCCTCCCAGCTGTGATCTCTATTGGGGATCCTCTGTGTGTGGACATCTCCTCCCAGCTGTGATCTCTATTGGGGATCCTCTGTGTGTGGACATCTCCTCCCAGCTGTGATCTCTATTGGGGATCCTCTGTGTGTGGACATCTCCTCCCAGCTGTGATCTCTATTGGGGATCCTCTGTGTGTGGACATCTCCTCCCAGCTGTGATCTCTATTGGGGATCCTCTGTGTGTGGACATCTCCTCCCAGCTGTGATCTCTATTGGGGATCCTCTGTGTGTGGACATCTCCTCCCAGCTGTGATCTCTATGGAGGGGGATCCTCTGTGTGTGGACATCTCCTCCCAGCTGTGATCTCTATGGAGGGGGATCCTCTGTGTGTGGACATCTCCTCCCAGCTGTGATCTCTATGGAGGGGGATCCTCTGTGTGTGGACATCTCCTCCCAGCTGTGATCTCTATGGAGGGGGATCCTCTGTGTGTGGACATCTCCTCCCAGCTGTGATCTCTATGGAGGGGGATCCTCTGTGTGTGGACATCTCCTCCCAGCTGTGATCTCTATGGAGGGGGATCCTCTGTGTGTGGACATCTCCTCCCAGCTGTGATCTCTATGGAGGGGGATCCTCTGTGTGTGGACATCTCCTCCCAGCTGTGATCTCTATGGAGGGGGATCCTCTGTGTGTGGACATCTCCTCCCAGCTGTGATCTCTATGGAGGGGGATCCTCTGTGTGTGGACATCTCCTCCCAGCTGTGATCTCTATGGAGGGGGATCCTCTGTGTGTGGACATCTCCTCCCAGCTGTGATCTCTATGGAGGGGGATCCTCTGTGTGTGGACATCTCCTCCCAGCTGTGATCTCTATGGAGGGGGATCCTCTGTGTGTGGACATCTCCTCCCAGCTGTGATCTCTATGGAGGGGGATCCTCTGTGTGTGGACATCTCCTCCCAGCTGTGATCTCTATGGAGGGGGATCCTCTGTGTGTGGACATCTCCTCCCAGCTGTGATCTCTATGGAGGGGGATCCTCTGTGTGTGGACATCTCCTCCCAGCTGTGATCTCTATGGAGGGGGATCCTCTGTGTGTGGACATCTCCTCCCAGCTGTGATCTCTATGGAGGGGGATCCTCTGTGTGTGGACATCTCCTCCCAGCTGTGATCTCTATGGAGGGGGATCCTCTGTGTGTGGACATCTCCTTCCAGCTGTGATCTCTATTGGGGATCCTCTGTGTGTGGACATCTCCTCCCAGCTGTGATCTCTATTGGGGATCCTCTGTGTGTGGACATCTCCTCCCAGCTGTGATCTCTATGGAGGGGGATCCTCTGTGTGTGGACATCTCCTCCCAGCTGTGATCTCTATTGGGGATCCTCTGTGTGTGGACATCTCCTCCCAGCTGTGATCTCTATTGGGGATCCTCTGTGTGTGGACATCTCCTCCCAGCTGTGATCTCTATCGGGGATCCTCTGTGTGTGGACATCTCCTCCCAGCTGTGATCTCTATTGGGGATCCTCTGTGTGTGGACATCTCCTCCCAGCTGTGATCTCTATGGAGGGGGATCCTCTGTGTGTGGACATCTCCTCCCAGCTGTGATCTCTATGGAGGGGGATCCTCTGTGTGTGGACATCTCCTCCCAGCTGTGATCTCTATTTGGGGGGGGGGGGCCGGGGATGGGAGATGTCACACAGAGGATCCCCAACTGTGATCTCTATTGGGGGGGGGGGGGGTGATCGGGGATCCTCTGGAGACCTCTCAGCTGTGATCTCTATGGAGGGAGATCGGGGGTCGTCTGTATCCCCCCCCATACACTGTCATAGAAGAGTCATATGTACATCCCCTGCTCCTCTCCTTTGATCTCTATGCATGAGATGACTGGCAGGGTGGAGTACACTCCGGCTTCCTGAGTTCTATTTGATACTCTGTCTACTTTGCTTAAAGGCAAATTCATGCTCAGCCTGCTTCACTGCAGCTGTTGGTGGCCTACAAGTACCAGCATGCCCCCTCAGGCACACACTGCTCTGCGGTAGCTGGATAACTGCAGACAGAATGCCAGTTTATTAAATCCAGACTTGGGACAACCCCAGACATGGGGGAGACTACAGTATACACTATACAAGCTCCTTTACATCTACTATCAGTCGTGTAGTACAAGGTCCAGTATGGATACAAACCAAATGAACTGTAAAGTGACTGTAAAGTCTTAATTTTTTTTTCTTTAATAGCAAACCTGTTATTCTTACCTGCTCTGTGCAATAAAATTGCACAGAGCAGCCCCAATCCTCTTCTGGGCTCCCCCGCCCGTGCTCCTGGCTCCTCTTGGTGTGCCACCATAGGAAGCCACTTTCTTTGGTGGCACATGTGTGCTTAATCCCGAGCCGCACTGCCTGCATGGACACAGACAGCACAGCTCGGCCCCAGCCCCAATCTCTTGTCACAGGATTTGACTGACAGCATTGGGAGCCAATGGCAGTGAGAATGAGAAGGGCCACTAAAGATGGGCACAGTGCTGGATTGAGCGAGGTAAGTATATGGGGGGGGGGGGGGGGGGAGTGATATTACTACCAAAAAAAAAAAAAGTTATCTTAATTTAGGGAAAGCATTTTTTTTTAAAATAACAAACATGTTGGACTTACCTGCTCTGTGCAGTTGTTTTGCACAGAGCAGCCCAGGTCCTCCCAGCCCAGGTCCTCCTCTTCTCCTGCCAAGTGCCCCCACAGCAAACCACTTGCTATGGGGGCACCCTAGCCGAGCCACTGCTCTGTCTGTCCGTTCAGACAAAGAGTGCAGCTTGGCCCTGCCCCCGCTATCTCCTCATTGGCTCACTGGCTGTGATTGACAGTAGCGAAAGCCAGTGGCTCCCACTGTTGCCTCAACCAATGAGGAGGAAGAGACCCAGGACAGAGACCCAGGAAGAGGGAAGATACCCAGGACATCACTGGATCGAGATGGGGCTCAGCTAGTTATTGGGGGGGGGCGGGGGCCGCTGCACATGGAACGATAAAAAAAAACCTTGAGCCTTTACAACCACTTTTGGGTAAAAATGTTTAGGCTTTAGAACCACTTTAATGTTTGTCATCCTATTACATAGCTTTGGTAAATCTAAAGGAGATTGTGCAACCAGGTTGTATCGTGTATGGCCAGCTGTCATGTTTGGTCTGAAGGGGGGGGGGGGGATTGTAGATGTCACAGTCTGTCAAAAGCTATATGATCATTTCCCATTCTGATCATTATCAAACGGATTACAGGACTATCATTCTATGTCTAGGAGTAGCCCTAGGATCCCCATACATGTCCCAGTCTGCTGTACAACCAACTTTAGATTTACTAAAACGATGTAATATGAGGACCTACCTTGCAGGACAGAAATTTGCACGGTCTATGGTCTTCCTAAGCTATCCAATCTAAATTTGATTAGGCTTCCTGTACTATATAATTATTGGCAGATCTAAAGGAGATTGTACAATCAGATTGTGCCATGTACGATTTCACACAGAGAAAGATGTCGTTGACGGAACGCTTCTCAATCGCTAGCGATGGGAGCGACATCTTGCTGCCTCAGCTACAGAGGAATCATCTGTCTGACATCAGTATTACGTTTACTGCACACTATTAGAAAGATTGTTCGATCTCCTGTTTATTAGCACATTGCTTTCCAGAGCTAATGACCATCACGTTCGAATTTCATGTAATTGTATTCGTCCTATAAAAATCGAATGAGCAAGTCCATGCATAATCGGTAACCAAGTATTACCATAGACTGTAGGAAGTTGTGGGTTTGAGAGTTTTTTTGGTACCCTTTTCAGCATGGGACGAGGAACCCATCCCTTATGGCCCGCCCTGGCATCCTTTAAAAAGTTCTGAACATCTGGGGAATGGGGGGCGGCAGGAAGGATCATCAATCATGTGACTACTTTACTGTAATTGGCTGTCACAGTGGTCACATGATCAGGAGCTGACAGCTCAGTCTCCGTTGGGAGCGCACAGTGAGCACGCTCCCAGCACAGAAACAGTGATGCATGCGTGGTGTGTGTGGGTGTTTTTAAAGTGGATGTAAACCCTAGTTATGAAAGTTGAACTAAGCACATATATCTGTAGTGTTTACTTATCTCTCTCCAAAGCTCTAAGTGGTGTTTCTCTCTGGTGCTTTGTTCCTCTGTTATCAGCATGAGTCCTTTCTAAGACACATGAGATAACAGTAGCTGAAAGGGGGAGTGAGATTAGAGGGAGATAAGCAGACAGCTGCTGAAAGAGGAAGAGATAGATATATATTTTAGTTTTTTAGTTTTTTTTAACACAACCTGCGCTTTCTAAAGAGTGTAGAAAGCTGAAGACAGCAGATATACAAGTAAAACTTATATAGGGAGATTTGTTTCATCCCTGTGTATCTTCTGAAGCTATTTACATCCACTTTAAGGTCCAACTTTTTGCTGCCACACGTGTGTTATCTGGGAGGCAACAGATTAATTGCACCTCCCATTTTACCATCTACAGAGCATTGTTAGGGCTCTTTCACATGGGTGGTAAAAAGCTGGCGGTTGAGCTGCTCCCCACCCAAACCCAGAAATACTGCTGCTAAGGGCTGTACACATGCCATGGCCATGATGCTTAGCTTTGCAGCCCAGGCAAAAACAAAATGGCGTGTTGCATTTGGAGGGCGATGCCATCACCGAACACAACCTATTCAAGTGAATGGGGGTGCATTACAACCGCCCTGCAACTATGTGCCAGTGGACACAGTTGCGGCATAATAGGTTGGCTTTTTGGGGTTAAAGGCTGGGTCACCCCACAATGCATTTAGACCCCTTTCACACTGGGGCGCTTTGCAGTCGCTACAGCGCTAAAAATAGCGCCCGCAAAGCGCCCTGAAAGAGCCGCTCCTGTCTCTTCAGTGTGAAAGCTCGAGGACTTTCACACTGGAGTGGTGCGCTGGCAGGACGGTAAAAAAAGTCCTGCTAGCAGCATCTTTGGCGCGGTGTGTATATCGCTCCTCCACCGCTCCTGCCTATTGAAATCAATGGGGCAGCGTGGCTATACCGCCGGCAAAACGCTGCTGCAGAAGCGCTTTGCAGGTGGTTTTAACCCTTTTTCGGCTGCTAGCGGGGGTTAAAAGCCGAATACCCCCGCAAATACGACGGTAAAGCGCCGCTAAAAATAGCTGCGCTTTACCGCCGACACCCCAGTGTGAAAAGGGCCCTAATGCATTTTCAGTGCGTTTGTTATGCATTCCTGTGCCCTAAGGATCCCTCTAGCTCTTTTTGTATGTTTACATGCATTCCAATGCAAGCAAATGACTGCTGCTGTACTTTTTTTTTTCCATTTTTGTTTTTTGAAAGCACTGGAACTGAACTCGGTGGTGTCGGCTATGGTGAGCGAAAAACCTTGATTTTACTGTGCGTAGGTTCACAATGTGTTTAAAAAAAACTATGCACCTGAGCGCATCTGGTGTGCACAAGCCCTAAAACAAGGCGGTCAGGACTCTCAGGAAGGTTTAGAACAAATCCTATGGGAATGCAGAAACGGCTGAAGAAGGCCAAAAACAGTTCAGCGGTGCCTACAATGAACTCTGATACTCCTAGGCTCCTTTCACATAGGCGCCCTCTGTTCCTTCACCTCAGGGCGCCCTACACGCTTCCTCTTCTGGGTCAGATCAGAATGGAATCTAATGTCACGTATGTGAAATCCATGTCTGCTCTGTTGTGTGGTGGTGTGTTTTTCTATTTTTTTATTTTTTTTTTCATCTTGTTATAAAGGAAAAACTGACCCATGTAAACCCTACAGGCAGCCAGATGTAAGATTATGTGCGCCTGCCTGGTCTGGTCAGGTCCGCAAAACGTTTACAAAAATGTCTTGCTTTCGGTCTGATGAGCCTGAATGGATCCAGATGTAAACTGACGCACATCCACTTATATTGAGCCATATATATGGATACATTGCCGGCTGTTTTTGATCCGTCTTGTCACAGTTAGAAAACAGACTGATGGGACGCTTGTGTGAAAGGGGCCTTAGAAACATCCTAAACTCATGTCAGAAGTACGCTGCATTTGCCCATCCAGGCATCCACCCACATTCACACGGTTGCTGAAGCCCATACGCTGCGTTCGGTCATTTGTTTATTTGACTGGAATCGGTGGTCACTGCATGTGGGCAGTCCATGTAATGCAGGCCATACATAAGTCGAATTCTTTCAAAGATGGTAATTAAGAATTTTTGTTCGAATTTCCCACCATTAGTGGGCCGCAGGGACGGCTGATTTTAGTGTGGTCATAGAGTTTGTGTGATCGTGAAATATAATCGAAAAAGAAATGAACATGAGCTGTGACCTGGAAAGAAAAGAAGATTCCTGGCCTCGAAATGTCTTTTCTGTAATATGAGGTGAAATTGAAGGCTTGGTTGGTTGAATTTGGAAGTCAATGGTGGCCTCATCAGATTACAAAACGCACACAATTTCTGATTTTCAAAATAAAATTTGTTCGGAATACGACCCATGTATGGCATGTATACATCTATGGTGATGCAGTAGCTGTACAGACACAGCTGCTTGTCCTAATTTGACAGGCGTGTGGGTAAGTGGTCCTGAATGCAGGATGTCAGCACTCCCCACCTGTCAAATTTAGGACAAGGTGCTGTGTCCGTACAACCACTGCGTCCCTAAAGTCTTCTATGCACCTCCCGCACGCAGCACCTGGCGGCTCCAACCGCATAAACAAACGTCCAATTTACGGTGTACAGGCCTCAGTACCCCTGCAAAGGAGGCCTAAAAAGGCATTGATCATGCTTGTTGGCATTGTTATAATGGCTGTTTGGCATTGTTAGGTTTATGTAAGCTGTTTCTATGTTTATATGATGGCTGTCCTCACTGGAGCTCTGTAGACAAAGATCTGCCTGGTAGTGATATGGCTGTTTTAGGAAAGGTGATTTGTCGCTGTGGTTTGGCCTCAGTCCAGGATGAGCTCATCCTTTTCACAGAAGCCATCATTGGTGATGTATGAGGTGGAGGCGAGGCTTATCAGGAGTACAATGCAGCTGAAGATGAACCCAAAGTGTGGACAATGAATAGCTGTACATTCTGACTGATATTTTTGTGTGTAGGTTAGATTAAATCCTAAAAGTAGTTCACCTCCCGCCTTAAGTAAACACAAAGGGCACAATGTGATAAGACCTGTGAGGACAACTCCTGACCAGGACCAACTCCAAGCCTGCATGTTCACCTGAGCACAGTGTGAGCAGGGTGTGTTCCTGGTGATTTCAAAGCTTTTTTTATTCTTGGCCTTTTTTAAAAGTGTTTTACAATCCTATTGTACAGGTTTCAAGCTTTAACCATTTCCTGGGCTGGACAAGGGAAGGGGAGCAGTTCTAGTGGAGGAGAGGATTCTTGGGGTGCAAAATCATGTGCATCACATGTTTACAGACCATCTTATTGAGGTCTATGGGCCACAAAAAAAAAACAATTTTTGCTAAAAAAAAAATAGCTTGTGTAAAACCACCGAGTGCTGAAATGTGAAGTCAGGCATAGGGAAACGCACTACTAAACACTCAGGTGTGAATGGGGGCTAGGAGCTCATTGCTAGTGGCACATAGGTGTGTTAATGTGCGATTACCTTCTATGAGTCGAGTTAATGCCAAATAGCTCAATTTTAGTCTCATCTGACCACAGCACTTTCTCCAAATCCTCCTCTGAATCATTTTAGATGTTCATTGGCATTGCTGTACACGTGCCTTCTTGAGGAGGGGACTCGCTGTGTTTGGAGGAAGACAAATGCTGACCCTAAGAACACCATTCCTACAGTCAAGCATGGAGGTGGAAACATTTATGCTTTGGGGCTGTTTCTCTGCTTAAGGTACAGGCTGACTTCGCTGCATTGAAGGGCCAATGGATGGGGCCATGTATTGTAAAATCTTGGATGAGAACCTTCTTCCCTCAGCCAGAACACTGGATCATGGCTGGGTCTTCCAGCATAATGACCCAAAGGAGTGGCTCCAGAAGAAGCACATTAAGGTCATGGAGTGGCCTAGCCAGTCTCCAGCTCTTAATCCTGTAGAAAATGAATGGAGGGAGCTGAAACTTTGAGTTGCCAAGAAACCTTAAGCCCCGTTTACATCAACGTAATTTGACATGTCAAATTGCAGCCAATTGCCGGCAATGGCACTGTCTCAATATGGCGCCGCACCGATTTCCAAAAAGAAGTTCCTGCACTACTTTTGGCAAATGTCAGGGAGCGATTTCAATTGACATCTGTGCATAAACCCGCACAGATGTCTTTCAAACCCGTGTTTGGTGTGAACGAGGGCTCGGTATTTAGAGAATATCTGTAAAGAGTGGACCAAACTCCCTCCTGAGATGTGTGCAAACCTGGTAAGCAACTACAAGAAACATCTTACCTGATTGCCAGCAAGGGTTTCTCCACCGAGTACTAAGTCACGTTTTGCTTGTTTGGGGATCAAATACTTATTTTACTCACTGAACTGCAACTCAATTTATAACATTTGTATCGTGTGTTTTTTTTTTTTTTTTTTTTCTGGATTTTTGGCTGATATTCTGTCACAAATTTTTATCATAGGTGTATTTTAAATATGCCCCCAACATGGGGGGTGGGTGCTTTGGGGCAGGGGGGCCTCCCACCCCAAAGCACCTTGCCCCATGTTGATGAGGACAAGAGCCTCCTTCCTGACAACCCTAGCCGGGGGATGTCTGGGTCTGCAGGCGCAGGGATTATCAGAATCTGGAAGCCCCCCTTTAAGAGGGGGGGCCCAGATCCTGCCCCCACCCTATATGAATGGAAACTTATTCACCAAAAAAGCAGTGAAATGTAATAAAAACCAGAGAGCCGTTTTTTGACAATTCCTTATAATAGCTCTGTCTTCTCTAGCTGTGTACTTCCCGCTGCTGTCTTCTTCCTTGCCGCTGGTTACCCACTAAAACCAGGCCCCCCCCCCCCCCCCAATGTTGAGGGCATGCGGCCTGGTATGGTTCAGGAGGGGGGGGGGGGGGGCGCTCGTTCGTCCCTTTCCTGACCTGCCGGGCGGCATGCTCGTATAAGGGTCTGGTATGGATTTTGGGGGGGGGGGGGGGGGGGCGGGGCGCCATGCCATTTGTTTTTAATTTTGCCTTTTTTTATTTTTATTTTTTTTTGCAAATCTCTTTTGCCTGCAAATCCATTTTTTTTTTTTTTTTTTTTTTTTTTTTTACATTCAGCTTTCAGGGGGGAACCCCGCTGACAGCTGATGTCTCGGCTGCTAAGGACACGGCTGCCGGCTTCCTGGCCCCCTCCTTAGTAACCAGCTATATACAGTGTGTTTTACGGTGAGTTTAAAGGGGGGGGGGGACTATAACGCAAAATGCATGAAAACTGCATGTAAAAATGCACTGAAAAACGCATCAAGCACAGCCGTGAACCTACACTAAAGGCAGCATTGTAAAGTATGATAAAAGGACATGGATGTGTAAATAATATGGAGAACGTCTTCTTCCGATCAACTAAGGCGATTGACGCAGAAGTGGGAGTGGGTACCTGTCAAAATCAGGTACCCACTCCTCCCCAAAAGCTACATTTCACAAACTGGAGCAAGGGAGGAGGCCTTAAAGCTGAACTTCCCCTTTGGGTGGAGCTCCGCTTAGCAGATATAAAGTCAGTTTTTTTATTTATTTTTTAGCATTACTAGAGTGAATACATACATGCATTAGACCTCAATGCAGACTTAGCCCAGTGACACAAAAGGGTTGATTTACTAAAACTGGAGAGTGCAGAATTTGTGGTGCAGCTCTGCATAGAAACCAATCGGCTTCCAGGTGTGGTGTGTGTGTTTTTTTTTTGTTGTTTTTTTGTTTTTTTTTGTCAAAGCTTTAATTCAAGAAGCTGATTGGCTACCATGCACAGCTGCTCCAGATTTTGCACTCTCTCTAGTTTTAGTAAATCAACCACAAACAGTCTGCACTAAACTGTAGTACCGCTCGGTGTCTTTTTAAGCTGTAGTAATTGGATTTGGGGGTGGTAAAATAGAAGAAGGCAGAGAAATGCTGCAAATTGCTAACGCCAATGCAAAATGCTTCTAAAAGTGTGTTTTTTACAGGTGCCTTTTCCTGGTGTTGGTACTGACTTTGCAGCTTATTTTTATTTTTTTATTTTTTTTTAATTTGTATTTATTTGTGTGCATGAGGCCTTAAGCCGGAGTCTCATTCATCGGGCATAAACACCCATTGTGTATTAGGCTGGATTCCCACCTATGCATTTTTAGTGCTTTTTGCATTTTGCAGATTTTGCAGTACAGTCCATTTAACATGGTTTCCTATGGAACACGTTCTGTAGTGCAAATATGCTAAAAGCACTAAAAATGTATAGGTGTGAATCCGGCCTTAGGCCCTCTTGGATTGATAATACAGTACAAATCAGAAAGTGGAAGTTTTTGATTTTTATTTTTGTTTTTTATTTTTTTTTTTAGGTATTTGTATATCTTTTATATAATATGCAAGGCTTCCTACATAGATCTATTCATTCCCTGCCCACTGAATGGAGTTCATTGTCTAATATCCCTACTATACATGTGACAATAGAGGGACCCAGTTAACCTACAAGTATTTTTCTGCTTTATGGAAGAAAAGGGAAACGCCCAAAGAAAACTCACATTAACAAAGGGAGAACCTACACACTCCATGCAGACATTGTCCCAGGTCAAACTACCACTCAGTGCATTCCCGAATGTCATAAGTATATGTGTGTTAGACCAAATCTGCATAGTAGAGTAAGCAGATGTCTTCTGTTTGTGTGATGGAAGTCATTTGTTGTATTGCACAATGGTTCTCTGTACATGAGCTATGAGCAGGAACATCTGCCTGTCAGATCATACTTGTAAACAAGTCTCAGCCCTGCTGTAGCCATAACCTGAAACGCTTCTGGCGGTTATCGCGCACGACAGTTACTTGTGTTCCAAGATGTGGTGATTCACGTTTAGTAAATTATTGAAAAATCTTTTCCTACTGTAAAATCGCAGATGTCATTGCAGTGACTGAAATGTGCTGACCCACCTGATCACTGACTATCTGTTGTACCCGAAGGATGGAATGTGACCGTAGGATGCCCGGGGGCATCTCTAATCATTTCCTGGAAGATGGAGTGTTCAGGGCCTCCACTGATACCGAGAGACTGCCAATGCTGGCCTCTCACTCTGGAAATACTAGTTGCCTGGCTGCCATGTTGACCATATTACTCCTTATCCCTGGCTCAAAACAAGCATTCAGATCAGAACTGTCTGAATAAATGGTCTCCAAACAAAATCATGAGCTCTGAAATATTAACAATAAATCACACTTGTACTAGTCCAGCAACCTCAGCATTAGAATCGCAGGACCCTTTAAATCTGGCGACAGATGGCTGGTCTCTCGGCTGGCCCCCCTACATGTATGGACAGTATATTGGATTTCTAGCATTCTGTTATTGCCAGCAGCTATAGCCGCTAGCAACAATCACTGTGTTCTCCCGACAGGGGTGGCTCCCTGCTCCCGCCGGAAAAACACACTAGCTCTGCAGGAGGGATTCCCCATCAACACTGATTGTGTTGATTTCCCCATCAATCGATTTTTCTTGCAAGAAAGAGAAATTGCATCATCTATGGCCTGCCATAAAATAGCCTCAGATATACTAATCTGTTCAAAGGCAACAATTGTGTCTGAGCTGTTACTAGTGCATAGCAGACCAGAACCTTGATAAAGATCGGTGTTTCTGATCAAAAGATGTCGGATTGAGGCTGTAGGTCAGGGATATGCAATTAGCGGACCTCCAGCTGTTGCAAAACTACAAGTCCCATCATGCCTCTGCCTCTGGGTGTCATGCTTGTGGCTGTCAGTCTTGCTATGCCTCATGGGACTTGTAGTTCTGCAACAGCTGGAGCTCCGCTAATTGTATATCCCTGCTGTAGGTGATGTCACTTAGGTAGGGGAGTTTTTGTTTTGTGCCTGTGAGTGAAGTTATCTGATGGTTTATTATGCAGCTGGGATCCTGGCTGACACTGCTTAAGCCTAGTACACACTATTCAAAAATCTGATGAACGATCGTTCGCATTTTTCCTTGTCCTCTTCCCATGTTGAAAAGCAGAATGTCTAAAATGGCACAAAAATTCTGGAACAACAGAGGACAACTATAGTCTATAGTCGTATTTTGTTTATGATCATGCGGACTTGCTCATTCGATTTTTTTTTTTTATTGGATGAATACTGTACTAATTATCGGACATATTGACAACTAGCAAGAAAAATTTCCAACAGGTCCCTTTGGAAATTTTTGTCTGAACAGTCAATATTCTTACTCTCTAGTTTAGAAAGAGGTCTGCTATGACAGCACCTATATGTTTGACTTGGGAAAGGTTCTTTTTAGGTTCCAAACCTAATTAAAAGCTGGATAATCCTGGGGTTCTGTGTACAATTCCCACCAGGTACACCATCTGCATGGAGTGTGTATTTCCTATTTGTGCTGCGGCCATGTGAATGAGCCCTTAGGTGATCCTCTGAGGATACCAGCAGACTGCACCCATAATTGTATATCTCAGCAACCTACTTACTTCACTCTTGACATTTGTTTTATTGCTCTTCCTAACCGCTCTTCAGATGAGTTATGCTTTGAAGCTGTTATGCAAGAGCAGTAGACCAACTTCTGTAATAAAGGAGGTGAGGTATATGATTAATAGACAGTTTGGTAGTATAGCATTCTGTAATTTCCTAAAGTGTATATCCAGACATTACCCACATTTACCCCAAACCTCCCTCTCTTACTCTTGAGATTATATATTTTTTATACCTTCTTCCTGTAATGAGAAACTGCTTTCTTTACTCCCTGTGACATCTCCAGGCTTGTAAAATGATTGCAGGGGAAGCTTCTGTGAGCTCAGTTCCTGTTGATGTGCGCACGCCCCCAGAACTGCATCTCCCGAGAGCCTTTTTCTTACAGCATGTGGACACACTCAAGGCAGCAGCACTGTTTTGTTGAGAAGTAAATTATTGTATATGTTCTGTAGCCCAGCAGGCAGAACTGATACTTACCTTAGAACAAGGCGTTTGTATCTTACCTGATCCACGCCGAGGTAGCTGACATGTTGCCTCGGCGTGTCTTCCAGGTATCGCGGCTCCAGCGCTGTGAGTGGCCGAAGCCGCAATGTCGTCACTCCCGCGCATGCGCGTGGGAGATTTCTTTCCCGGCAAGGTCCGGCAGTTGCTGGGCCTTCAGCCGAGAATCCCCTGTGCGCATGCGCCGCTGCAGTCAGCGGCTCATAGCAAGGGGAATATCTCCTAAACCGTACAGGTTTAGGAGATATTTTTTTTACCTACAGGTAAGCTTTATTATAGGCTTACCTGTAGGTAAAAGTAAAAAAATAGACTATACAGCTTTTAATAATAACTAGAAACTACAATTTCTGGGGAAATTGTGAAAAGTGTTCTTGCCTCTACAACTGGAGTGGATGGAGTAACTGGGTGGAGTGGCTTGAGTAACTGTTGTGTGGTTGGAGTGGCTGAAGTAACTGTGAAAAGTGTTAAAAAGCTTAATATTTTAAAAAGTAGTAAAACCGTTGAAGTCCCATCATTAGCTGAAAGAACTGAACATTTGAAAAAAAAAAAAATCTTTTTTGAAGGAGGGGGGAAAAAAAATGATTAATTATTTTTGAAAAAAAAAAAAAAAGATTTTGAAGAAGAAGAAAAATCTTTTTTTTTTTTTTTATTATTATTTATTATTTTTTTCATGGGGTGGTCATAATGTTTTGGCTGATCATGGGGTGGTCAGCTTTTGTCACCTCCCACTCTAGTTTTGAACATTTCGCCATTCATTCCTATGGGACCAATTTCGCTGCAAAAACGACGCTATTTCGTGAACCATTCGACGAAACGTTCCACAAAGTAATAGCACACCAATCGGGAACAATCCGCACGTTTCAGTACTGTCTATGTAGTGTAAAAGCTGTGGGAGGAGTTAGAGTGGTAAATTTGGCTGTAATAAGAATAATAATAATAATAATAATAATAATATATGTGAGATAACAGTAAGTGGTCTTGCTATGCAAGACCACTTAATTAGTTGGAAAAATAAACCTCTGGGGGTATCTGTATAGATCTGATAGTGCTCATAGACACGACAGTCATTGCTCTGTCTGGATAGTGTGTATGTATATATGTGTGTGTGTATTATTTATATATATATATATATATATATATATATATATATATATATATATATATATATATATATATATATATATATATATATATACTTTATTTTTATTTTTATTTTTTTTCCCCTCATTAATGTACACACAGCACCCCATATTGACAGAAAAACACAGAATTGTTGACATTTTTGCAGATTTATTAAAAAAGAAAAACTGAAATATCACATGGTCCTAAGTAATCAGACCCTTTGCTCAGTATTTAGTAGAAGCACCCTTTTGATCTAATACAGCCACAAGTCTTTTTGGGAAAGATGCAACAAGTTTTTCACACCTGGATTTGGGGACCCTCTGCCATTCCTCCTTGCAGATCCTCTCCAGTTCTGTCAGGTTGGATGGTTAACGTTGGTGGACAGCCATTTTTAGGTCTCTCCAGAGATGCTTAATTGGGTTTAAGTCAGGGCTCTGGCTGGGCCATTCAAGAACAGTCACGAAGTTGTTGTGAAGCCACTCCTTCGTTATTTTAGCTGTGTGCTTAGGGTCATTGTCTTGTTGGAAGGTAAACCTTCGGCCCAGTCTGAGGTCCTGAGCACTCTGGAGAAGGTTTTCGTCCAGGATATCCCTGTACTTGGCTGCATTCATTTTTCCCTCGATTACAACCAGTCGTCCTGTCCCTGCAGCTGAAAAACACCCCCACAGCATGATGCTGCCACCACTATGCTTCACTGTTGGGACTATATTGGACAGGTGATGAGCAGTGCCTGGTTTTCTCCACACATACCGCTTAGAATTAAGGCCAAAAAGTTCTATCTTGGTCTCCTCAGACCAGAGAATCTTATTTCTCACCATCTTGAAGTCCTTCAGGTGTTTTTTAGCAAACTCCATGCGGGCTTTTGTGTGTCTTGTACTGAGGAGAGGCTTTCGTCGAGCCACTCTGCCATACAGCCCCGACTGGAGGAGGGCTGCAGTGATGGTTGACTTTCTACAACCTTCTCCCGTCTCCCGACTGCATCTCTGGAGCTCAGCCACAGTGATCTTTTGAGTTCTTCCTTACCTCTCTCACCAAGGCTCTTCTCCCCCAATAGCTCAGTTTGGCCGGACAGCCAGCTCTAGGAAGGGTTCTGGTCGTCCCAAACGTCTTCCATTTAAGGATTATGGAGGCCACTGTGCTCTTAGGAACCTTAAGTGCAGCAGAAATTTTTTGTAACCTTGGCCAGATCTGTGCCTTGCCACAATTCTGTCTCTGAGCTCTTCAGGCAGTTCCTTTTGACCTCATGATTCTCATTTGCTCTGACATGCACTGTGAGCTGTAAGGTCTTATATAGACAGGTGTGTGGCTTTCCTAATCAAACACAGCTGGACTCAAATGAAGGTGTAGAACCATCTCAAGGATGATCAGAAGAAATGGACAGCACCTGAGTTAAATATACAAGTGTCACAGGAAAGAGTCTAAATACTTAGGACCATGTGATATTTCAGTTTTTCTTTTTTAATAAATCTGCAAAAATGTCAACAATTCTGTGTGTTTCTGTCAATATGGGGTGCTGTGTGTACATTAATGAGGAAAAATATAAACTTAAATGATTTTAGCAAATGGCTGCAATATAACAAAGAGTGAAAAATTTGGTCTGAATACTTTCCGTCCCCACTGTATGTGAGATAACAGTAAGTGGTCTTGCTATGCAAGAACACTTAATAATAATTATTATTCTTATTCTTTTATTTATTTTTACATGTGCTTTAACTTGGAAGGCAAAGTTGTTACTGTGTCATGTCTGTTGGGTATTTGTCTTTATCAGGTCAGCAGTACATATCTCAGAGCTCTGAGTCATTGTGTAAACAGTAAAAGTGACAATGTTCAGCACCCTGTGACAAACAGGAAAAGTAACAATAGCAGCTGTTATGGGCTTGATCATGTAAAGCTGTTTGTGTAACCTCCCTAACTATGCAGTCCTTTGATTGTACACCATGTCCCCTGCTGCAAGTCTGTTTTATGTAAACTGTCATCTGCCAGCTCCATTAATGGTGCCCATTGGCATGCTTCTGTTCATAATGACCTACTGTTTGAGTATAGGCGAGTATGATAGACATTTGATGGATCGTGGATGATTTCATCCAGACAGAGCAATGGCTGTCGTGTCTATGAGCACTATCAGATCTATACAGATACCCCCAGAGGTTTATTTTTCCAACTAAGTGCATAGCAAGACCACTTACTGTTATCTCACATATATATTATTATTCTTATTATAGCCAAATTTACCACCCTAACTCCTCCCACAGCTTTTACACTACATAGACAGTAATATACCAAAACGTGCGGATTATTCCCGCTTGGTGTGCTATTACTTTGTGGAACGTTTTGCCGAATGGTTCACGAAATATCATCGTTTTTGCTGCAAAATTGGTCCCATAGGAATGAATGGCAAAATGTTCAAAACTAGAGTGGGAGGTGACAAAAGCTGACAACCCTATGATCTGCCAAAACATTAGGACCACCCCATGATCAGTCAAAACATTTTGACCACAACATAAGCCAAATAATTTATGACCACAACATGATAAGCCAAAATATTATGACCACCCCATGATCAGCCAAAGCATTATGACCACCCCATGAAAAAAAAAAAAAAAACATTTTTTAAAAAATCATTTTTAAAAATAAAAAAAATCATTTTTGAAAAAAAAAACTCATATTTGAAAAAAAATTTCAACTAAATGATGGGACTTCACTTTTTTACTACTATTTATACTTTTTAGAATATTAAGCTTTTTAACACTTTTCACAGTAACTCCAGCCACTCCAACCACACAACAGTTACTTAAGCCACTCCACCCAGTTACTCCGCCCACTCCAGTTGTAGAGGAAAGAACACTTTTCACAATTTCCCCAGAAATTGGAGTTTTTCTAGTTGTCATTGTTCCAGCCAGATTAGGCAGACAGTGGGGTTTATTTGCTAAAGAGTGCAAAATGTGTCACATTTCTGCATAGAAACCAATCAGCTTCTAACCTCAGCTTGTTCAATTAAACTTTGACAATAAAACCTGGAAGCTGATTGGTTTCTATGCAGAATTGTGACTCATTTTGCCCCCTCTAGCTTTAGTAAATAAACCCCTATGACTTCATCTTCTCCGCTGATAGACATGTATGCTTCTATTTCAGGGGGCAGACTTGTTCAATGGGGGCAGCAGCAGGAGGTCCTTTTTGGGTGCCCATTAAGCTGACCATACACCTAAAGATATACACATCTAATCTAACCAATGACACCATCTGTACTGTAATCTTGTGCTGTGGATATTGTAATCTGACAGCTGGCTCCGCATATGATTGGATGCGGTGGCTGTTTGACCAACAATTTTATGCCTGCCTTCTTTGATATTTCAGTTAAAGTTGGAGGGGTCCAAAAGGGCCACCCACTAAGCAAATTTCATCTGGTTTATTAGCAAATACATTTTAAGCCCCTGCAAAAACTCTCCCCTATGTCGCATTCAACCTAAACCTAAACCAACCTATTCAAGTGAGCTGAACAACAGCCTTGTGGTTGCAGTTTGGTATTCCTATTCAAAAACCCTATTTAACTCTTCAGAGACCAACATGTGTAAATAAGCCCTAATAAAGTAAGAAAAAAACCCCCCCAATGCATCCTTTCATTTTAGGCCAGCCTAACTGCATCCCCTAATATTTTACAGTAAATAATTTGTGCTTTCAGGCTCGGTTCACATTGGTGCAATGCAGGAAGCCCTGCAAATCCACTGCGGGTTCCCGTATTACATCCGACTCGCAGGCAGTTCACACTGCCATATGCGAACCTCTGGGAGTGTCAATACAAAGTTAATGACCCCCCCAGATTGGTTTGCATATCGCAGTGCGAACTGTCAATTCGGACATGAATCGGATCGCAATGGTGTGAACACCCATGCGGTCCGATTCTCGTACAGGCCAAAAATTTGCATCACATAGACATCACATGTGATTTGCACAGCAGTGCGTTGCGAATTACATGCAATGTCACACAGCGCACTAATGTGAACCCAGCCTAAAGGATTTTATTTAGCATTCTAAATCGACAGAAATTTGAGCCACGGGCACCATTGTGTAATTTTATCAAAGGAATACAGTAGCAAAGCATGGACATGTCCTGACCTTTTTTCTTTTGGACGTGAATTTTAGCTGGCCATAGATCAAAATTCAGCAGCCTTTAAAGTGGTTGTAAACCTCAGACCTAGCATATGCATAGCACAAAGCATATCCCTCCTATAGGGTGTACCTGTCTCAATCCAGAGCACTAAGTGACATTTCTATCTGCTGGCTTCTTCAACCAACTTCAACTTTAAAGTGGTTGTAAACCTCAGACCTAGGATATGCATAGCACAAAGCATATCCCTCTATAGTGTGTACCTGTCTCAATCCAGAGCACTAAGTGTCATTTCTATCTGCTGGCTTCTTCAACCAACTTCAACTTTAAAGTGGTTGTAAAGGCTGAAGGTTTCTTATCTTCATGCGAAGAAGGTAAAAAACCTTCAGGATCCAGCCCACCCCCAATACTTACCTGAGCCGATCAAGCGATGTGCACGAGAGCCAAGGCTCTCCCGGGATGCTCTCTCCTGATTGGCTCCCGCTGCTGTCAGTCACAGCCAGTGAGGCGGGAGCAGACACAGATTCAAGCAGCTTGCCCCCAGAGCAAACAGCTTGCTCTGGGTGCACTTGGCAATGGGGAGGGGCCAGAAGCATCGGTGGGGGATCCCAGAAGAGGTGGATTAGGGCAGCTCTGTGCAAAACCATTGCACAGAGCAGGTCATTATGATGTGTTTGATATTTAAAAAAAAACAAAACCAAAAAAAAAAAAAAAAACAAGGCTTTAGAAACACTTTTTAAAGTGATTCTAATCAATTACCTTGTAAAACAATCTGTTCAGTTTAAAATAGAAATGAAAGGCAAAACATTTTTGTGTACAGGTATTAAAAAAGCAATAACGATACTTCTCCCCCCCCCCCCCCCCTTTTGTAAGTGATCACATTCTCTGTGTTTTCAGCTGCATAAGAAGGGGGGGGGGGGAAAGCAACAGTACACTAAGCTTTCCAGTGAATGGCTGTGTAGGGGAGGCGTGTTAGGACAAGTCTGATTGGAGGAGAGCAGGCTGAGTTCCCAGCACAGCTAGGGAATTAACCACAATGTGCTCTCCTGCTTAGTGTGGTCAGTTGTTCATAGGAAAGCAGAGGGACTGGCAGGAACACCAGGGATTTCAAACAAGGGAAGCAATACAAAGAGAACGGAAACCTTTTAATACAAGTACATGGTACAGCAGGCACATATCAGGAATATAAAATGTTAGGGTAAAAAACACTTTAAGCAATGTCAAATGAGAAGAGCCACTATGTTTATTCTCTTCAGGAGTTTTACATCCAAACATTTGTTTGATTAGCCTGGGAATGTGTTTGTGGAAAAGTTATTTGTGGCACAGATAAGATCTGTCTGGTCTGCAGAATGCCTCATTCCTGTGTTAAAATGTTTGGCCATATGTTTCCTTGTTCTCTTGGATGGACTTGCACACATCTAATGTAAATATCATTCACATTATGTATACAGCAAAGGCTAGACTTTATTTTCTCATGGAAGCATAGCAGCTCCCAGTAGATGACGGAACAGCTGAGGCATGCTGTATAGTGCTCTGTGACCCCCTACCGCACAGTTAAATTAAAGCTAAAGGCTAACCTCATCTCCCCTTCTTCTTTCTTTTTTTTTTTTTTTTTTGATAGGGTAAGGGAGGGTTCCAGCTTCTTAGCAATCTCTTTTCCATTGGAGAAATTTCCCTTCACTTCCTGTTCCATAGCTAGAACAAGAAGTAAGGGCGGTCCAGGTTACCAGAACTATTGTCTCCATTGGAAGCTTTCCCCTCTATTCCTACCATGAAATTTTGGGATTTTTCTTTCACTTTCACTCTGTGATAACAGTAAACAGGACAAATAGAGAGGGCGAATCTCCCCAACGGGGGGGGGGGGGGGGGTAGTGCGCAGCCAGCAATAAAGCCAATCCGCTCCACTCTATCCAGAACTAATAAATGTTTTGCCTTTTTAGTTTTACTGTAAGAATTCAAGTGGAATTTCAGCTATACACTTAACTAGCCTTAAAACTGTCCCCTCCTCCCTCCTAACACCTATGCTAACTAACCCTTGTAAGACAGAGGTATATACTTGTTTTCAGGCTGCTTCGGTCACGTGACTTCCCCAGTGTCAGCTAGCAGCAGCTGCAGGGGAGAGGAGAGATTGCTCTGACAACGACTAGTAAAGCCTGAAGTGGTGAGGTCACCCATAGGCTCCCATAGCCCAGCCATTGTCGGCACTCCCTCCTCTCCCCTGAGGCCAATGCTGACCGATGCTGGGGAGCCAGTTCACTGGACCAGCGTGGCCTGGAAAAAATAGGTAAGTATACTCCTACTCCCTTCCCTATCATTCTTATGACTTCTACCAGTGTCTGGCCGAGCACTGGTTAAAGCTTGTAGGAGGAGTTTTTATTCTCCTCTAACTGTCCTATGAGGCTGCATGACCCCTGGGTTTCTGTCTGGACAGTGCTGATTGGCCCTGTGCTGATCACCTGCATCCTCCCAAGAAAAAAAAAAACACAGATGGATTGGGGACAGTAAAAGAAGGGGGGGATCAGAGAAGACAGGATCAAACAGCCTTTTTACACAATGCAGAGGATTAAGCCCTTAGGTTCCAAAGTGAGTATAACAAGCCTGCTTTACTGCATATACAGACTGATTTTACTGTTGTGTGTTTAGTAACACTTTAATTGCAGAAATACATCCATAAAGGCACAGGCCATATTCACATAGGCCATGTTGGTGTTTGCAGACAGCCTTGGACAGAAAACCTGTACAAGTTAATGACAGGAACTGTCAGGAAGGCCGGGCTCTGGGATGTCCCTTGCAAACAATGTAGTGATTGGTGCAGAAGCTGTAGCAGGATACGACCAATGCTGTGACCCTAAACTGGGCAACACGGAGTGTGAGGCAGAAGATGTGTGGTAAGGCTAGTCATACATTGTTTGATTTCTTTTGTTCTGCCCGCATCCTCCACCCACTACAGAGCAGATGGACAAATTGCCTGCTGTGCCTACTATGTTCTGAATGGATGCAGCCGCTGTACAGCAGACCATTTTCCGCCAGCTCCTTTTGATTTTTGAATTGAAAAATGTCTGTCAGAAGGCGGCCAACAGGGCCACCTATGTAGCAAATTTCGTGTGATTCGTCAGAAACCAGCAAAAGTCAGATAGTGTATGGCCAGCTTTAGTGTTACTTGCTGTATCAGTTTGTATCCATATTCTTTTGATGCTGGTATGAAAGGAACTGGATAGCACTCAGTTGTATCTCCCATGGACATGACACAATTCCCGCTTTTACCTCTAGTGGTGAGAAAGTCCTCATTTTGTTTGTATAAGATCTGCAGTTCAGTGCAATGTTGATTTGTGTGTTAGGAGAATAAATACTACGTCTACTTTGACTTCAATACTACATTGTTAGCAAAAGGTGTTGCAAAAGAACACACATTCTTCCTTCACCAAAAGAAACCAACAAGATTCCTTTCTCAAACATTACCTCTTGGGTTTTTTTTATTTTTTTTTTTGGAGCCTGTAAAACATTGCACAAGGAATCAGCAGTTCACTGGTGCCATGCAGGTCTCCTCCCGATCTGTCAGAGTATCTGTATGCCCAAAAATCTAGTATGTATCCCCTTAAGAACTACAAGCCAATAGCCGCAAAGGATGTCAGGGCTTGTAGTTCATTCACACACAGAGCTTTGTGCATGAATCGTGCCGCCATGTTGGCCACGCTGATTTCAAAAATTGACAGCTAGTATAGGGACCTTCTCCCTGTTCTCACGGAGGGATATATAATATGTTCCCAAAGGTGAACTTATCCTTTAAGTCAGCTCTGGATCTTCATGTTGAGGTGCAAAGGTGAATATCCTTGTCCTCTATGCCAACCACACTAAATAACAGACTTTTTTCAGGTACAACCTGTTATTTGCTGTTGCAAGCCAGCAATTACAGTAGCCACCCTTGGTTTAATTTTCCGACCAATTTAATGTGGTTGTAAAGCCTTAAGGTTTCTCACCTTTAATGCATTCTGTGCAATAAGGTGAAAAACCTTCTGTGCTGCTGAATCCGCCCCTTTTTTCTCTGAGCCTGATCTGATCCAGCGATGTGCACGAGTGCAGTGGCTCCAATATATTAACACTGTCACATGAAACCTGACATTGTAAAATCCAATAAAAATGTATTAAACAGAAACATATAGGTTTACAACTAAGGGGCGGTTTGCATGCAGGTGCCAATAGATAGTTAATGGCACCACAAATGCAGTGAAATTGCATGGTACTGCAGTACCATAGTACCATGCAGTTTGGTGTAGCGCGTTTTTTAAAGTAGTGCATGCTTTTTGCATGGTACAGTGCATTTTGCAGTCCATTGGAATGAACAGGCTGTCAAAACACACCACGAGGGGACATGCGCATTCTGGTGTGAACTGGCCGTAAAGGGGACTCCCAGTGGTGCAGTATAAAATCTGTCTTCACTGTAAGATCAGTCATAGTGCATTGTGCCCACTCAGTTCCCTGACTCCTGGGGTTTGTGTGGGGTCATGTTTGTGTGAATTGGGGCGTAATCAATTGCTAGGCGGTTTTATCTCCAGGTTTAAAAGAGAAGTATGGGATTTAGAAAAACAAACATACATACTCTGCTAGGTGGATGCAGCATCGATCCGGACTGACTGACAGCTCAGAGCGGATCCAAGACTGCTAATCCCTCAGTTCTCGAGTCCGCTCTGAGCTGTCAGTCACGGCTCATTGCTCTGCCCCTCCAGCGCTCACTAGAGCGCCGGGCTGTGGAGGGGGTGGGAGGGGCTGGCTCAGGCTCCCAGAGGTGCTCTGAAAGGCTGAGCCAGCTGCCGACCCAGGCATCTGGGTGGATGCCGACATTGTCGGGATGCCTGTAGAGCCTGGACCAGTTCTCCAACGGTTCCCTCCCACTTTAACGTGTTCTAACACCCCATGTTTCCTCGTCATATAAAATTCAACAGAATGGGGTCACAGCTGGTGGGCAGACCCTGGAACTCAACCACAGAGATCTCCGTAATAGTCCCCACAAAATAATAACTTATTAGCAGGTAAAAGTCTCCAGCATCCTATCAAAAAAAAAATATTAGTTTCAGCTGAATTGAGCCATTAAATCTGTCCAAACTGCATTTAAAGATTAAAGCGGGGTTCCACTTAAATTTTTAACTTAATCTTACCCCCTTCAGTTAATTGCATAGATGTTCAAATGCCGCACGAAAAATTTTTTTATCGCTGTAATTACCTTTTTATATTGTACTTTATTGTGGCACTTCCTGTCTGTCCTCCCATGGGAGTAGGCATGTTTATTGCCTGGGAGCTTAGTGTCAGGCTTCCCAAGATTCAGTGCGGAAACAATGATCATGCATGTGAACAAGCTGTGAAGGAACAGCATTTACCGCATCCAGGAAATCAATGCTTGTGGGCTTCACATGCCCACAAGCAAGATGGAAACAGACAGCATCACATATTTAAAGTTATTCTTCAGTACGAAAACAGACAGAGGCGGAAATATTACACCCAAACTGCGAGTATTATTTTGGGATTAGCAAAGTGTCTCAATGACCTAAAAAAAAAACAAAAAAACATTGGTTGCCGGACTCCCACTTTAAGAAATACCCTGAATTGCACAAAATTATTGCTACAGTAAAGTACAACTTAAAAGAAGTCCAGCTTTCTCAGCATGTTTGATGTAATACCCATATTTAGAATTCTTCCCCTTCTTTTCTTGTAAAAAAAAAAAAAAAAGAGTTCTTCCCCTTCTGCCCGCTCCTATCGTTACTTGAAATCGACTCTGCGCACAGCTACAGCATTTGTGCAAAGGAATCTGAAAATTAAAAAAAACACCATGGGATTTATTCACTGGTACAGAAGGACTTGTAATCCATGGATACTTCCTCCAGTCCCTTTAAAGTGGGAGTCCGGCGACCAATCTTCTTCTTCTTTTTTCTTTTTTTTTTTTTTTTTTAGGTCATTGAGACACTTTGCTAATCCCAAAATAATACTCGCAGTTTGGGTGTAATATTTACGCCTCTGTTTTCGTACTGAAGAATAACTTTAAATATGTGATGCTGTCTGTTTCCATCTTGCTTGTGGGCATGTGAAGCCCACAAGCATTGATTTCCTGGATGCGGTGAATGCTGTTCATTCACAGCTTGTTCACGCGCATGATCACTTTTTCAAGACTGAATCTTGGGAAGCCTGACACTAAGCTCCCAGGAGACAGTGCGGCGCCGGGGAAAGGCAATAAACACGCCTACTCCCATGGGAGGACAGACAGGAAGTGCCACAATAAAGTACAATATAAAGGTAATTACAGCGATAAAAAAAATTTTCGTGCGGCATTTGAACATCTATGCAATTAACTGAAGGGGGTAAGATTAAGTTAAAAATTTGAGTGGAACCCCGCTTTAACTGAAGGTCTACATCTTGGTGTGGATCTGCAGCTGGAGGGATAGTCAACAGGAGCCTGCATTTCACCCATAATCCACTGGTATGCATAAAAAAACCTTTTTTTTTTTTTTTTTTTTCTTTTAATCAATACAAGTGCCCTTACCATTTTTTTTTTTTTGTTTTTTTTTGTTTTTTCACAAGGTGGAATGTGCCTTTAAGTCATCACTTGAACAGTGCAAGGTACAGCCCATGGTGATGAAAGCAGAAGATCTAAGGAGTGAGGCAATATCCTCCCGCCAGACAGGCAGCATGTGATTTTAATCTATTCTCTACCTTATATGTGACCATAAAAAGACACATATCAAATTCCTGACACTGTTCAGTATGTCACTGCTAAAAGCAATGCATAAAGAGAAAAACTTTGCCTCAACTGGAGCACAGCCAATCAGCATGTGAAAATTTTTAAGCTTCGTGGAAAAAAACGAAAGCTGATTGTTTGCTATGGGCAGATCTTGTCTCACTTTTTTTCTTAATTCCCCTAAAATGTTCACGTAAGAAACTTCATTAAATGTTCAGTGTGTGTTTCCTCAGCTCAATAGAACTTCCCAAATAATAAAGCAGAATTGTGGGTGCGGTTTGTGTACTGATATTTTATTTATTTATTTTTTTTGTATAACTTTCCTTTTTCTATGGTTACTCTCATTTCTGTTTTAATGCTTAAAGAGAGAATAATTGGGTTTATTTTACACACTGGCAGGGCAACAATCCAATCCGAGAAATGTTACCTATACCCAGGCAATGTTCCAGCTGTGCTTAAAGTAGAACTAAGGCCAAAACTTTATTTTTAATTTTAAATTTTTTTCATTTTGGATAGAGTAAGGGGGACTTTCTGTTCCATCTTTCAGTGACATTGGTGATCAGGACAAATGGAGGGGTTGATTGTCGCCAATGAAGACACTACAGAGCACACTCACTCCTCATCTCCATAACATAAGCGGGAGGTGTTCTGTAGTCCAGCAGCAAGAACACGGGTAGGACTGATAACTCTGCTTTAAATTTCAGTGCAGCAGAGGCAGCATTGTTCAGACACAATGGGAAATTCAGATCACACTGGATTTTTTGGGAAGTCAACAGATATTTTTCTGTACTCGCAGTGGTTTTAATAAGGCAAAACACCGAAAATGTGCATGTATTGCAGAAATGTAGTGACTGGCTTTTTTTTTTTTTTTTTGCCTAGACATGCTCATTAATTGAGAACGTTTACCCTGAGGAAGCAACATCTGGACTCCAAACTGTGGCCCGGGGGCCATATGCAGCTCTTGGCTTGCTTTTAGCCAGCCCTTGGGGCACTATCTCATCCACTGACACCAAAGATGGGGCACAATTCCTCCCAATGACACAAAAGATGGGGCACAATTCCTCCAATTGACCCCAATGATGGGGCAAAATTGCTCCCAATGACAGCAATGAATGGGGCACAGTGGCACCCAATGATGGGGCGCAATTGCTCCCAGTGACACCAACGATGGGGCACAAGTCCCTCCCAATGACACCAACAATGGGCACAATTCTCTCACTGACATCAAAGATGGGGCATTGTTTACTCCCACTGATGCCGAGACATTTCCCCCCCAAGTAAATTGGGACAGTAAATTGGGCCTTTGTTTGGAGACCTCTGATCTGTAGGAACCTTGGGGTTCCATGAGAATGGCTGCTCTAGGCACTTGTCCAGGAGTACCATGTAGAAAATACAGCTCCGGCAGTATTATTGAAATCCTATTGCCTACAAATGATATATAACTGGACTTCTTCTCTTCTTACAGGTGACACTCGGTAGCAAGGCTGCTTTGGCTGAACTGTGTACTGGAGATGTGGTTGTTGCCATTGATGGAGAGAACACCGATGGAATGACTCATTTAGAAGCTCAGAACAAAATCAAGGCCTGTGAAGATGATCTGGCTCTCACCATTAACAGGTAACTTTCTCTGAGAGGATAGATTACAACATATAACCAGTTTGCATTTTCTTTAAGTGCTTCAGCCACAGTTCATGTAAAAACAGGAATGTGTATGCATTCCTGCGGTCTCCTCCCTCCTCGTGTGTAAGTGGGGAGCGTGAGTTGTCATTAGACGTCTGTATTCAGAGGCCAGGAACCAGAGAAGTACAGAGGTCTGTATAAGGACAAGACACATAGGGGGAACAGCTGTATAGTTTGTCTATACCATCAATCCAATTAGTAATAGCAAATGGCTATATCTCTTTTTTTTTTGTTCCTTTTTTATATCCTTTTTCTATGGCTGAGTGAACACGGATTTATACAATTCAAATTCATTGCAGTTTGCTTTACAAAACCTGTCAGAAGCAGAAAACAAATACTGGTACACGAGCCGCCATATCTCTGATCTATCCTTTGTTACCCAAGTGCTTGATGAAACTTTGCATATGTTGAAGAGTGATAACAGCTGTATATTGCTGTAGTTTATACAATGTGAGATTCATCCGGTATACCAGATGGTGTACAGCCGCATCAAAAAAGAAATATTGTGTATTTTCAGTAAGCACATACTTTGAGATATACGAATTGCAAATTCTACATAGAAACACAATGTTTTTAAAGCCATATGTATAAATGTAAAAATCTGTTTTACAGTTTCTTAACAATATATACAATTTTATTTTATTTTTTTTATGAATCTATTGCAAACTTTCTACCTGGAGATCCTGCCAATAACCAAACTTCCTGTTTGCAGGTTGACAATGCTAAGCTACCTCCTTGCAATTATATTTTTTTTATATACTTTTAATAAAGTTTAAGACCTTACAAAAAACAGTAGAAAGTCAGTAAAAATATTGACATCAAATATAGACATTGCATAGCAGAGCTCACAATTCAAAAATAATGACAGCAGAATAAACAAAGTCCAGGTACAGTCTAGGTATCTTGCAAAATTTGGTGAACAAACCTAAAGAATTGTACAAATTATGAGATACACCACTGGATAATTAATAAAGAATAAGAGAAAAAAGGGGGGGAAATACAAATAGAAAAGAACATCCTAACCAACTAAACCCAGACGGAAAAAAAGAGGGGGTTAAACTCCAGAAATCAGACTGCCAAACAAAACACAGAGAAGTTATGAATCATTGGGAATCTCTGCAGAATAATACATCCAGCCCGGCCATACATTCCGCTTCCATAATATCTTCCTCCCTCTTCCAGTTGGAGAGCGTGGGGCAGGTGGTCTGTTTCCAGAACCTGGGAATTAAGGTTTTAGCAGCATTTAACAGCTGGGGAGTAACACTTCTCTTATAAGTTTTATTGAGAAGGGGACCCCATGAAAAAAAATGGAAGGGAGAACTCTCTATAGGTCTAAGAGTTGTATTTTTTTTTTTAATCCAGGGGTGATCACCTCCCAGAAGGTTCTGATCCTGGGGCAGGACCACCAAAGATGGAGGATAGTGCCACATTGGTCGCACCCTCTCCAACAGTGGGCATCAGCAGTGGGAAACATCCGAGCTTAACAGGATGGGGTCTTTTACCACCTGGTGAGAATATTTATAAGCCAACTCCTGGATATGGGAACTAATGGAGGTAGTATGTGTCAATTTAATGAACCTCTGAATCTGTGGAGGTGTAGATTTCCAAGCCAAGTTCCCTCTCCCATTCCCTTTTGCTCTCCTTTTTTAATAGGCTGTTGGGCTGTCTCCCCCATTGACCCGATAGACCCCCAACAGTCAACAGAATGAGTGACAACACTGCTGCCAACTGTAAGACAGTGACTTGGTAGTTACTTGCAGGACTTCCAGGTGAGAAACTTTGCAACACACTCACAAAAAATTATTTGCTTTAAAAATCTTATATACAGCAAGACATGATGCTGTAAATTACATTTTGGGCTTTCATACACTTTTTTTTTTAAAACACATTGATAAGACTATACACTTTCCCTTTTTGAAGGGCTTACTTAAAGGTCCCTGTCTGCATGTAACCACTAAGATGTATGTACAGCCACGGCGTTGGTCAACCTGTCATTGATCTGAATGCAAACAGCTGTGACTCCTGGGTGCATAAATGCACTGAATTCAGTCAGTGTACGGCCCTGTGCACTAATGTGAATGCGCCCTAATAAAGAATTATTACTAGGCATCATTCATTTTGATCCCTATATAATGTGATATTGAGGTACTTGCAGTCTAACCCTCATGCAGTGCAATTTGGAAGCAGCTACAGTCTGACCAGTTGGGCTTCATGTACACTAGGCTCTTATGAATAGTTTTTCTCCTGACAGGAGAAAAAGCAGCGTTAAAGATGCACCTAAAGCCACGTTTAGATGCTTTCAGCCATGTCAAGCCTTTGGGCATTCATTTTTCATTGACCAGGATAAAAAATGTATTATGGCCATTGAAATAAATAAATGCTTAAGCGCTAAATACGCCTAGCCTTTGGGTGAATTTAGATGCCTTTACATGCATTTACACACGTTTAGGTTTGTCAGGTGTTTTTTCTGCCCAAACATTCCTCTTAACGCAATTTTGATGCGTTCAGATTTCTGCCCCTATAACGCCCCTGCCTCTAAACTCCTCTAATAGCCTATGTGTGCATGGACACATAGGCTAACGTAGAGGGGCGTTTAAGGACAGAAAAAAATTACCTCAAACGCCTGCAAAACAAGCGTTTGACAGCTGTAGAGTGCATGAGGCCTTAGTGTCTGCAGATATGGGGTACACCTTTTCTGGGTTTAAACGATCTCTAAACTCAAGAAGAAAAATGTGGTGGTTGCATTCGTTTTAAATTTCAGGCTAATAGATATTTCCTTTTCACACTCCATCTATATCAGAACAATAATGTTCTGGGAATGTCATATGTACTTATGTGGGTAAATGCCAGTGCTGGAATAACATTGAGATTTGTACCGCCTGTGAAAGTCCATGCACATGAGCCCTAATGGCCATCATTTTTTTTAAATTTTTTTTATTTTTTTATTGTAATGTTAGTGACAGCAGTTTTGTTATTTTCTTAGCACTGCACATTTTTTAAAAGTAACTTTTACAGTACAAGTACAGAACATGCCTGTTGATTTTGCATGAAATGCCACATGTCTATTAATGGAGGATATGCAGATGAATGACAGGTCTGCCTCCATTCATAGAGCGCTCTTCATTTATGGAAAGTATAGTACAGCTTCTATCAATGGAGGAGGGTGGAAGAAAGCATTAAGCATAGTTGACACTTTTGATGGCTGCCTGTGACAGGTCCCCTTGGCTCTATTAACCCCCAGGGCACTGAATTACAGTATGATGGCTGCAGGGTATGCGAGGGGGGGGTGGTAGTAGAGGACAAAGAATGTCAGCTATGACAGCTGGAGCCAGCACAGGATACACTTTTAAGTGTAATTGCTGTCCCCTGTGCTGGGAAAAAAAGTTTTACCAAAACTTAGACTTTATGCAATCCTCTAAGCTCCTATTCACACTTAGGTGTGCCATAGGTGGGCGATTTTGAGTGTTTTTTTTTTTTTTTTTTTTTTTGTGTGCACATTTTTAAGCGGGAAGTGTCATACAAGAGCTTCTTTACATTCTTTGGAGTGCCCAAAAAACGTGAGTAATGCGTGTTTTGTGCATTTTTATTTATTTTTTTGGGTGCTCCTATTGAAGTTAATGTGACCCAACTCTGCTTCAAAAGCAGCTCCTGTATGGCGACTGAACACTCAAATATGAACAGGGACAATTTTAAAAGCATGGGATTTTGATTGTAGAGTGTTTCAGAGCTTTGAGCTCCAAAATCCTCACCTGTGAATGGGAGATTAAAGTGGTTCTAAAAGCCAAACATTTTTTTTTCTTCACGCATTCCCTGCATTAAGAAAAAAAATGGTTCCAGTGGAAGTAGTGCCCCCTCCCCTTATACTTACCTAAGTTCTATCCCGATGCAGTGCTGTGCCTGCAGCGACATTGGTCTCTTTCTCTCCTCAAGGCCAATGGCTCCTGCTGCTGTCAATCAAATCCTGAGAGCTAGGATCGGGGCCAAGCTAGGCTTGGAAGTAAGTCTGTAGATGCGCTCCCATAGAAAGCGGCTTCCTATGGTGGTGCACTGAGAACAGGAGAATCCTGGAATGCTGACAGGGGACCCCAGAAGAGGAGGCTCGGGACGCTCTGTGCAATACTGTGCATGCACAGAGAAGGTAGGTATAACATGTTTTATTTAAAAAAAAAATAAAATAAATAAAAACAGACCTTTTACAAATGCTTTAGGAGTAGCTATGTTTATCAGATATTTAAATGGTTCCTTTATCTAGAGATAGATTTTATGGGGAAATAATTTGGTATGCAAGGCCTGTCAAGTGAAGATGTTTTAAAAGCGTACGAAATGAACAGGTCAAGGTAGTAACTCTGATCGCGATCTTTATTTAGTTGCTAGGTCAGTCATTGTTTAAACAGTGGGAAGATTTGCTTTATCGGCATGAAGATTTAAGTCATTGTGAAGTCAATAGGTATATTTCTCTCATCTATTACTTATTAAACTGATAGTAAGTGTTGCCAGTAATTGCAGTTTAGGTGAATCTTTTTTTTTTTTTTTTTTTTTTGCCCTGACTTTACAGTGCATTTTAGAACCACACACACACACACACACACACACACACACACACACACACACACACACACACACACACACACACACACACACTATGCTTGTGTGTTCCCATTTATACAGCATACCTAAAAATAATAGGCTCCAACATTCATTCAAAAGGCAAACCATAAATATCAATGGGGCACAAGTATGGTGATGTCGCTGCACTTGTAGTCCAATGACTCCATTCTCCATAACCTGGAGGTGGAATATGGCTTTAGAGTGGATGTACAGACGAAATTTTTTTTTTTTTTTTTAAATTCTGAACAGCGTAGGAAAGAATTAAAACTTGCCAGTTTTTTTTTTCCTATCTGCAATTGGGGCTATTTCCCTTTACTTCCTGAGGCAGACACACCACAGGACTGCAAAGTACAGGGAATTCCTTTCTTGGGGAGTTTGTCAGCAGAACAGTGGTCTGTCTCTGTAAAGGTGGCCCCCAGGCCAACTAGGGAATTTAATTCTACCTTGTGGGGACACAGGCAGCAATAAAAACTTGGGTCCTAACCCTTCCCTACGTTAATCAAAACTATGAAATAAATTACACCATTCCTTTTTCAAAATGAAACTATTATTAATAATAAAAAAAAAAAAAAAAAATGATGCATTAAAGCCTTATACATACTGATGATGGCTGCAAAGTCCTTTAGCGTAAACTCCCTGGCGCTTTCCCATGCCCAAGAAGCTGCATCTTAATGGTTGCAATGCACGGTACTCGGGTTAACGCCAATGGCTTTTGCATCACCATGTACATGCACATCCAACGTATTTCCCAAAACGCAAAAGTGGTGCGTTCAGGCAAATGTACCATACACGCATGTGTGGGAAACCCGCCAGTGCAGAATCCATCCACTTTTTACAGGATTATGGCCACGTCTAGCCATTCACTTGTATGGGCAGCTGTACCCAGCACCTGCAGCTCCCCAGGCACAGGAAAGTATTGAGGAATTTACACTAGATGACGTTGCAGCCTCTATACATGCGCATGCATCAGGCCTTAGGCCGGCCATACACGATTCAAACCATTAATGGGCAGGCTGAATGTACTAAGTTGATTGATCAGCTTGGGTACAACCAGCCTGATGGATTTTCTTACGATTATCGCTAGTGACTGCTATAGCCACAAGCAATAATTACTGTCTTCTCCCGGTGGGGAAGGCCTTTTCGCCCCCGCTGGGAGCAGACAATGGCTCGGCAGGAGGAATTGTCCTGTCAGCTCTGTCTGTGTTGATGGGGGAATCGTACGAATTTCCTTCCTGCAACACGCGGTTGCAGGGAAAAAAAAAATTCACACCGTGTATGCCTGGCCTTAGGGCCTGTAATTGTAATTGTAAAAATTCTGGTGCCGTGACTGATAGATTTACTCTGTGTAGAGAAGACAAAAAAAAAATCACTATTTTGACCATATTATTCCTGAAGTCATATACTTCAAATTTTCTGCAGTATTTGTGGTCTATGATAAATGGCAAAAATATGCTGAACACACCACATTATCCTTAGGCTATCCCACTTGTATATACCATATTATTGGAGCACCCAGCTGTATCAGACCACTTGAATGGAGCAAGTCTGCAAGAAAGTACTTGTGCCTGTTGTTGCTATGGTTACATACACTTTATAAACAACTCCTGTACTGTTTGTTCTGGGTTTGTCACTGATTTGGTGGAGCAATAAAACTTTTTTTTATGAGTGTAACAAAGGTGTGTATGCCTGAACAAGGCAGAAAAAAAATAGAATATTTGCAGCACAATGAGAAGGACTTTGCTTTACTGCAAACACATTGTTCTTGGAAGAACAGTTAATTAATCCATCGCATTTGCCAATATACTGAAAAAAAGTCATGCTGCTTCAATGCAGGCAATATCCAGTGCGAGGTTGTTTTAATAAATGGGATGAGAGAGCATTTGTCTCAGGCTAACGGGGGTTGATTTTCTGTTCACTAAGTAATAGAACCTAATATTTGGTGTGCAAGACTGTGTCATGTTTACATCGAGAACTTGAATCTCTATCCCAGGGTTTATGAACCAGGGTTCATCCAGATTTCTAGTTGTTCCTTGAGCAATAAGCTATTTCTGCTTCTCGGAGAAGTTCCCATGGACACCATTGATCTTCTTTCTTCTTCTTTTCTTCTTTCTTCTTCTTTCTTCTTTCTTCTTCCTCCTTTTCTTCTTTCTTCTTCCCTCTTTTTTGCCATTTCTAACGGGGTAGTTCTATCCAAAGACCACAAATGTAAGGAGCATTCTTCCACTAACCATTAGGGGAGCGCATATTCACTGTGTTTCTCCTGGAGAGGGAGAGCACTGCACGAAGTGACCGATGATGTCATTGGATATCAATTTGGCCGACTTGCAGCATTGTGAATGTCAATCTCAATGCATCCATGCTGAGATTTATATTCAACATCCCCTACTAATCATCACACAAATGTATCATGAGTTGTAGATATCGTTCAGTCATTTTTAGCAGGGGTTCCCTGAGATCAGAAAGTTATTTTTAAGGGTTCCTCTGTAATGAAAAGGTTGAGAAATGCTGCTCTATACAATAATGAATGCCTGTCCATGAGTCCTTAAAATTGCCTCGACTAGTTTGAGCTCTTGTGGCTTGCTAGAGGCTTTCCCAGCATCCCGAAGAACTTGCTACAGTTCTGCCATAGACGATGGCTGACTTCTTTCTGTCTCATTGACTCAATTATGTTGAACTTGAGATCAGGGCTTGCTGGGAGGTCATACCATATGCTGCAAAGTTCCCACCTCCTCTTTGCACTGCAAATAATGAAGTTGTGACTGATAAGTCTGCTTTCTGATTGTATTACATGATGGTTAAGAATGTGCTTGTACTTCTTGCCTATCCTGCTTGTGGACATGCAGTCCTAAATGTGCAGGGAATCTCAAATGATTGGGAAAGCGTAGGCCCAAAGTATAACGGCACATAATTATACCTTGCCCCTTCCCCTCCCAAAAGATGATACAGAGACAAATTAAGTTTGAAAATGAGCAAGGCTACAGCTTCATTGAATTTCCAACAAAAGAACTTTATTACGTTTTTCAACCACATAACCAGTGCCAGTCAGTTATACCGTGAGCACATCTGAGCAGTAACCTAAAAAAGTCTTCGAAGCCCGTCTTTACCATGCGTGCCAGACAGGCGCTAGACCACATCTGTCAAACACAAGGCCTTTAGGCTGAATTCTGCCTGTCGGGCTTTGATATGTGGCCCTCACACCCAGTTTTGCAGATGAAATGTGGCGGAACGCCCCTCTGCTCCCGCTCCTCAATGTTACTTGTAAACACAGAAACCTTCAGTGCTTTACAAGGGACAGCTTTGCTTGCAGCGGTTCCCAGATTTACCAGATTCCTACCCACACTCCAGGCAGGGAAAGATCTCCAGAATCTGAGAGAGAACGTTCTCCCTGCAAGGTGAGGCAGAGTTGCCTACACAGGGAGGTATTTTCAGCAATTACACATGGAGGAAATAAAGCCAGGCCAGGTAGGAGAGAGATGCGAGGAAGCTTTGGGGTGAGGAGGGTTGGGGTTGCACACTGTACACAGCGCACCCCTGAACCCTGCACTCTGTACACAGCGCGCCCCATATACAACCGTCCCTTTTGAGGACAACCATACTGCTGATGCAGCCCGCAATGAAATTGAGTTTGAACACCTCGGCACTAGACCAACAAAAGAAACCATCTTCGCCTCTGATATGCAGTTATCATGGAGCTGTACATGTGATCAGTTATGACCCCAGCCATTTGATGGCTTTACAATTCGGTTGAGAGCACAAGCACTTGTGAAATTTTATCATTCATTGCATGCCTTGAATGTAATTATTTTGGGAAAGTGTTAAATCGATGGATTTAACTGTATTGCCAGATAAAGAATACTCTATTAGGACATTATTCACTCAAAGTTCCCTCTTGGTAGGAGCTCAAGGGGCCAATATTACTGTTACCTGTGGGCTTTCATCTATGAAGGCAACACATGTACCAAATTTCCAACAAAATTCCCAGGTCAGATAGGTCTCTCTATCATAGAAAGACAAGTCTGTGGGCACTCTGCTATACTTGATTTGGGCGTGTCTATGCACAACCACAACAGTCTTCTGGAATATAGCATGGAACTTGTTCCCCATTACTAGATGGATAGATATGTGAATAGATGTACAGTATATATATATTTTTTTTATCATTGTCGAAGAGGAAAGCTCTTCCCCCTTCTTTCTTCTTTTTTTTTTTTTTTTTTTTTTTTCTCACGGCGTCTTGGGAAGTGTATGTTTATTGGCAAAAGATGGACGTTTTGGTTATAAATAACCACGGATAATATTCCAAAGCATCCTGTCATTTGTCATGTCAGTGTTCTCAGTATTTCACAATTTTTCACCGAATAGCAGTCTTCTGTGTTGGAAAATATTTTATGATATCCATTTCTAAAAGGTATCTGAAACAGGAGATGTTTAGATCTATGTGATGTGTGCTCACCAGATAACTCCCAGGGGGGGGGGGGGGGGGAGGGATTGTAGTCTGCAATGTTGAAGAATAGTTGTGGTCTGTTGCTGTTGTGCTGGAGGTGCTTGGTTGTGTCTCCTCCTCCTACCTCTGTAGACATAAGCACATATGAATGCATTTATTTGTATGCTAACAATAAGGATTCCATTGCTGCTTGCAGAGAGAACAGTGTGCAAGACATGTAAAGCCAACCATAGACAGTGCAATTTCCCTCTGGGCTCTGAGCACACAGTGATTATTGGTAGCGACTATAGCCGCTGGCAATAATCGCATGAAAAATCTGACATGTTGCTTGTACCCAAGTTGATGATTGATCAACTTAGGTACAATTAGCCTGCCCATACATGGTTCAAATCTCGGTCGGTCCCTGCTGAACCAGCCAAGGTTTAAACCATCTATGGTCGAACACTGAGAAGTCTCAAATTCTACTTTTAGTACAAGAGGAGAATCTCTTTAATCTTTGTGCAATCTCATATAACCAAGACCCTGTTCTAAGTTTAGCAATTCCCCCAAAGATGCCATTCTGTGTCTGCTAACAGATGTGCCATGCTAGTCAGGTCTCCATATTTAGTAAACCTTAAGAGTCACTAGGGATTGATTTATTTTATTTATTTTTTATAGTTTTTACCCCTACCCTTCTATTCACTAACCCTGCAGAGTCATCATGTGTGATGGAAATAATATATAATTTTAGCCATTTTTGCCCATTAAAATATACTTGAAAAGGTCAAATGGTAGTGGACATGGGAAAATGTGTATTACTGTACACGGGCCAATGTTAAATATACAATTCAGTGGATATTCTGGAAATAGATACTTTTTAAAGCAGAATTTTTCATTATTTTATTTATTTTTTGCTAGTAAATCTCCATGACACTGCTGGGCGGTGTGAGTAGCGCCCGCATATGAAAACGGTGATCAAACCACACATGTGAGGTATCGCCGCGACTGGTAGAGCCAGAGCAATAATTCTAGCCCTAGACCTCCTCTGTAACGCAAAACATGCAACCTGTAGAATTTTTTAAACGTCGCCTATGGAGATTTTTGAGGGTAAAAGTTTGACGCCATTCCACGAGCGGGCGCAATTTTGAAGCGTGACATGTTGGGTATCAATTTACTTGGCGTAACATTATATTTCACAATATAAAAAAAAAAAATTGGGCTAACTTTACTGTTGTCTCTTTTTTTTTTTTTTTTTATTCAGAAAAGTGAATTTTTTCAAAAAAAAGTGCGCTTATAAGACTGCTGTGCAAATAAGGTGCAAAAAAAAGTATTGCATTGACTGCCATTTTATTCTCTAGGGTGTTAGAAAAAAAAACAATATATAATGTTTGGGGGTTCTAAGTAATTTTCTAGCAAAAAAACCTGTTTTAAACCATGTAAACACCTAAAATCCAAAACGAGGCTGGTCCTTAAGTGGTTAATAGTAATATCCAATGTAGTAGCCAGTTAGTTGATACAGTTGTGATTATGGGAGCAAATCTTGATGTTTGATTTCTAAAGGTAACATACAATACATAAACTGAGTAGTGTGTGTGTGTGTTAAAATGTGTTAACAAAACCAACAACAAAAGCAGTATGTCTTCATCCCGCAAAGCTGGAATTCATGGTAGGGGACTATTCAAAATCCACTTTTTATCCAAAGACATAAACGCAAAACCTAGTATATGACACACAATGCCTGGTCTCCTGAATAATTGATATGTCCCAGGTGAGTCTTCCTTCATCCTGCTTCCTATAGACTAGTACACGCTTTTTTTTTTTTTTTCGTTCAGCTCAGGGTTGAACGAAAAAACCTTACCACCCCGCCAGAACACTCTCTGGTCAGCACTTTCGGCCATCAAAGAGCGCTGATCGGAAGCCGGTCAGCAGACCTTTTTTGGTCATTCTCCTTTGACAGAAGCCTATGAAGTTACCAAATACGAGATTAAGGGATGATGATTTAAATCGTACAAAGTCGGAAAATACCTCCTTATTTACCAGGTCTAAACATAATGGGAATGGTAAATTGCAGAGTATCCTGGGCATATGGGTTTATGAAAGCAATGCAAGATGGGCTGAAGCTGTTCTTAAGAGATGGTGGCCCTGATCTAGGTTCTTAACGCCCAGGTCCAGGAATTGCACTATAAGGGTTTAAATGCTTGTTATGTCTAGGAGGTACAGTAACTGGCATTATTATTACCTTACATCCCTGCTCCGGCGCTCTCCTCTTCCACTCGAAGCTCCATTCTGTGGTCCGTCCCTTGGTGTCGTCATGTGCCATGCAGGAATATTAACCTTGTATATTTAAGAGCCCCTCCACACTGAAAGCGCCCAGGTGTCGGCGGTAAAGTGCAGAAATTTTTAGTGGCTCTATTCGGCCACTAGCGTGGCTTTAACCCCCGCTAGCGGCCGAAAAGGGGTCAAAACCACCCGCAAAACGCAGCAGCGCTTTGCTGGTGGTTCGGCGGCACTGCCCATTGACTTCAATGGGCAGGGGCTCTTTAGGAGCGGTGTATTCACTGCTCCTACAGCGCTGCAAAGAAGCTGCTTGCAGGACTTTTTCTGACGCCCTGCCAGCGCAGCGCCCCAGTGTGAAAGCACTCGGGCTTTCACACTGGGATTGCAGCTGAGGCTTTTTTCAGGTGCTTTACAGGCGCTATTTTTAGCGCTAAAGCACCTGAAAAACGCCTCCAGTGTCAAAGGGGTCTTAGAGGAAGACCTTTGTCCACGGACATGACTGGTGTACAGAGGAGGCTGGAGGGTTCCTGCTGGGGCGCCAAATATATTTCTCTGGCACCCCCAGACACATCCAAGCAATTTAAAGCTGTGCAGTGCCGTATCACAAAAAATGGCCTGGTCCTAAATCTTCCGTGGGTCAAGTGGTTAAAGTGGAGTAAACTCCACTTTTGAACTTGTACCTACAGTTAAAGGGGTTGTAAAGGTAAAAATTTTTTCACCTTAATGCATTCTATGCATTAAGGTGAAAAAACTTCTGACAATACCGCCGCCAATGGCTCACGCTGCTGTCAATCACATCCGATGACGCGGCGCGCTGGGGGGCGGGGCCGAGTGATACAGTGAGCGGCTATAGCCGTCGGCTGTATCAAGGGAGCGCGCCCGCAAGCACTAACCACCATGCGAGGGAGCTCGCATTAAGGTGGTTAATGCTTGCGGGGAGGAGCTGAAACAGCCGCCGAGGGACCCCAGAAGACCAGGTTCGGGGCCACTCTGTCACTCTGTGCAGAACGAGCTGCACAGTGAAGGTAAGTATAACATGTTTGTTATTTAAAAAAAAAAAAAAAATTTACCTTTACAACCCCTTTAAGCCTTTAATAAGGCTTATGTGTAGGTACAGTAAATATCTCCTAAACTTGCACTGTTTAGGAGATATTCACACTGAATGCAGTCGGTGACCTCAACAGCGCATGCGCTCTGAAGGTCTGGCATACCGTGCCGGAGCCGAGATCTCTCGCACACATGGCGGGAGTGACATCATTGCGGCCCTGGCCACTCATACAGCTGTAGCCCACGCACCTGGAAGGAAGACCGGGGGTAGATGGAAGCCCTGTCAGCAGCGACAGCGCACCGCTGGAGGAATTTTATAATATAATTATAATTATAATAAAATAATATAATATAATATAATTTTTATAATGTGCTAGTATGCATACATTATGCCATTTGCCTTGCAGGGGATTTTTTTTCTTTAATGACGCTGTTTACTACTGATTTAACCTTTTGCAGTGCCCCAGTACAAGGGTTCTATGTATATATTCTCTATCTCTAGTGTGTGTGTGTGTGTGTGTGTGTGTGTGTGTATATATATATATCTCCTAATGCCAGTCACGTTGTGCTACCCCTCCCCTTCTTAGATCTACAGAGACAAAGGGGCAAAATATAGAAAAACTCTTCAAACTATATTAATACAAAATATATTTTGTCTCTGTAGATCTAAGAAAGGGAGGTAGCACAAAATAGTGGGCAGTACAGTGGTGTAGTGGGAGGCACCCTCGCCCAGCAGTAAGAAGGGTCGCTGGTTTGAATCCCAACCACGACACTACCTGCCTGGAGTCTGCATGTTCTCTCTGTGCCTGTGTGGGTTTCCTCCGGGTACTCCGGTTTCCTCCCACACTCCAAAGACATGCTGGTAGGTTAATTGGCTCCTGTCTAAATTGTCCCTAGTATGTATGAATGTGAGTTAGGGACCTTAGATTTTAAGCTCCTTGAGGGTAGGGACAGATGTGAATGTACAATGTATATGTAAATCGCTGCGTAAATTGACAGCGCTATATAAGTAACTGAAACAAATAAATAAGTAGTGACTGGCATTAGGCTGTATACTCCTCAGAAGCCTTATAAAGGTGCACCAATTGAATTCATGTAAATTGAGGGTACTGTAGCTTGGTGTGGGTGTTTCCTGGGTTGCAGTAACTGTTTTCTTGCTTTGATAGATGAGATGATTGGTTATAATGATGGGCACTAACCTAAAATGACTAGGTTCATTGGGTAATCTCCTGGCATTTGTCCATTTTTGCTATGTCTGCTGTCCATCTTGTCTATTTCTGCATAATTGCATGCTAGTGAGTAGTTAAGGGGCTAGTTAATTAAAGAAAAAAAAAAGGAGTATTTTTTTTCATAGGCCTGTGTTCAAAGCAAATCATGCAAGTACAGAAAGCAAACCTTTTACGGGAAGATACAGCATCATAAGAAAGATTTGCATTCAGTCCCACTGATGCCCAGTAAAGTTTAGATCCTGAGTGGCGTGATGCTGAGTACTTGTCTTTTACTCCTATGAGAAGTATCCGCTCTGCGTAGCTTTGCACTCCAAGTCCAAGAAACCTGTTTGACTATTTGAAGTTAGCCCAGGCACGTATGAAAGGAATAGCTTTCCATGAGCTTTTGTAACGGTGAAAGTTTGTAATGCATTTACATATGGAATTTTAAATGGTACACAATGCAACTGTGTATGTGAACATCTCTGCGTCTAATTTAAAAAAAAGAGAAATATTCCATCTGGTTTTACTGTAAAACCAGATTATTCAAAAACCCAAAACCAGACCGATTTACCAAAGTATAAAGTATATGTACTACGAGTTTCTCATTGGTCACACATGGTTCATTCTAAAGTGTGAATTCTGTTCTAGGATTCAGTAAATTGATGATTATTCTATTTCTATTGTTCAAGCCTAATCCTGAACACCTGCTCAACAGTCCAAAAGCAATTGTGTCACACCTACCTACACAATGCTATCACGCACACATATAAAGTGCTTATGCTAAGAGATGGGGACTTTCACCTTTTTTACAATCTTAAAGCGGAACTACACTGCATGTGAGCGCCTCAGACTGAAAACGTTAGAAAATTCATTTTTAGTATTCAAAGCAAACTCCCCATCTATCCATGTCTCTATGCTTTATTTTGCTGAGAAATCACTTTGAAAATCTCATTTCTGTCCATGGCCAACCCTAAGCAGTAGTTAACTACCACAAAGATAAAAAAAAATGGGTCCGCCTGCAGGGTTAAGTTGTAATGTACCGGTATGCACTGCATGACGGACTTGCCTGTAAAGCAGATCGCTCCCTTGCAGCGCTGTCACGGGTCCCTGGCGCTGCTGTCTTCACCCGGTCTTCCTTCCGGGTTCACGGGCTCCAGCTGTAGGAGTGGTCAGGGCCGTGATGTCACTCCTGTGCATGTGCATGGGAGCCCTAGACTCCGACATGCCATCCCTTCACAGCACATCGGTGACGTCACCGGCAGCATCCCTTGTGAATGTCTCCTAAACGGTGCAAGTTTAGGATATATTCACTGTACCCACTGGTAAGCCTTATTATAGGCTTACCTGTAGGTACAAGTTCAGAAGTGGAGTTCATTTCCACTCCAGAAGATTTACCCCCCCTTCCTGACCAGGTCCTTTTTTGCGATCCGCCACTGCGTTACTTTTAAATTAACTGACAATTGCTTGGTCATGCAACACTGTATCCAAATAAAATGTGTTTTTTTTCCCCACAAATAGAGCTTTCTTTTGGTGGTATATGATCATTGTTTACATTTTTGTGCTATAGACAAAAAAAAGACAATTTAAAAAAAAAAAATCAAAACCATATAAACCATATTTTTTACTTTCTGCTATAAAACACATCTAATAAAAATTTTTTTTTAAAGAAAATCTAATTTCTTCATCAATTTAGGCCAATATGTATTCTGCTACATGTTTTTGGTAAAAAAAAAAAAAAAATCCGATAAGTGTATATTGATTGATTCATGTGAATGTATGTGTGTGTGTGTGTGTGTGTGTGTGTGTACATATATATAAAAAATATATTTTTTTTTTTATACTAGTAATGAGCTTTTAAAGCTGATGCAAAATAATTTTTTCCCCCCTACAGCGAAGTATGTTACAAGCTTCTGGATCCTGTAGAAATCATGTGTACAGGAATGCCCGGTCCTCTTCCTGTCTCTGAACTGTGGGGGATAATCGCTTCAGGTCTCTGAGCTGAACTTAATATAAGAAGTTCCCATTGAGGACCGCCCCCTTACTTCCCTCTCGTCCATTGAGGAACGTTCTTTAATTGATTGATTGTGTTGCGTGTAACAAGATCTATGAATGGGGGAGAGTCACAGGATCCTCTCATTCACAGATTGAGTTACAGAAAGTGTAATCAATGAATAGGCTTTTCTCGGTTGATGAGGAGGGAGGAAGGGGTAGGTTCCTTCCCGAAGCTGTTAACTTCCTCGGGGCCGTTAGTTCAGAGACTGGAAGAGGACCTGTCGTCACTTCAGACTTCTCCAGGATCCAGCAGGACGTGGGATATACTTCAAGTGGTATTAAACCCAAAAATGTAATATATTGACACTTACCAGTCATTGGATGTGGTGGTTGCATCAGTTCTCTTCTCTTTGGTTTTATTCCCCTCTGTTTTCCCCTGGTGATCTGGCCAGCAACACCCCTCCTGTATTATTAAGACACCACTCTGGAAGAATGAGCACAGGAGGCACAGCAGCATTTTCAGTCTAGGGGTTAAATGTATAAGCAGATTTAAATACGCCAACAAATTGAAGCCAAATTCCAGCTCAAACTTTATAATTAGTTACAGTAAGCCGTTTTGGCCTTTTGGAATAAAGGTTTTGCATGAATAAATAAAAGCTGATTATTTTAAAGCGCCCCTGTCAGCGATAAATGGTTCACCTCATCCTTGTAAACTGATACATTCTGCTGGAGAGCTTGTGCTTTTGAAAAACAGCAGACTAGCTGGCTTGATCGTCAGATGAAAATAGAAGAAGCCTAAAAAAAAGAAAATGAATGCAACCATCACACATTAAGACTGACTGCTTTCATTGCAGGCAAGTTAGGCCACTAAGGCTGTAGGAA